>OZ014445.1:16301558-16341929 GCA_963966035.1 Acleris laterana
CGCGCAGCAGCTGCGCCGCGGCCGAGTGGCGCGCCGCCGCCGCCGCCGCCGCGCGCTCGGCGTGCAGCCCGCGCGACAGCCGCGAGCACAGGTCTCTGCACGAAAAAAGTTTATTTTTTTCTCCCTCTCTGGTTTGGAAAGTTAGGATTTGCAACAATTGGGCGAAAACTCAATAATTTTTGACTGTTTTCTGAACCTTAACTCGTTTTAAAATTGTGGCCGAATAATTTTTGTAAGACAATGTAAAACGTAAAGACGTAATTGGTGACAATAATATAGACCATTTTTGTTTACTTTCCTCTCAATCGATATAAAAAGTAAAATCTTCCCCATTCCAGAAAACAATCTCATAGTGTCAAGTCTAACGCAAAATTAACCTAACCTAACAGTTTTTCGAACTTTACAACAAATGAGTTGCAATTAGAAAAAACACCGGACCGAAACGATATATTATATGCAATGTCGATTAACATAACTAGAAAAGTTAGAGATGATCCGCGGCGGCAAGATTTGTACTCGAGGGAAGTTCTTAACTAACCTAAACCTACATACAAAGTACATAAAAACTTGTACGTCAGTAATAATTTCAATAAGTATTAGGTACCTGTAAGCGCTGAGAGCATCCAGTGCGAGTAGCAACCGCCCGCCTATTCCATCCTCCGTGAAGTCCATTTCTTCCGCCGTGGATTCACCCATGTCTACTGCAAGCCTGCTTAAAAAAAGAAAAATGCTTACACCTGATAAGCGGTGGATTGAGGGGGCTCATGAGGGTTGTAAATTTACATTTTAATGAAATCCACAGATCTTCAGTTTTTTCTTTAATAAAATTTCTATATAACATCATTTTTCCTCGCTATTCCTACATTAATATTTTTCAAGGATGTTGTTTTTTGTTACATACATTCCAATCACCTATGAAAAAATCTGTATTCTTTATTCTCATATTTCTTTTAGAAACTTAAATAACAGCTTCTCCATTTTTCATCTTTACATAGTATAAAACAAAGTCGCTTCCCGTCGTCTGTCCCTATGTATGCTTAGACCTTTCAAACCACGCAACGGATTTTAGGTGGTTTTTCAGCAATAGAGTGATTCAAGAGGAAGGTTTTTATGTATAATACGAGTAAATTCTGGTTTATGTCCGCTAGTACAACATAAAACCGATTTAAAGAAAGTGGCAAGTCTATTGAAGTATGTAAAAGTACCAACTTACTCGGCAGCAACTTTCAGCGCTTCTCTGACAGGGGACCAGCGCGCGTTATCTGACACATTGGTGGCGGACAGGGCGTTCAAACCAGCACCCAGCTCCCTTATATCCGCTTTTTCCGCCTCACAGCGACCTTCCGCTGAGAAAAAATAATTCAATCTATGTTGAAATACATCCGGTTGAAAGGACCAAAAAATTTGCTTTAAAGGAATTTAAAAAAGTATGTAATTATAAAGGAAAATTAAGTCCCGTCCACAGGACTAAATAATTTGGCAAGAAAAACCGAATCAGGAGGAAATAGGAGGACCAAAAAGCGTCGTCGCCGCAGCGTTGTTCTACATGTAAAATAGAACGACATGCCACACGATGCGTTGGAACACATGCGTCACGCTATGTTGAAATCACAGCATTGCGAGGACGCAACGCACCGGCCACGCTCGTGTGGCATCGCTCTTATTCGATTCAAATCACCAACCTCTCTCAAATATCTGGAACAGTCTGTCGAGCCCGAGCTGCACAAGCCTCAGTTGCTCTTTACTCGTTTCAAAAGACGTCTGCAGGTCTTCTGTGGTCATATCACTCTGAAATTAAATAATTTTTGGTAATCAAAAATTTTAGTGGTGGTAGAACCACGTGCATGGTCCGGCAGGATCGCTATCACCATCCTATCCTTTAACCTACCGCCAAACACCCATGTCCAGTCCATAAGTTCCATAAGGCAATTGGTGAATTTACTAGCTTACAGGCATTCCATCTTAATCCTCTGAGTTAGCAACGCAGTCTTTGGATTGCGGTCTTAAGATTATAGTCCTGAGCATGAAAATATATATGGATCTCAGATCCCACTTATCATCAGGTTGCCTAAGTAATTGTTTGCTTTTAATAAACCATAAAAAACATCGTAACCATGTTTTAGGTGGTGAAAGTTGTAGTCCCTCGGACGAAGATGGTATTGCTAGAATACACAAGCAAGCAATCAACGTAATCTGCCGTGGTTTCACTGGATGGTTCCAACGAAAGACCAGCACTGGTTTTAACGCCAGCATAACGCTATGTTGGAACCATTTCGGGACAAGAGGCCCTATTGTCTATGTCAGTATTTTGTTTCTTATTGTTTTTTTTTCTTTCATTGAAACTTACAGCACTGCCCTCTTGTGTCCCAGCAAGCGTGAACTCATCATGCTTAGGTTTCTCCAGCCTCGAGTTGGTTTCGCAGAGGAAGGTCCTCAGGTCCGCGTCATGAGCCAACACGGGGTGCCGAGCCATGAGGGTCAGCCAGCGCTGCAGCGCTGCGCGTCGTCGCTGCAGGAATAGAGGGCTGCCTCCGTTCACGACTACGCGCTTTGGGGGCAAGCGGCATACAGCGCTGAAAGGGAACCAACAAACGTATTTACTTAAAGCCCTGGGCTTCTATTCTACGGTGTCAAACCACTCTTATTAACGGGCAGCCATCGCGACTGAGTTTAAAACAATGATAATATGTGAAAGGCAATATCATCGACGTCGTATCAGCCGAAAGAGGTCCACTGCTGGACATAGGTCTTCCCTCAAGGATCTCCACGACGGCCGGTTCTGTGCTACTTGCATCTATCGGCTTAGTGGTTGGCGAGGCAATATGGTTGATTATTATTGAGGTTCTTTAACCTGTCATAAATGTGTTCAAAACTAAATTTCTTTCTTTCAGGCCCTGAACTATAGCTTAGCTAAAATAGTTTAGAAAAAATAAAGCCGCTATTCGTACATCGTCGTTTATCGCTACTCGTGGTAAAATGTACCCTATGTCCTTTCTCGGGAATCTCCAGGGTCCTGCGGGTTAGATGTGAAAACGTAACAAACAGACGTACTTTCATATTTCTGAGGTCCTAGTGATACAAGGTACAAGTCGACTTAACTAGTAATAAAAAAGGATATAAGGTTGGCGACATGTCAACAGAAAATATTTATTTGCGTCGTGATATTATGTTCATTTATACATTATACACAAAACATTTTCATCTGATTTGGGAGATGAGACCTTTACTTATGGATTTTTTTCATAATGAAAAGAAATGTTAGTCAATCTGATTGTATGAGTAAATGTCAGGTGCTTTTGTTGGCAGTACTTTTCCTTTTAAAAATTGTCGTGTGAAATATCAAAGCCACAAACATATCTCATCGCTAAAATGAGGTGGTGACAAAACTAATGTTAATCTTATTTTTTTAATTTCAATTGAACGTATAGGGACAAATGCTAGTACGAGCACTCGGACGTTTACCTTACATGAACGGAGTATACTAAACTTAAAAACTAAAGACTTATACCCTTTTTCACTAACACCCCAGATTTAACACTATTGAATAATGCTATGGTTGCCACTCAACAAACTGTTCCCTCGTTAAAGTTTTTGCCAAGCTACTTGATGTTGGAAATTTATTGATCATTGCCTTATTAAGTAAACTAGCGACCCGCCCTCGCTTCGCTTCGGTTTATGTGAGTTATTTGTAACACCCGTACATAAAAAAAGAATTTATTATACATAAAAACCTTCCTCTTGAACCGCTCTATCTATCAAAAAAACCCGCATCAAAATCCGTTGCGTAGTTTTAAAGATCTAAGCATACATAGGGACAGACAGCAGGAAGCGACTTTGTTTTATACTATGTATAGTGATAAAGTGTCAAGTGAATAGTAAAGAGAGCTGGAGGGTATCTAGGGTATCCCTGTCTAGTACATACAGTCGGCATCAAATAGATCATGGATAATGTGATCGAAATATCTGAACTCGGCTCTATTGTTCTGCCCTCCTTAGAAAAAAGTGACCTTAGGTTAAGTATTACTTAAGATAGTGGGTTTAATTTGCTTTGACTATCGAATTGCATGCATCGTTTTTATTAAGATGGGCAGTGTTGACTAATAAAGGTGTTAGAGCGTATTCAGTTACTTTTAAACAGTTATCTATAGGCTTGACGGAAATTCTCTCGCGGACATTCCACGGCGGAACGTTAATACATCTTACAAAATTACAAATAATAAACACAGTAGGTACGCTGTAGTTCGGTCGCTCCGTCGTCAGCGGACCGCTTAAGGGATTTACCGTAACGGAACTTCAGCGGCGGAATTTCCGTTTAGTGTGACGTAAGGACGTAAGCCATATTATTATGCTCTCATTCGGATCCCTTTGACTGCCATACATATCGTTGGTCATAATGTATTGTTACTCATACTTTTTTTGTCATAACTTCTTTCAGGCTGCATTTACAGTTTTTAATAAACGTTTATCGTGTAGATTATTTAGGTTAGGTTAGTTTAGTTTTATAAAAATCCTGAAAAAATAACCGTCCTGAGAAAAATGCATTATGACTTGCGAAAATTATGCCTTAATTATGACTAAAAATAATTATATCCTGATAGCGACTATACATAATCACTATCTACGCGTGGGGAATTCCAAGTTTAAAACTAGATCAATGTCTGTTTGTGTCAACTATTATTAGATATTAATAAACGAATAAATATCGTCCACGATATCAACTGAACAAGAACCATAAAGTTCAACAAACAACTGATTTCACCTTTTAGGCTTTAGCAATCCTTTTATCACACAATGTAATTACGCTGCAACAATGTTATGAATTCTGATTGCCATTTTATCTGCGAGGTCGACCGCTCGGTCGACAATATTTCCTACGATTCATTTCATAGCATACACGATTAGTATTCTCGTAGTATTTAAAAATGCAATAACTCCCGAGTACAAAGCCAGTTTATAATGAACTTTAACACGCTGCGACTAAGTTTGAATCAATTAGCGGATTACTCTTTTCATAATTTACAAGTAATAAGCGTTAGCGGATCGATTAAATTACTATCAAAATCATAATTACAGCAAGAGACCACATGACACCAGAATTGAACATGCCATCCTGCCTGACCGACTATTGGGTACGTTTTCGTGGATAAAACACTTAATAGTAGTTTATGTAACTGATACGTAACGATGGGTCTTAAAACACGAGTGTGGTTTAATGAAACGAGCCGAAGTCGAGTCTTAAGGCCTAATTAATCTATAATAGAATAATACACAGATATATTTTTTTATCTACACACATACATACAAGTATTCTAAGATGGGTTATGGGTTCAGTTTTAATCGTGACTAGAAATGGGGCCTACTTCAATTCAATCGTGTTGGTTTTTTACAAGATGTTCCAAATCGGAAACTATTAACTTGATTACTATTTTTTTTTCATCTTTATGGCTCTTGCACGGTTTGTGCATTTGGCCCGAATGACCACAAAAAAAGAGAAGCGGAATTATGAGAGAAAGGATTTAATGGAATTTGGAGAAACTGATATCGTAATAAGAACAGTGCGTTACAGCCGCCATCACACCCGGCACACCAAAAATATTTCGACGTAAAATTCATTGTTGTAATGCTGGTCATTACCAAACGGTTTTTTTTTTTTTTTTTTATGGCATCGAGTAGACAAACGAGCACACAGGCCACCTGATGGTAAGTGGAAACTGTGACCCATAGACAATCGCAATCACAAGACTGCAATGCAATCCTAAGACTGCAAATGCGTTGCCAACCCTGAGGCTAAGATGGAATGCCTCTATGCTAGTCATTTCACCGGCTGTCTTATCCCCAAACCGGAACACAACAATGCGAACACTGCTGTTTGGCGGTAGGTTAATGGGTAAGACGGTGGTAGCGATCCGGACGGACCCTGCACAAGGTCCTAAGTACCACCCGCAAAAGATAATTAATAAAATAAAATACTGTTTTTATGGATTTTCGTTTTGCTTCTTGTGTCTGGTACCAGAAAAATAGTATAAGTAGTATAGTATTCTAACCATAAAAATGGTTATATTATTTTTGCGGACACTTTTTTTATAGCAACTTCCGGTATGATACCTATATTGGTGGATTCAAGGAAAAAGTTGGTAAAAAAAAAGTTCTATGACTGTTATTCAACATTGTTATTTATCCTGATTTCGAATAATTTCCAAAAAATAGTAAGTGGCCTGTGGGTATTTTTTAACAAACACAGATTCGGGACTGTGGTATTTTTATTCGCTCACGTAAACAAACATCCTACACAATTATCCTTTGAAATTGAAATTTAATTGAAGTCTATTGTGCTCATTCATCTTAAATTACATCACAATTTCAAATATTATGTTTTATGTTACATCGGCCATTCCTGCCGATTGTATCGTTTTTCAATGCTATTTGATATTTTTTTTGTGGATTTGTTTAGGATGTAGACCCAATAAATAACAGGAGTTAGAGCCATTCTATTATTTTCCCTGAGTTAGGTATACATGTTAAATAGTCTTTTGAGATTTTTAATATTAGTAGTTTCTGAAATAAAGCCCCCTTCCGGACGAGGCGATTTTCTTTGCGTTTATCGTTAATTAGTAATAACTACCTAAATATATCAAACACAATGAAATTTTTACATCAAAAAAATATATGATTATTCTATTTATTCAAAACAATTATATCAGGATGTCTAAAAAAATTTTTTCACGCGTTCGTTTTTTTTTCACTGTAAAATTATTGTTCCAAATTATAAGGCATTGTTTGAACCACAGCATGAGTTTTTTTTTGTTAGTAACATGTCTAAGGTCTAACCTAACCTACGTAATTATAATTAATATCTAAGATATGTTGCAAACATCATAGTTTCAGCAGAAAATAGCGTTCGTTGAAATGAAATTCGATGAAATGACACAATCGATGAAGTGAAGTTCGATAAAAAGATGGGTTACCGTAGTGATGTTTAGCTTTTCTTTTGATACCCATATCTGTATATTTGTTTTTTTTAAAGATGTTCTCGCAACATCTATATATTTATGGTAACCGCTACCGTTTTATACTTGCTCCGTCATGTACAATCACGGATCCGCGGCAAAGCGCGAGGGAGATAATAATAATGGCGTTTATCGCATCCTTTCGACGCGCGGAATTAAACCAACCTCCGTTGAGCTTATCAACTTTGTAACACAATCTATACAACTATGAATGGGGACAATTTTGTTAGCAAATGTGTGGGAACGTTGGGTACCTATTATTACATCGATACGCTTTTCAACGAACGTGTATCAACACGCAGAATTTTCATTTCATCGAAAGGTATTTCTCACTGCATGAGTTTTTTTGGTAGTTACAAGTCTTATCTAACGTAACCTACGTAATTAATGTTTAAGATATCCTAATAACATCATGGTTTCAGCAGGAAATAGCGTTCGATGAAATTATACTATTGATGAAGTTAAATTCGATGAAATGATAGGTTACCGGGAACATTAGACATACTCGTAGTCTTTTAAGACGATTTTTGTAGCATTAACGGTTAAAGTTAAGTTTTCCATTACCTCATCTTAACTTTCTAGGGGACCAAAAGAGACCTTGTCCGTCCGTCTTTCTGTTAGCGGGGTGAATACTTGTACCGTAATAGGTAGGTATACAATTAATAC
Source organism: Acleris laterana (assembly GCA_963966035.1). Lineage (NCBI taxonomy): Eukaryota > Metazoa > Arthropoda > Insecta > Lepidoptera > Tortricidae > Acleris > Acleris laterana. The sequence goes on from OZ014445.1 coordinate 16,309,232, forward strand.
ATAAGGTACAATGTGTATTTAGTGTAGTGTAGGGCTAAGGGTCTCCTTTTTCGTTTTACTTTAGTGCCGATCCGTTTTTCAATCATTATTACGAAACCCTAAAAACCCCTGATCCGTGATTAACGATCGATCATAACAATTAACATAATTTAGATTAAGATTAGATAATTTTTACGTTCTGTCCGTCATGTACCTACTAAAACGCTCCGATAAGCAAAGTCACCCAGAAAGGGCCAACAAACAACGAAATATGATGATGAAATTTAAACCTATTGTAAAGAGCACAGACTTGTATTTGTAATTGTTTTCTAAATCGTAAAAATAATACTCTTTTTTCAGCACCTTATTCTGCCCTGCTAAGCCAAAAATGAATATACAATACAGTGTGTCAGATTCAACTGCCAAAGTTAATTGAATCCTGACTCTCCTCTTAGGGCCCGTTGATTGACCAGTAGTTAAGACTGCGCCGAGCGTACGCCGGATTTACATTACTATTATTGTGTTTTCTAATAAAATAAAGTATTTTCTTGAAATTGGACGGTGTGTTTTTGTACTGCAAATGAAAACACAACTTATAGGGTATATCACATAATTTAATAACAATTCACCTTCGAATTATCAACTTAACGGAAAAAAGTGGCCTCCTTTTCCCGTTAAGCTGACTACTCAAAGGATGATTGTGTTTTTACTTGCGCTACAAAAACCTATCGTCTAATTGCAAGGAAATACTTTACTTAATTAGAAAACACAATAATAGTAATGAGGGCGCCACTGGACGCTAGACGTTTGTTCGGTGCAGTCTTAACTCAAATAATTGTTAAAATTTGAAAAAGGAATCGAAAATTTGACATAATTATTTTCTTGCGATTTTATCATTAGTTACGGTTTTTAACAATTAGATAGTTTAACTACTAATCAAAGAACAGGCCGTCGGTAATGAGGATGTGATTGCTACAGTTTAATTTGGTGTACCAGGACAGTATTTTGGTTTATAGTCCCTCTCTTGCCTCAGGAACTGCTGCCCCTCTGCTGCTATGTTACTTATATGCGGCTATTTTGAATGGACCATTCCATTGAGTTGGCGAGTCACCGTCTGCCGCTTTAACCAAAGTAATTAGCATTGGCGAAACTGGCGCCATGTTTCATCATTAGCCTAGTTCATCAATCCATAACATTTCATTCATATAGCCTTTTTATTATTATTTTCTCATATTCCTACACTAACCGGTGGCGGTTGTCCGTGGGAGCATATTTCTATGGTGTTAACTCACGAGACAATCAGCTATCGGTGACTGTACTTTACTAAATTGAAAAGGGCTTCTGCGTGTTGACTTCGGCTCCATGTATGAATTCCAAAGATCCAAGTATCAAACATTGTTACTTTGTATTATGTAGGTAAAAAAAATATAAAAACTTTATTTCTTTAATAAGTAGACCCTTTAGACACGTGTCTTAGTGTACCAATGCTTCCCAAAATCAGACATTATACATTCTTCTTCTTCTAAGCGTGTCGATAGCGTGTGTTATGTACAGTCGAGTTCATAAATATGTATAAATAAACATGAAATTAAATAGACAAGGTACCACATGTACACATTATAAATAAGTGTCCTACCGAACTTTCGGTTTCGGTTTCGGCCTTATTTCGGCCATCAAAACGAGGTTCGGCTGCAATCTGGCCGAAATTGAAACTACGTTCGGGAAGTTTTGCGATGCGATCAAACATGTTTGTTGCACGGTTTTTGAAATAAAGGATGATAATAATACAAAATGAAAAGGTTACACAAACAGAGACTGAAAGGATAATATACGTGATTTAAAAATAAAGGCTTAATTTTTTATTATAGTTTTGGCTTTATTTATTTTTCGAGCGAAAACACGACCTTATATGGAAGTTTCGGTGTCGTTAGCCGAAACTGAAACCTAAGCAAAAATTCGGTTACGGTTTCGGTTTCGGTCGAAAAACTATTTTCACTCGAACACTAATTATGAATATTAAACATTTTAGGTACTTAGTAATTTCCTCAAAAAAAAAACAATAAAATAAAATGTACCATACATCTGCCTGCAGGCTATAAACTAAGATCTGTACATTTTAGAAGATTTTTATACACCTTTTGCACTCATTTATTCCTTTGAAATAAGATGTAGGTGGATATATATCTTAGCACTTGACTGTACAAAATTACGCATCAATCAGTGATGTGTAGAACCGTGAAAGCGAAGCAACAAAAAAAAAAGTGTTTTTATAATATTAGTAAGGGCTAATAAAGTAATTCATTGAGTAGTAGGAGATCCCGATCTATGTGATCGACCCTCTCTTTTTCCATTAATTTTTTTCTATTGAAAGACTTGTAGAAAATGCCATCATATGGTTGGCTGCCATTTTGTTATCTACATAAACAGGTCCATTGAAGTAATTTATTGCTCATTTTCCGGAACCAAGTAACTATCAATATGTACACCTAGATAATTTTTATATAAATTTAATGATAAATTATTGCCGGGTTCCTGTACTTAAAAATATTGTTTGTTAATATGTCCTCACCGATACGGATATTTAGAATACAGGACATCATACAGCTGCACAAAGTCATTGTATCTCCTTGTCACCGTAGTGCCATGTCTCCGAGAGCTAACGTAGTACTCGCAGTGCTTGAGGATGAGGCCCTTTCGCTCCGGCACCAGTTCCACGCTGATTACGTCCGTAGCTTCCAGGTCTTCAAATGTTATACCTTCAGGGTTTGACATAGTATTGAAGTGGCTAAAATGATAATTTAATTGCATTACCAGAGGTGTTCGTCTAGATCGGACAATTGACAAGAGAAATATTATGATTGTGTATCTATACCAATTAATAAAACCGTCTGTCAGTCATTTTAAAATAAATGCCAAAATTTAAATTAAATTTATTAAATTTATTTAATTTATGCCAAATCATGCACTTCTGTCAGTCAGTCTGTCTAAAAATTAATTTTGAAAGGATTTCAATAGCATTTTCAGGTATGAAGGCAAGGAATTTGAACTAGATTTTTAGTGTTGTATAAACCTTGCATGTTTCAGTCAACTACAAAGGGATGTATCCACTTAAGACATTATTACAATGTGATATGGTTAAAAACTGGATACAGAACACACAGACAAAGCTGAAAAGGAGATATTAATATAAATATTTATCAAACCATACTGCCACCTAGGCATACATCACAACCAAAATAAGGTAGCAAAGCCTGTGTTGCCTATGACCCCATTTGCGTAGAAGTTATTTATTGCAGGTAAAAAGTACCCTATGACCTTCCTCAGGGTTTAACCTATCTGCATACCAAATTTCATCAAAATTGATTCAGCGGTTTAGTATAATATGAGTATAGTATTGATGTCCAGATGGAAGGACCATATAGTTTTGTTTTATTAGATCTTTACTTTATTATAGATTCAAATATTCAAATTTATCATAGAAAATTCAATATTATAAAGTCAATCAATCGTATGCCATAGGTATTAATGATACATTTAAAAGCAAGAATGTTGTAAGCTGATACAAAGTGCATGTGGCGCATCTGTTCAAACATTTATAAATTGAAACACATGTCATTATTATGTAGATAACTGAGCGACATAACTGAACAGAATCATATTTAATAGTATGGCAATGATATGACATCATTTTACTTTGAAAATAAGTTGAAAATAAGTTTAAGACATCAGTACAATATGCAATTACTTGTATCTGCATAAGAACAAAAATACATGCATTACGGTATTTACTGGCACGCAAAAAAGGCGCATCTTAAGTCGTTGAGTTGCGGAAAATTAGCCCGCTATAACCTATATACGGTATTTACTAGACAGAAAATTTATATATTTTTCATGGTAAATAAAACATTCAGTATACTTATTTTGGTGTCACTCTTGTTTTATTTTATTTAATAGATTTTTATATTCTAGACATTGATATTTTTCGTTTAACAAGTAGCCAATAAAAAAGAATAACAGTTAGCAAGCTTCACATTATTGCTACAGAACTTTAACTCAGTTGACACATTACAAAATAATATCATTGGAGTTTAAAAAAGTTTTACTAACAGAATAAAATGTCAATTATAAAATGGGTTTGGGAATTTACACAATGACACATGCAGGTAAGCTATGTAAATAAAAAAATTACCGTACCTTTAGATCAAAACTTTAAACTAAGTTAGAACTAAGTAAAGCATTCGCTACTTCGAGATCGTGACTTGAATCTACTTCAAAACTCTCCGCTGCAGTAACTTCCCACACTGTGCAACTGGAAACCGTCGATAGAAAGTTATTTAAACAGCGCTAAACAGAGCAAATTATATGTTACACGTAAACAACGTGACTACTAACTCATTAACATTCGCGAGAAAAGTCGTAGAAAAGTTCAACTCACAGATTATAGGGTATGTCTAAAGAGTTCAACTCAAGCAAGTGACGTCAGTCGAGAATCAAGACCATTTCACTTGACATTTGACAGATACGTTTCGTATCCATTTTATTTACTTCAGTTATTTTTCTTATTGAAACAAAAACAATTAACTCTGCAAAATTGTAAACAGAGTCCTCCATTGCATGGAGGTAAAAAACAAAGAGTTAAAAATATTACGCGTTTTAAATGAGTAAATAAAGGAAAAGTACATACATACATACATACATAAACTCACGCCTTTATTCCCAGAGTGGGGTAGGCAGATCTACAGAATTTCCAACAACTATAAAAACTCTTTGATAATTCTGTAACCACATTTTGCTCACTTAGCAAAAGCTTCGCTTAAGAAAAGTAATTAAAGACATTAAAGTAAATTGGAATGCAACTATCGTGGAAAGCATTTTGACGTTTACGTTTTGCTTCTGCATTAGAAAATAGCACTTATATTAGCCGCTGGAGTCGCATTTGTCAATCATCAATGCTAGGTAGGCTATAGAATAGGTAGTAGAGGTTTGCAAAACAAAGCTTAAGATAATAAGCAGCAAATAAAATATTGAGGGCGCTATTTGGAATGAAATTGGGATTACGATTAAATTTTACCCATAATGGAATGTTTGCCACTTGAGAGTATTGTAATTCAACCTTTAACCACGTCAAACTCTTTTTAGCTAAGCTATCCAGGGTTGTCCGCACCCCTTTGTCTACAGCAGTGTAGTGTGCCACACAGGGTACTTAATATTAAAAAAGTTTCATTAATATACCTACTTAGTATTTTGAAAGGATCCATTCATAACAACACTTCGCCTAGCAATGTAAAATGCTCCAGTTTCCAAAAAATCGCCCTTCCAATCCTGTCTTCTTGGTCGTGCATAGAGGTTAAAGTTTATTGGGAAAACTTTTTGATTTGATGGTTTCCACCGAAGCTTATAACTTCTACAAAATAATTGGTAGATTGGTAGATTGGTAGACGATAAATTATACCATGCCATGTATTTTTGTTTTTATTATTTCTCTGTCCAAGGTTGTCTGGAAGAGATCGCTATTTAGCGGTAAGACCGCCTGTTGTATACCTATAGTTAAAATGTATGTTGTTCCGTGTTTTGTTTTCTTTTGGTGTTCAATAAAGAGTATTTATTGTATTGTATTGTATTGTATACAACGCACAGACTACACTAAGTACTTACTTATTGTTAGTTTATGACATTACACGCAGTATCGTACCTTGTAACTGAGAAAACACAATCGTAAGGAATCGGGAATTCTAATTTATGCAAAGCACCTCTTAAATGCTTAGGCAGCACAAACGGTGACGTTGCTTGGAGCAAAATGAGTATCTCAACTTGCGGTCTTTTTTCTAAAAATTCAGCAGAACCCCAAATTGACGGGGCCCAATCAGTTGCTGTTAAGAAACTTCTTTGAAATACGTTAGCCCCACCTGTGGGAAGACAGAACAGTAATGAGCACTGACAAATTTCATACCTACACACAGTACAATACAAAACCTCATTATTGAACGCCACATACAGCAAGGAAACGAGAACATAATGAGCAAAGATAGGAATAGGTAGAGCTAATTTGCCTAAACTTGATGCACCTTCATTCAATAATGTATTCCCATTTCACTCACGCAATGATTGAATACGCGTCAAGTTTAGGCAAATTAGCTCTACCTATTCCGATCTCTGATAATGAGTCAACAAACAACATAATAAAACATCTACTTATGCCTATCTACCTAAAAAATTACTTGAACTTTAACCTTTACTTACTTTTAATGGCGTCCAAAGCAATCAGTGGATTATCAGTAGACACAGTAACATCATGTAACCCCGCAGCCCTGGCTGTGTGAATCGCTCGACTCAAAAGTGTCGTACCACCAACAGTCTGGAGGTTTTTGAGGCGAACTCCTTTGGAACCTCCCCTCGCGAGAATCAAGACTGCTTTTTCTCCATATATTTGAACTGCAAAACTACAACTCGACACTTATGATATTCATGTAGCTTTATAGAAATGACTTTATCTACAATTTACTCACATATTTATTAAGAGAAGAAATACTGTGTGCATGTTTACTAAACAGCTCGAACAGACCAGATCGAGACAAGCGGCGTAGTTGTTAGCTCGACGCTGTAATGGACACTTCCTCTATGTTTATTGATTGGATAATCAAATACTTAAAATGTAGTTACTTCAGTTCCGTGCCAGTCTTTTAACTGTACTATTACTTGATAACATTATTTGTATACACGACTATACAGTTACAATTAAAATTTAAAAATCATTACAGAAACTAACATTCTACATACCAAGGTCATACCAAGTAATGCATTGTTAAATTCTATTCTTACAGGTTTTTTCTGCAACCATCAAGCAACCATCTTGATACCATGTAAATGTTATTGTATGTGTTTGTTTGCCCTCTCTTCATTTATTTATTTTATGTAGGTATCTACAATGAATTTGGGAATCCACGGTACGGCGGGACCGTGGACTCTTTGCACAATAGTACTAGGTAGCTTCCGGGAAACCTGAAAGCTAATACTATTATAACAATGGTTTTTGTTCAAATATGTAACTTGGGTACTTTTATCAACAATATTTTTCGAGTTGATTTTGATAAGAATATCCTTGTTTGTCATTACTCATTACATTAAAGTAAGGTGCAAGTGTGCAAGCAATAATGAAACGCAAACTTGGCATAGACATGTGTCAAATAGAGTGAAAAATCTTTAAAGTTTATCGTGGTATGTTTTCATTCTTTAATGTTTTTAACGACTAAAAATGAATACTATTGAAGACTCGGAAACAGAAATAAAAAATGTTGATAAAGAGCTTTCAAAAGTTGACGCCGAGATAGCTAAATTAAAGAACCAGCAGCGGCAATTACACGAAAAGAAAACCTCACTTAAGAATTCTATAAACAAATTGAAATCGGAGAGTTTAGCGAGCGTTGACTGGGCCGGTACGAGCTACGAGTGGTCGGAAGATGTGAAGGAAACTCTGAAAAATGTTTTTAAGCTAAAATCATTCAGACCGCACCAGGTAGGTGCGATTAACTGCACGTTATCTGGGCAACACGCCATCGTTGTGATGCCGACAGGCGCCGGCAAAAGCCTCTGCTACCAACTACCAGCGCTCGTCAAGCCTGGCATTACCATTGTGGTCTCACCTCTAGTCTCTCTAATGGAAGACCAAGTGAGGTCACTAACTAACAAAGATATCCCAGCAAAACTCATTACAAGCAACACTTCAAGACAAGAGTCCAATGCTGCATTGAACATATTAAAAGATAAAAATTCGCCTATTAAGCTACTTTATGTGACACCAGAAAGATTTGCAAAGAGCAAGAGATTTATGGCTAATTTGCAAAAGTGCTTTGCTGATGGTAGATTGCAAAGAATAGCAATAGATGAGGTACACTGCTGTTCACAATGGGGACACGACTTCCGGCCGGACTACAAATTCCTTGGAATACTTTCCAATATGTTTCAAAAAGTTCCTATTTTAGGTCTCACTGCTACAGCAACTGCTCATGTTTTGACTGATGTACAAAAGATTCTAAACATACCTGGTTGCTTAGTAATCAAATCCACATTTAACAGACCTAATTTGTTCTACAAAATACTAGAAAAACCGAGTTCCCAAGAAGAATGCTTGACAATTCTTGAGAAACTAATTAAATATAGGTATAAAGGAGAGAGTGGCATAGTGTACACCCACAGCATAAAAGATTGTGAAGAGATTGCTAATGGACTCCGGAAGAGAGGATTGAAAGTAGCAAGTTACCATGCCACCCTTGAGGCTGATGCCAGATCTAAAGTTCATACAAGATGGCATGAAAAGCACTATCAAGCAATTGTAGCTACAGTGGCCTTTGGTATGGGTATAGACAAACCTGATGTCAGGTTTGTTATTCATCATACAATCAGCAAGTCTATGGAAAACTACTACCAAGAAAGTGGAAGGGCAGGTAGAGATGGCAACAGAGCTGAATGTGTGACTCTGTATAGAATGCAAGATATGTTCAAGGTGAGCACTATGGTGTTTACATCAGTAGGGAGCTTAGACCACCTGTATGGCATGGTGAAATACTGCCTCAATGGAACATTTTGCAGACGGCAACTGATAGCTGAACATTTTGATGAGGACTGGGGCAATGCAGACTGTAATAAAATGTGTGATGTCTGCTCTAACCCCAACTCTAATGCAAGAGAAATAAATCTGGAATCTCATTGCCGAACTATAGCTAGCATTATTGTAAATGCAGAGACACAGGATACAAAACTAACTGCACAGAAGTTGCTAGATGCTTGGTTTTTGAAGGGACCTGTAAATTTAAGGCATAAGGGCAAGGAACCAAGTATTTCTCGTGTTTTAGGGGAAGATGTTATTGCCTTTTTACTAGTAGAGAATTACCTTGTTGAAGATTTTCATTTTACTGCATATTCTACCATTAGTTACATAAAAAAGGGTCCAAATATAGATTTGGTACAAGATCCGGACTTTCTACTGAAAATGCCAGTAAGAAAATATTCAGGATTTGAATTGGACAGACCTGCACCAACTGCATTTGAAACAAACGTTGTAGACGTGAAACAATCTGAATCTAAGAAACGTAAGTTAAATTTAAGTGATAAAACTTCTGCAAAGAAAATCAAATCAATAGTAATTGATGATGATTAAATGAAATAAAAATTATAAAAATATGTTAATTTTAATTAATGTTTGCTATTGCAATGTACATACAAGAAATTTCAAATAATAAAAATATTTTTTTAAACTCTTCCTCTTGGGGTATACTGCACTAACGGGACTTGATTATAGGCGGCAACACTTTCCTCTTTCTTACCGCTACCCTTTACTGAGCTCCTTGTGGAATTCTGCTTCTTTGACCCAGTCGAGCGATTTGACACAACTGTAAAAATACTCTTATTAGTTATAATTTTAGAAAGCATAGCATAATAGTATTAATTATAATACACTCGGCGTCAAAAAAATCGCAACTTTTCTAAAATTCGTTTCAAGCGATTATTACTCCTAAGATACTTACTGTACCCTGTCGATATTAGTATCATTTGAAAGCTAAATTAATAAGCATTTAAAAAAAGAAGCATTCATTTAAGTAAAAGTAAAAATCACAAAACGACAGCATTTTGATTCAAAAGTGCCTAAATCCGTGTTCGTACCCTCACTAGTTGTGCCACCCTGAACGCGTATAAAAGAGGGGGTAACCGTAAATTATGGGTCATTTACAATCGAGAAGTCACAGAAGTCACACCTGAAGAGCTCCTACAAGAAAAAACCCACTAAAAATGGATACCACGGCAGAAGAAGCAGCCCAAGTGGTGGCCTTACTGCAAACCGGGCTACGGCAGGTTGAGGTTGCTCGCCAACTGAACATTAGCAAATTTCGAGTGCACCGGGTATTCCGACGGTTCCAGAAAACTGGTGGTTACATCAGGAGGCATGGGTCCAGACGAAGACGTTGCACTACAGCCAGAGATGATCGATACATTGTGTCGACCTCTCTGCGGAACCGATTCTCCAACGCTCTGGAGCTGCAGCAGCAGCTTCGACCGACTCGAAGAACAGCAGTCAGCATCTCCACCATTAGAAGAAGGCTGCGAGAAAAGAATTTGGTGCCCCGAAGAGCTGCTACGGGCCCCCAGTTAACTACAGTTCACCGGACTTCCAGAAAGCGATTTTCCGAATCGCACGAGCCGTGGACATTCGACCAGTGGAGGAATGTCCTCTTCTCCGACGAGACCAGAGTGTGCCTGTACTGCAATGACAGGCGTAGGAGAGTGTACAGACGACAGGGAGAGCGTTTTACACCAGCCTGCACCGTCGAAACCGTTAGCTACGGAGGAGGATCTGTGATGTTCTGGGGCGGCATTTCCATCGACGGAAAGACAGACCTCGTGTGCGTTTCCAGAGCTGGAGGTGGTCGCGGCCAGGGATCTCTGACGGCTCACCGCTACATAACGGAGATCTTGGATCAGCATGTGGTCCCGTATGCTGGTTTTGTCGGCCCGAACTTCGAGTTTATGCATGACAACGCCCGCTGCCACACAGCCTTAATTGTCAAAGATTACCTGCGTCAGGTTGGTATCAAGGTTATGGACTGGCCAGCAAGAAGCCCTGACCTAAACCCCATCGAGCATCTCTGGAATGAGCTGAAACGGCGTGTGCGGTCACGTGATCCTGCTCCTGCCACTCTCGATGAGCTTCGAGATGCCGTCATTGAAGAGTGGGACAACATTCCGCAAGAACACGTCGTGACGCTCATCAGGTCCATGACTGACCGCATGGAAGCTGCTCGTAGGGCGAGAGGAGGCAACACTAGGTTTTAAGTTTAATTTTAAGCATTGTAATTATTGTTTTTTTAGTTTTTGTACTGTTTCTTGTTGATGCAATTTTAATCAGAATACACATTGTTTCACATTTTCCGAGAATTTTCTTTTATTTGTGGCGGCGGTGGTCAATTTTCCGACATTTTTAGGTAGGGGGCTTTATTGCCTTTCAAATGATACTAATATCGACAGGGTGCCATAAGTATCTTAGGAGTAATAATCGCTTGAAACGAATTTTAGGAAAGTTGCGATTTTTTTGACGCCGAGTGTATGTTTAGATTTAAACAATGCTATTGTTTCCCATTTTTTTGTCAAAGAAATTGTACAGTAAAGTTAGTTACGGCAGCCACATGGCGTCAGAAGCGGATTACGAAAAGGGCCCAAGTTCTATGGTGGTAGGCAAATGGGTCAATTTCCACAGTTCTATAAAACTGAGTATAAAGACTTCTTGGAATAACGAACATTTTATATATTTAAGAGAATGTCAGAAATATGGTTACTTAATATCTATTATCTCCATTACCCAATTGTTGTGTGCTTCTAGCTTGTGGGTTTGATGAGTCTTTATTTGCTTATCTTGGCTTATTTGGGAAAAAGAGTTGGCGCCAACAGATTGTTTTAAATTTTATATTATTTTATTACATATTACTACAGCTTTAATACCAGTAATAAATGGGATTATATAATCATCAAATTTTCTACTAGTCAGAATATTACATACATACATACATAAACTCATGCCTTTATTCCCAGAGTGGGGTAGGCAGAGCTACAGAATTTCCAACAACTATAAAAACTTTTTAATAATTCTGTAACCACATTTTGCACACTTAGGCGAAGATGTTTACCAGTGTATTAGTGACAGGTTGCAAGCCCATCGCCTAACAGTACTATACGCCTTTATTACCTTAGTCGGCTTTTACGACATCCACGGAAAGATACGGAGTGGCACTATTCTAATCCGGCTACCACACGGTAGTCTAATCCGGCTACCACACGGTAGTAAGAATATTAGTAAACTTTAATCCCAGTTTGATTACCAGCACATAAATGGTACTATCTAGTAGCAAGATGATTAGGTTTTTTTTTTATCATTGATACAATTGCGTCTAAAACAGATCATAGTAAACCTATTTATTTTTTAATTTCTTACTACATATTCCCAGTTAAAGTACATCAATAACCAGTAGTCTTAACAGGTATTTTAGGAAAATAATACCAGTAGTCCAGGTATTTTAGGAATAGGCCGCGCCAAGGTGGAAATGACGTCCCTGCTCTGGAGCAATGGCCACCAGACAAAGAAAACGTGCAACGTCTCAAAAAATACTTAACAAAACCCCATAACTATTATTATTATTTATTTATTTTATCAGGCGGCAGTTGCGACAACTGATACATGCCTGTATCCAGCTGCTCCTTGATCAAGTGTTCTTTGTATACTGCTTATGTGTATGTCTAGTCGGTTATTAAACTGAATTACGTTCAGTGCTGAGACTACTTGTTCTGGCAGCTGCTGGTAGTACTTACCGGATTTAGCCGCGCTTCCCTTCGACCTTCCACTACCAGGTATGACAGGTGCAGGGGTGCAAGTGATTGGTCCAGTGGTGCTGAACCCCGATGCCGTGGAGCGGGCGCTGCCCAACGGACTGTCTATTCCCAGCACATCCAACGCCCGAAGCCGTTCTGCAATCTGGTCTTCCACAATGTCCTTGTGAGGCGCGGCGTGGCCCAGGAACTCCATTTCAGCTAGCCATTCGGCACGCTCACGAATTTGGGTTAACACTGGAAACAGATTCCCATGGAAAATCTGCATTAGTGAACCTTATGAACATCACAGACGGCTCTGGCCGACAGCTGAAAGCCGAGAATTACTCGCGGCCCTACTCAAACCAATAATTTAAAGTAGTAGGTAAGTCGTTTAGGGATTGCAGTCACGGTATCATTATCGTAGGCACATAGGGCGAAATTCCCGGGACATAAAACCATCTTATCTATAGTGCATAACGTCTTAATAAACTTCGGAGCAAATAAATCGTATATAATTATGTGCAAGGAGTATTGGACTGCCTTAGGGAAAGGAGGCATGCAGTTGGTCTGTTACTCGACATGACGAAGGCATATGATACCGTATCTCACAGCATACTCTTGACTAAATTACACGGAGTGGGTATTCGCGGAGGCGCGCACGCTCTAATGCAATCTTACCTTAAAGACAGACAGCAGCTCGTACAAATTGATCACTTTGACAAGCAGACTGGCGAGCTGTCAGCTATTCAGTCACAGGTGCGCACTATAAACTGTTCTATTCCTCAAGGTAGTGTTATCGGTTGTGTACTTTTTATAATTTACATCAACGACCTACCTCAAGTGTCAGACTCTACGTGTGTTATTTTTGCTGACGACGTATCCCTGTTGTATAATTGCCCAAAAGACCATGATCCTAGTAGTGATATTAAGAACTCCTTCAATAAAATAAAAAATTGGTTATTGGACCACAACCTGGAACTTAATAACAGTAAAACAAAACTTATACAATTTAGACCGTATCAAAAGCCACCACTTAATTTACGCTCTGTTGTTAATGATATCGGTATTGAGGAAGTATCTGAGTTTAACTTGTTAGGGATTACTCTTGATACAAATATGAACTGGAAAAAACATGTGGAGAATACTAAAATCAAGCTATCACGGTTCATCTACGCATTAGGTGTTTTAAAGCGGAACACGCACAGGGAGTGTGCGCTGGCCGCCTACCACGGCCACGCGTGCGCCTGGCTGCGGTACGGACTCCTGCTGTGGGGACACAGCACGGACGCGAATGCCCTTTTCGTTTTGCAAAAGAAATGCCTGCGCATCATTCAAAACATACGTCGAACGGAGAGCTGCCGCCCACATTTCACTAAATTAAAACTACTTACCCTCCCGTCTATGTATGTTTTGGAGGCAGCTATATTCGTAAAAAAAAACTTGAACCTTTTTAAATTCGTTAAAAGTACAAGGCGAAATAATAAAATAGCCCTTCCACCGCCTAAAATTGATCTATATAAAAAAAGCCCATACTATAGATGTATTAAAATATATAACAAATTGCCGGACATAATAAAATCAGAAAATAAATTAAATGCTTTTTCTAAAAAATTGAAAATAATACTTATTGACAAATGTTATTACCATTGGAATGAATTTATGGCTGATGAGACCCTTGATTACCTAACATGACATATATTATTTGAACCCTCTTTTGACATCCAAGTAAAATTTATATGACTATTCTGTTATTATGATTGTGTTGTGATTTTTATTGTTCGTATTTTGTCTCTCCCTTTTTATCAGGGATGCATGCGTTGATTTATATAAAAGTTGCATGTACCAACTCGTGAAATACAATATTATAATGTAAGACCTAGTTTTAAAATTATTCTTCAATGTTTGCTACACCCTGACAGGGTCCCATGTATCATTTTTTGTAACATGTGTGCACATAAATAAATAAATAAATAAATAAATCAAGCCACTAAGCCATATTTCCGTAGAAAGTGGCTCAATTTCTTTGCTGCCAAGTTATAGTCTTTCGGGTTCAGGGAAAGTCATAGAGTGAGTGAGAGTAAAAATTAACACGAAAGCCGTTTTTAAGAGCGTTGCGCTATAAACCTCGTAGTAATGACGACTTTCGTTCAAGCCCTATTTCTGAGCCCTGAGGCCCTATTTTGAAAATTGAAGTTCGATGTTATGATATATGATCCCTGTCACTCGTCATTCAAGACTAAATCAAGAGAAATGGATGGAATTAACTTCGACTTTCAAAGTAGGGACTCTGATTTTGAACTTACATTCGTTCCTCTTCTCCTTGAGAGTCGGCAGCTGGGGCTTGGGCACAGCGATACGCGGCGGCGGCGGTGGTACTGGCTGCTCCGGCTCATCCCCAAACTCCATACTCTTAGCTAGCTTGTTCTTCATAAGCTCTCGGTCCTCCCCGCGTTTCTGGGGCCGGTACCTGTGAAAACTTGCCCTTTAACTACGTGTTAAAACTTTAGGCATATTCTTCCGTAGGCTCGCCCAATCACTAGAAGGGGCTAGGGCTAGCATTCAGGGGACCTACCGCGCGACCGCCATTACTTCCATTAGGGGTTCACCCAAATATATTGACATGGAATCGGCTTAACGGCGGCGTACGCGCCGATCCGAACGGTGTCTTAGGTTGGTTTTAGTGTGACCCGGACCGTCAGTATGGATCGATCGATCTGTATTAAGCTTAGGGAGCGTTTTAGAGTAATGCGGACGGGTCCGCAGTGTCCGCACGGACGACCGTCATTATCTGTATTAGATCGGTCTGTGCGGAGCGATCCGTAGATACTGACGGTCCGCGTAACACTAAAACCAACCTAATACAGATCGATCGATCCACTGACGGTCCGCGTAACACTAAAACCAACCTAATACAGATCGATCGATCCGTACTGACTGACGGTCCCCGTGACACTAAAACCAGCCGTAGGGCGCAAATTCGGAACAGCGGCAGACAACCGCTCGGCACTGGATCGGCTCAAAATGAGACATTGAAAAGTGAACTTTTGTGTTAGTACGATACATTTTTTAGTTACAGTGAAATCCATAGCCGGGTGCGGGCCCCGGGTTGTCACCACAAATTAAAGCTTACTTTTCAATGTCTCGCTTTGAGCTGATCGGGTGCCCAGCGGTTATGTCTACGCCAGCCATTATTCGCCTTTGAAACAGCTCGTTCTAAGTCGGTAGGTACAGTAAAGAAAATTGATTCCTAGACCATTCTGGACTATGTCAAAGTGACTCTGTAAATAAAAACATAAGAAGTCTTACGTTCTGATTGATTACGTCACTATTACATACTCCACGGTGGTCTAGGAATCAATTTCCGTTACTGTACCAATATCCTAACGTTAGGACAACTAAAGCTCGCTGATTATTCCGTCGGCGACAACTGTGCAAATTGTTTAAATTCAAATAGGCGTAACACCCAGGCTAAAGTTAGGATATGAAACTAACGGGTCCAACATGAACGCGCCAGATTCCCTGATGACGGACTGCGAACGGCGGCGCGAAGTGCAAGGGCGCACCAAACGCCCCTGCGGCCTCGTCGGTCTGTCGGCTGGCTTAGCGGCCCTCGCTTCTGTCTGCCGCAGCCCCCATGCCGCCTTATCCCGCTGGAGGATGGTCAGCTTCTGCTCGTCGAGAAGCACTAAATAAAAAGTAAAGGCGCGTGACTTATTGTAAGCTTTGTTGAGTTATATCAGAACAGTAAGTAAGTAATTAATAATAATAATAATAATAACATAGGTTTGTACAGTCACGAGATATACAGTGTGTTACCGGCATGCGGGCATTTATTCAAACTGCCGATAATATGTTACTTTAGCAATTGTTTGCAAGTACTATCAATTAAAAAAATATTAAAATAACTTCACAATTAATTTTCTTAGATACTGTCCATTTTTAATGTAGTGTATGTGCTGCGTGTTCATCGTTATCAGTATTGCTGTTGCTTGGTACAAGGCATGTCGTGGTACGGGGGCAGATCATAACAATCAAAGTATCCGTCGACTGTCATTTACACTTGTCAAATCGCTGTGCTTTACATTGCTGGCAATTTAAAGTTAACAAAGCCTGAAAAACTGTTTATTAATTGAATTAATGTCATAATTACGTTACAGATATACGTTATTTTAACCTACTTTAAAAAAAGCCAGGGTGCTGGTAACACACTGTATATATTAAAAAAAAAAATTGGTAGGTATCCACCTTAGGTCCAAAGTCAATCTAACATTCTACACCAATAAGGTTGAGTTTCCTAAAAGTTACAAATGAGTTGACATCTCTAATGACATTGACGACTTCAAGCATATTTTTCATGAAATGGGTCCCAAATTAAAGCTCGTGACCGTACTATGGTGACTAGACAACGACATACATAGCTATATGCAAACCCGCGACGTTTTGTGACTTGTTAATTTGTCTACTCCATGACAGTAGGTATAACGAAAAAGTTGCGAGATGCGCTACAAGCGAGAAATAGAAGTAATTCTAGCCGTACGTACCTAATCATAAAATAACTAACACAACTACAGCTAAGTAATCGGAAACTACCTACCTTTTAAAAATTGTTGCTGCGCCGCAGTCGGTTCCGCGATTCGAGTATGGAATATTCCACCATGGGGGATACTCTTACTTGGCCATTGAACATGCACATAACCATTCGCATCTGGAGTTTGCATGCTACAAAAATAAATAATCCTTTTTCTAAAATTTACACCAGAGACAGATTATTTTCAAACCAGATTTCATTGTTTTGAAATTGCCTAGGCAACGCGGGTTTGGTTTAAACGTTTCGTTTCTCTGAATTATTATTTATGATAATACTTAGCTTCAAATTACTGACTATCAGAGAGAGACTGATAAATCTGATAATAATATATACTATTGTTATATTTGTAGGATATTGATTACCTTAATTATATTAAAGATCCCGCTTGAATTTTTACTTATGACACATTCCTATACTTAAATGGAAATTACTAGAAGCTGAATCGACCTGTAGTCATAAAAAAAAACAAAGTACAATGGCGCCAATAGCGGGAGCAAGAAAACTTTCTTTATTTACTTAGTACGAACGTACTTTTTGTAGGTACTCGTCCAATAATGGATAATTCCGTAAATACAACCATTGAAAAAATTAAGCTTCAAGAGCAAGATAAAGAAACTAAATTGAAAGAAAAACGTGAACGTTTGTATTATTAATTATATTTTAAAACCTAGGTGTGATTTAATTGATTGGCCCTTTAAACCTATTTCTTTTTATCTACGTATTAAAAACATTAAACAATGGAAATATTTACTTAGGTATTTGATATTGTAAAATGCTTAAGGTCAAAATATCATGCAAACTATACGTTCAGGCCATTCAATGTTTCTTGTTTATTTATAGTTAATTAGGCGTCGTAACCTTCTACTTGTACTAACTTAATTTATTGTTAAATATTATAGTAGAGGCAACAATATCTTCCCTAAACCGGTCCATCCGTGATGCGGTATCTCAGATAGAAAAGCATCAGGAAGAAATACAGGAGTTATTAAAGGGTAATGATAGACTTCGAGCGCAATTGGAAGTAGAGCGCATCCGAAGAAACGCTGTCGCCGCGCAAGTGGAAGCTAACTACAAGGAAATAGAAATTCTAAAACTGCAGTCAGTGAGTTAAGCAGCCCATTTTCTCCTGTTGGTTTTAATACCCCTGTTTGGCTCTATGCCAGATTTTTTCAAGAATCAATTCGTTAATTCTCATCTTGTGAGTTTGAAAATACTTTTGCGGAGACTAAAAAACTAGTTACCTACTTGTACTCTAATTATAGGATAAGGGTATATCGCAAGTGTGGGAAGTGCGTTCATCATTATGCTCGGCTATTCAAAACATTTCGGACGAATGCGATGTTTGGGCTCTGCTATCAAAGCCGATTAATACTGAACCATTGCATCGACTTGTTAAGAATCCTAGTGAAAATAATGAGGAGGAATTGTATGAAGAGCGTTTAAAGCTAGCGACGGAAAGACGAGACAAGGCGGTTGCTGAAAGAGATAGATTACTCGCTGAACCTGAAGTGGGAGAAGAGTTCGTAAGGTACCTGTAAAAGGTTTGCCCTAACTTTTCGATCAAATATGGCTATAATTGAAGTTTGCGCAATTATTTTTGGAAAGTTTGACAGAGTTGAATTTAGTTTGTGCTATCATATCACGTATGATTGTGTTTAGTAGTGATTGCTCAATGTTTTTAAATCTGTGGTACAATGATCCTTTCAAAATACCTAACACAACCTATATTTAAAATAAATACTTAATTGCGGAAAATTGCGACCGACGGGATATTGTTTTTCACGTGACGCGTAGCCTTCAAGTTCATTAAATAGCACGTTTAGCCTTATAATATAACCCTAGTTTTCTTTTTTTGATACTTAGATATAATTCATACTAACCATAGCCATAACCATAGATGACACAAATAAGATACAACTCTGTCAAACTTTTCTAAAATTATTGCGCAAACTTCATTCATAGCCATAGACGGTCAAAAAGTTTGGGCAATCAGTGATTGCACAAATAAATTGATCAACTGGGGGACGCCTTAGACGCATTGGCTGGCGTTTGGCCGTAAATAAATTGACTCCATACTGACCCAAATCAAAGGAGAACCACCACCACTCCACACGTAGGCACTCGAATCCAACATACGAGTACAAGGTGGTACCTACTCGATAAACTGTACCTACATATTGAAAGGGGTGAAATTTTAGGTTGATTTAACGGTAAAAAAATTGTTTTTTTTTAGCTACTGGTTATTTTATTTACAGATTTTTAAACTTTTTAATAAAGTTTGGATAGTAGGTACACTTACTTGTGACGGTGTAACTTTTGATCTAATAGCCCAAAAAAGATAAAACAAAATGCGTAGTATTGATATTAGTAAGGTTTATAATAATTGATAACAATATTGGACCAATAAAAAAAACTACTTTTTTGTGATAAATTACTGCAAAAATGTCATTTTGTTTTCATAACAACACGATTTTCTCAATATTTTGTAAATGTTTTATCACTTTTTTTTGCTTAGTAACAAGTGTACTACCAAAACTTTTTTAAAAAGTTTAAAAATCTGTAAAAAAAAAGGTTCCTAAAAAAAATGGTTTTACCGATAAATTAACCTAAAATTTCTCACCCCTTTCCATATGTACAGTTTGTCGAAAACCACCCTGTATTATATGTCTTTAACAACCGATTTTGAATTTTCATGCGTCACAAAGTACTTAAATTATAAGCGTCCAAAGCCCTTATCGGGCACAGTATTACCTCTAATATCACCTGCCACGCCTGGCCATGACATTGTTTGATGATCGCTGAAAGTTTGCCGCGGTTTGGACGATAGCCGAGTTGGGTTTTTGGACAAAGTGTAGAGCCAGCATGGCAATGTTGTAATCCAACTTTCACCAAGTTAAACTTCTTCACATTCTTTTTTGCCACGCTAGAGAATATGTGCTGACCTTTTTAATTATTTGTTTACACAGAATAAAGAATGCTCTTCGGTACTCATTAGAAATGACCACAAATCTTCAAAAATAGGTAATTATACAGGAATCCAGAACAAATCGATTGAAAAAAAAACTTTATGTGATGTCTTAAGTGACAATGACAGATGTCATCTTTTGGCCGAGTGAGATTGTCAAAAACACTCCGATTTCGCATGGCTTTAATTTATTAAATTCACTCAATTCATCCTTAAAATGACTAGATATTTTCGTCTGTTAAGGTAAATATTTGATGATATTTTCAAAATTTCACCATGACGTTACGAGTATGTTATGCAACTTGTAGTGTTATTCTTTTGTAATGTTGATTTTGTAAATAACTTGAGTTTTTTCAGCTTCTTTTAACTACTTACGAGTATTTTTGGGTATAACTAAGTTTAGTTTAACATAAATATTCAGTCTTAATTGACTAATGTTCGTTTATTTACAATCCTAATGAAGTTTTCTATTCATTATATTTAAGGAATTGCATCCAGCAGAAACGAAGTGGCAGATGCTTCAGTTCCAAAATAGAACCTGGATTTGATGAAAATGAACCTATCAAATTCTCGACTAGTTCTGCTGCACGGAAGACCATAAAACCAATTACTGTTAGATACACTGAATCAAACATGCCCTGGTACCAACCATACTCAATTCTAGCCAGTGTAACAGTCTTTCTCATCTATTTCTGCGTTTTACGAGAAGAAAGTAATGTAGACTTGGAATTTAATAAGACACTCTATGAACGGATAAAAGGGCTAGAAAAGGAACAGCTCTTACAGTCCTATAAATATAACAAAGAAAATGGTTTGAGTGTTGAAGATATTGAGAAACGGCTGCAAGAAATTGAGTTGGCCGAGTCTCAAGCATTGGTATAGGTTAAGTTTTAGTTATTTTGTGTTTAATAGTGGTTTATTATTTAATAGTAGTTTTATGTTGTAATTAAATTCAATAGAAAAAATAAGGTTTTATTTAATCAAAGAAATGTATACCTATACTGGGTATCCGACAGCTATGCGAAATGAAGGGAAGGTACCTCAAATATTGTAGATAGGATATTTTGCTGTACGGAGGATTTATTTTGTTTGAAATACTAAGTACCAATTTCACCAAACAATGTTAACCATTTAACTAATTGATTGTTAACAGCTGTCAAAATGTATGAACTAACAGTTGCTTAACTGATTTGGTGCGGATGACACGACAGGCGTGTCATGCAATGTTTTTAACGTGTGGCATATGACACGAGAGGCGTGTCAAATAAAAATCGATTAAGACATCTTCAAATTAAGTTTTAGAAGAGTTCAACCCGAACAAAACTATTATTATCTGTCACGTAGAACAAGCTAGTAGCCTTGGTTTCTGGAATATTCTGGATATAGTTTGAATTTTTCAAAATCAGTTGTTTAACAACCTTTTCTATTCTAGTTGCATTATTTTTACGACTTAAACATTACTTATTAAATATTATTATTCATTGAAAAACTAATCATAATAAAATCTTACAAGATTTCAACTTAAAATTAATGATTTTCAAAATCTCTTTCATCAATATATTAAATTAGTTAAGTAGTAAAAACGTAACAATCATTTTGCGTGCTTTATCCGTTAGCAATTACTTCGAGACGTTACGACCACGCTAGGCGTGTCATCATCATATTCTATGGCGTAAGGGATGCCTGTTGTGTCATGAAATATTTGTTCGCCGCCTCAGCCAAAAGTTTTCGAAAATGGAAGACGCAGCGAATCGGTTAACATTGATTAAATTTAACATTGGATCGGATGCGGGCAAATTGTTTTCAAGGCAATAGGCTCATTACTTCCTATTTGCAAAACCTCCCATTTGATAAAAGGCCCTTTTGGTTAATGTTTTATACATTTAGTTAATTCTATTAAATACCGAAACTAGCTTTAAGAATAATGTTGTGTGTGTCTTTCAGCATTGGCCAGTTCACAGAAGAGACATTCCCAAAGGGGACTTTTATTTACAGGATATTTTGCAAGAGGAGTGGGATGTTTTGCTAAAGCGTAACTTAATGGTTCCTATCCAAGGCTTATCTTATAACTTATATCAAGACATATTTACATGTTGACAGTGATAAACTCATGGATGGTTACCATAGCCATAAAATTAGAAACTTTTAACGCTCCCTGTCCCTCATCAGTCGAGACTAAATCAAGAGAAAGGGATGGCGCTAACCTAACTTTGAACTTCAATTTACAAAGTAGGGCCTCAGATTAAGGCATTTGTTAATGTCCATGCTATGACTAATCCACATCAATCCTCATTTAGATCAAATCAACACCAATGTTGAGTGTATTATACTTATATACGGAATAATCGCTAGTGTAACAAATATTTTGAATTAGGTATTTCCTTGAGACCATTGTGAATGATGAAATACTGATGGGAAACTGCTCGTGTAGGTAACCCACTCGAATCATTCTCACGTCAGTCACGATTACAAAATAGAGCCAGACGTGTCACACGACACAAAACTTCATCAGTCCGTCAGTTCAATCTGTGGGTTCGATTATTTGCTGGTCATTCTGACCAAGCAGATACACAACTCAATTGAGAAAATTCAAAATACTGAGTGTAACCTCCCTCTAAACGGTGACTGGACTGACTGGCGACGCTGCGCTGACGTACGTTTCATCAGTCTGATATCGGTCTTGGATTAATCGGTAATCGTTCGAACCATCCATCATTATAGCATTGCGTCAGTCAAAGTTTGACTGACGGACTGAACTGATGAAATACTGCGCGTGTAAGCTCTTAGGAACCGAGCAATCAAAAAAAACTTCAAGATTAAAGGTTAAGGTTAATTTGATTTTTTTAGGCTTGGGACTACTTTCGTGCTGGCATCTCTTTCTTTAACATATTATAATGAAAGACTCCCAACGTCTTCAACAAGAATCATCGTCGAAACCCGCAATGTAGCCCCAGCCTAATAATCTTTTCCAGAGAAGGTGATAGACCTAACTTTACCAACGTAAGATAAACACAGGTTTCTGGGCCGGTGATGTTCCATCCAATGTATAGCGGCTCGGAGTCAGACCTTCTAATGCCCGGTTCCTATATTCAAGAAACGAATCGTTTTATTTACGTCTCATTAAAATTTGACATTTGCTACGTACATAATGTGTCAAATTTTAACAAGACGTAAGGAAAACGATTCGTTTCTTGAATATAGGAACCGGGCATAAAAGCGCTATTTTACAGTGACGTTATCATTTCTTCGAAATTCTCGCACAATAGCGTTATGATTGATAGCGCTTGCTTGAATGAATCTGAATATTATAACGATATATAATAACGTTATGCGTTCACCTCTTTCTCCACTTGGTTTCTCCTGTTCTTGCATTAAGCAGTGGCATTTTTTTCACCTTTAGGATCACATGCATTATAATGGCCCACCATGAGCCAGCGTACGAGACGCATAATTACACCTTTACAGAGCGAGCAACATAATATGCTTGCATCTCATCTCATGCTCACGCATTACTCTGTTCCTTACGCGGGCCCATAATGGGATTCATCGACTTGGGGTATTAAATGTGGAAACAGACAAAATTATCAATATTTTTCATAATGTTCTGAAATTTTTGTTCCGAGTTGGTCAAGAGATCTTGTTACAACCAACATGAGGTAATTACCCTTATAATGTGCAAACAGTCTGTAAAGGTCACCTCTAAAAAGTAAAAAGTAACAAACTAAGTATTGGCCCTGTTTTCTTTACAGACTGTTTTGAGGCGGGTGTTTTTTAAATTTTAAATTAAAAAAAAAACACGCTTTTTAAACTTTTCCAAATTAACAATACGATTATAGTTAGCAACGTCTTTTTAAAGACATGAAATGAATAAAAGGGGGTTAATAAGTAATAAAAAGCAAAAATATACCATTCCGCCATTTTGTGGCGGCGGCCATCTTGGACCGATTTTTATCAAACATAGCTAAGAGCTAAAAACACTCCCGACTAATTCACCTATCAAACAAAAAAAAACAAAATCAAAATCGGTTCATCCGTTCGCGAGCTACGATGCCACGGACAGACACACACACAGATACGTCAAACTTATAACAACTTTTGGTTATAGTTTCTGTTAACTTCAACCAAAAGAATAACTCGAACTGTCAGTTTACTTTACCTAATAAAAAATACAAACTGTAGACTAGCTAGACATCACATCACGAGACAAGATGCATTCGATTCGGTCGGCGCACGCATGCGCGTTGTCGTAATCGAAAATATAGGATGGACGCAAAGGCTTAGTTTTATTGGTCGATAGCTGCAATAACTCCCGGCTCAACAATGTTAACGCAACTCGTCAATGGATGCTGGAATGGAGCTCCTACAAGCATGCGGGTTATTGCTATGGCACAATGAAACTGAACCAAGGCGCTAGACGGACGCGTCCAGAGCTTTTGTCAATTCTTTCCATCTATTTTGCCAGTTTTGAAAATCGTTTACATCTTGTAGGCCCTCATGATCTAACTACATAAACATAATCATATAAAATAATCTGCTCGTAGCCCATCACATCGTCATGTTTGCCAAATATTGATCTTATATCTCTCACATTTAACACTGAAAGATGAAGTCGCGGGCGTCTCGTACCTATAGTTTGGTATTTTATACGTCCCTAGTACCTAATTGAGAAGCGACATCCAGTCAAAAGTAATTATTCACACAAATACTTTTCATCTATATTCTTACAAAGTGCATCATTTGAGTTATATTTAATAAGAAAAAAAAGAGCTACGCTACACTAGATCTGGCCCCTATCTTGCAAACGTGACTATCAATGAGGTATTAGGTAAACATTTACAATCGCTATCGTTGTTTTTGTATCAGTAGATTTTTTTTTTGTAGGTACCTATGAATCCCCAATTTCAATGGATGGATATTCTCTTTCTCACGAGTTTTATGGGACCATTCCCAGTTGTCCGCACACCTTTGTTCACACTGCAGAGAACTGGGAAAGATAACCCAGCTAATTTGGCTCTAGGGTTCAGACAACCGGGAATAACCAGTTTTACAGGTCAGTCGGTGGGTATCGGTATGTAGGGGAAATAGGGCAGATCCGGATGTTTCTCTTTTTTTTGGAACATATGAGACAAATTCCATATTTACGAAATTTAAGTCCTATTGTTGGCACCCTACTGAATAGAAATAACCTTGTATGATACGTGGTCAAAGATCTCAAGTAAATAGGTTATAATTCCATAATAGTAGGTGGCATTAAGTGTTTTCTTCTGTGTTAAAAAAAATTATAAAAAGAAGGAATTATAATATAAACAAACATTTAGGTTCTAGATATATTTAATCAACACCAATTTTCTCATTACACATACATTAAAGTGCATCAAATTACTGCTATGAATCCTCATACTGTCATGGCAAACACATTGCCTTTACACTAATTAGAGCTAGTCACTAAAAATAAAACTACAGCCTCGCACAGGATACTGTGACTGTACTTCATCGAAAATGATTCAAGATAAAATACAAGAGATTTGTAAAGAAACTCATTGTCTACGAACAATTCACACACAGTATCTAATGCGAACACATAGTTAACTTACATTAAGAATGTATGTATAAAAAAATTCAGTTCTGCCACTTACAATTAAAGTTATGAATGTTAATAAAAGACGAGTTAAATGTGAGATGTTACAGAAATATGTTATGGAATTTAATTTTACTTGAAATACAAATAATTTATGATAAAGTACACTACCGCTAAATTAAGCACGCTCTCCACGGATTCGCCGGGCCAGCTGGATGTCCTTAGGCATGATAGTGACACGTTTAGCGTGGATAGCACACAAGTTGGTGTCTTCGAACAGGCCGACCAAGTAGGCCTCACTCGCTTCCTGTAAGTAATGGAAATTACTCATTAAATTGCGCAATTTGTTAAATACCAATAACAAATGATGTGTCATTCAGGGAAACCAAATATTTGCAAAACAATCAATTCCACATGATCTTTTTATTCACTCCTAAATATAAATTGCACAAATAGAAAGTTATTAATAGATACCACCACACCACCACGTGTTAAAAATATTATTATGACCCACCTGGAGAGCGCCAATAGCAGCAGACTGGAAACGCAGATCAGTCTTGAAGTCTTGAGCGATTTCTCTCACGAGACGCTGGAACGGCAACTTGCGGATCAGAAGCTCAGTAGACTTCTGATAACGACGGATTTCACGGAGAGCCACGGTACCAGGGCGGTAACGATGGGGCTTCTTGACTCCACCAGTGCTAGGCGCCGATTTACGCGCGGCTTTGGTGGCCAACTGTTTACGCGGAGCCTTTCCTCCCGTCGACTTACGAGCAGTCTGCTTGGTACGCGCCATTGTTCACTAAAATAAAGAGAAAACAGACAGCGTTAAAGAAAATCATAAAAAATATTGAACCAAGGTACTACTGGACTTGGGCGATACTCAAATTCACGAAATAGCTAATTATTGAGTACTTTTCTTACAAATTTTATGCTTAAACCCAGAAGTAACTAATAATGCTCAGTTTTATTCACCTTTTGGATGAAAACGTGCAGGTTTAACAAATTTTAAAAGAATTTACACACGGAGCTTCACAACAATGATCATATGCTCAAAATGGCGTCGAGAGAATGGCGGGCTAACGACCAGTGACGCTAGTTCAATGATCGCTGATTGGTTGTCCTCGCAACGAATCTCAAGTGGTGATTGGTCCAAAAGTAGGCTCTCCCATTGGTCGAGAATAATGCTTTATTGTGCAACTTTTTGTTATTGGCTTATCCTGGAATAATGTTAGCAGATCAGAAAAATATGTATGTAAACAAATAATATTATAAAAACAAAGTAATTATTGTATAGACTAGTCATTTATGAGTATAAATTTTTTGTTAGATATTAATATTTGTCTTAATTTGACTATCAGTGGCTGAAAAGACTATCTTATATCTGCAGAGGGATGCCTGACCTTTTAAAGGTGGTTTTAAATATACAATAATTATGTTTATTGTTTTTATAACATAAAATTATGAGTTATCGGAATGTGACTTGTATTTTTAAATCAATATTATGTTTTATACATAACAAAAACAACACCGGCCTATTTTTTGTTTCAGTCAAACTACGAATACTCGATTAGAGAAAAAGAGATATACATAGAAAACACACTACGTGACGTGACAGTTCAGTAATCCTGTCAAAAATAGTTTGCGTTTAGTTTATTAATTTTCTTTTGTTTGATGTTCAGTCAGTTTCCCTTCAGTTCAAAGTAGATAGGGAGATTTTAAAGTTCAAGGCTGTTAAAATCTATTAGAGGGTGCTTTTCGTGCCAAAAAATATAATTCATTCATGCCTCTGTTTACAAAATAAGCCTTTCCAAAATATTTTGCATCACGTGATCTTATTGAATTTTAATTGGTTGTCGGTGAGCGTGCCCTGCGCGACGCGGAGGCGCAACGCAATAATAGTTTTCCAAAATGCCGTCGGAATCGAAGCCTTTGTTGACAGCTCAAACAGAAAAACCAAATCATTATAAGTAAGTTTGACGATAAAATGTTTAGTTTTTGTGAAGTGAAAGTGTGATTTGCGTAGTTTCTAGTGGTGTGCCATTCACTTAGCCCTGTGGTCTATTCTTGCAGATATCTAAAGGAATTCAGAGTGGAGCAGTGCCCGTCTTTCTTACAACACAAATGTACACAACACAGGCCTTTCACATGTTTTCATTGGCATTTCAATAATCAGAGAAGAAGAAGACCTGTTAGAAAAAGAGACGGATCATTCAATTATAGCGCCGATAACTATTGTACCAAATATAATGAGACTTCGGGCATTTGCGAGGATGGGGACGAGTAAGTATTGTCAGTGCTTTGTTTTCGGTGGTTGCTTGCTTTCGTGGCGTCGGACGCGTTGTAGCACCTAATTCCAGTAAATAATGTTATTTTAGGTCCAAAATAAATGTCAGTAAAGGAGTAAAACTCGTAAAATGCGATAAAAAACTTGTTTACCAATAGTAAATTATAATGCTACTAGTTTGGGTTGTACCTTTGTGTCGTACTTGTTGGTTGTTGGTGGAGCATCTTGTTTTTATAGGGTAATATGTAAGCCCATTGTTCAGTGTTGGACTTGAAATCTTGGCTTGTTGGTGTGGCCTGGCTAATGAATGAGGTCTTATTGGAAGGTCATGAGATAAACATAATTTAACTTTGTTCTACTAAGTCTGGAGAACTTCAAATACAATGTCTACATTGTCTATTGTAAAACTTGAAAGATGTGTCTCAGCTTCCCTTTGTCAGAAAGTTAGAAGGGACTAAAAAGTAAAAATTATCCAGTTAATGCTAATTTGAAAAGCGATACAAAATGGTTTGCAGCATGTTTTAGCCAGGTATTAATTGATGTTTGTTCAGCTGCTACTTTCATTAAATGGTAAATTAAACTTTAACCACTTGACCGTCCGACGATAGCATAGTATCCGAAACCAATATGCTCTCAACCGTCCGCGGATACCTTACTATCCCGAGGGGTGGAAGGAGGAGCGGTTGATTTTAGAGCCATCTAATGGAATATTTCGGCATTATTTACTAATTCTATTGATGCAACAACGTAGCCTAACCAAATAGTTAGCTCTAAAAAATATAGATGGCAGTGTACGCCATTTGCTTACAAGGACAACATTTTTATTTGCCAGTGCTCTAAGAAACTGCGCGTGATTGTGAGTATTTGTGGAGAACTCGTAGTTATGTCGTAAGTATTTCACGTTCATTTACATATTTTTGGGTCTTATTATACATCAAAATAATCAGGAATGTGTACTTTCTACGATAATGTGTATCATCTTCTGTTTGTGATAGTGTGATGACTGTAATATCAATTTGAAATATCAAGGTTGTTTTCGAGCTGGGGCAGTGAACGTTTATAGCCTAATTATTAGTAATTTGGAGCTCTGTTTACAGAAATATACAATAAATACTGAAGATTGGTTTATAGAGAACAGATTAATATACTTAAACATAAGAAATATATCAAACTACTTTAGGATTCATCAAAACATTTACGGTGTTTCTCAGGTTTTATGCCGTGGACGGTTGACTATCCGCGGACGTTTTAAAATATATCAGAAATAAGGGTTTGTACAAACGATTTCTCGTGTGTCTTGATTATTCGGTGTTTGGAAATGTGTTTTTGTTTGCATGTATTCTTTCAGTTACCTACGGATATAGATACTAATTTAAAAAATGGTTTTATTTAGCTTGACTTTGTAATTTTGTACATTTGTTTGTTCAGATACCTATGTGTTTCAAATATTACAACAGTTTTTTCAACCACTTGTACTTCTTTGATCATTATGAAATTTTGATTTTGATAGTTTCAACCTTCGATCCTTGAATCCTGATGATGCAGAGGTACCTACTGCTCACCAGAACTATTAAACTTAAGAAACTTTTGATTTAAAAGTAGCATAGTGGGTATCAAGCAAAGACTGTTGTCATTATTATTGATATACAAAATTTATCTACTTTCGACACTGGATACCATAGTCTCCACGGACGTTTAAGTGTATATCAGTTGTAGGCAGCCTTATGCAGACGGCCATCTTGTTGCACTTGTTGGAAGGAGTAGGGAATTTGTTTAATTTATTTTGATATCTTATTGAGAACTATATATGTTGATTGTGGTGTCATTTAAAAGTTAAAATAGTCTTTTTTTATAATATGTAATAAAAAAAGAGGGTCATCGCGCAATATTTCCTGTAATTAGTCGTCAAATAAAAACTTTCAGCAATTTTTACCAATTTCCTAAGTTTAACCTTGATTATAGTCGATAATCATGGATATTTTTAGTAAAACTATAAAAGTATTTGAACAAATGAACGTTCATTTATGCCTTAGTATTTTTTTCTTTATTTTACCTTGTGTAGTTTAGAAGATACAGACGTTTTTGTAGAAAGTTGTGGTTGCGCAGCGCGGGGCGTGCGTCGGTAAAATAACCCGGACGGTTGAGAGTATAATGGTCTCGCGGGCCGGACGGTCAAGTGGTTAATGAGTTGTGTGTGTAAATTAATAGTACAAGTTAATAAGCTAGATAAAGACACAAGATAAAGATAAAAAAAAATGTTTTGGAGCATTTTTCAACCACTATGGTTTTGATGGCAAAAGCATCCAATGTGGCACTTGTGTACTGATGAGAACCTGAATGAGATAAATAAAACTTTTAACAAAAAACAATACGTAGCCCCAATCCCCATCTAAATTTGTTAGTAAAATTTATTTTGTGCATTTTTGATTTCAATGTTTTGGCCCAAACCCAAATGTTTTGGCTACCTACAGTCACTGCACGACCATCAATCTGGTCCTATTTCTGGTCTGTTTTAGCGCAATTCTTTTATACAAAGTCCAATATTGCAGTAAGTACCACATTTGCACCCACCCGCTCTGCACTGCTTTCAGTATCACTATAATGATACAATGACAAGTTTTATAAGGAAAATATAAACTATATTTGTAATTAGGGTTACGTTAGGGACCAAAGAACAATACACTACCTAATCCTAATGTCAATAAAGCAAATCCATGTAAATTAAGGAAAGTCATGAACATTATTCGGTCATCTACTTAAGTGAGTATCTATTTGTAAACAGTGTAACAAGTGTGGGTAGTTTGGATTCAACTAGTCATAAACTTGCATCAGTTGATTGGTGATTTGCTTTTAAGCTAGTGCAAGATACCTCATTTTCTGTCTTTGTCTAGGTTATTAGTTATAGTTACTTCTGCAAGGTATATGGTTAGTCTCATCGGCTTTTTGGCTACAAAGCAATGGCCAAAATTGTAAAAAAGCAACACCGCGGGAAAGTTATAGTCATATCTAAACAATTAAATGTTATCTAAATTGAGATATCTTATTGCCACCCTTGAAATAGATACCATTGAGAAGTTCCGGTGACTATCTGTGGTCTTCAGCATCAGTTCTACTTCACCAAATGATATTTTCTGAATGCAAGTGCTGGACTTGTTACTAAAAATACTAAAATCGCTACAATATTTAAGGAGCTCCCTCAATTCCTCACGGATCCCCTCATCAGATGCTAATTTGGTGACAGTGGGCCCACCTCGGAAGTATACTCTTTTTTTCCCCCAACCCTATATGAGTGTCACACTGCTGGGCAAAGGCCCTTGCAGGTCTAGGGGTGCAATACGAAAGGATTTTTCGAAAATCGACCCCCAACAGGAAGATATAGTAGTAGCGGGTAACTAATTGCGCGTGTATGAAGTCACGGGCGTCCTCTAGTGTTAATTAAATCCCTCAGATGCCCCTACCTGCACCGGACGGCGGGCGACACGGAGCGGCGCTACCACCTGCGGTACTACAAGACGTGTATGTGCGTGCACGATACGGATGCGCGGGGGCTCTGCACCAAGAACGGCGCCCATTGTGCGTTCGCGCACGGCGCGCCGGACCTGCGCCCGCCCGTGTTGGACGTGCGCGAGCTGCAGGCCATCGAGAACCCAGACGCCGCCGATAACGACGCTGCTGCGCCTAACGCTTTAGATAGGGAACGGAATTTGATGAATGAAGACCCTAAGTGGCAAGGTACCATGTTGCTTTTTGATCTTATATGATGTAGAGGTATCTATGTACTAAATATGTACTAGCTAAAAGACCTGGAGATTATTTAATAAAAATACTACCTGCTGCTACTAAAGTAGAAATAAAAATAAGTTTACTGCTGGCTTTCATAAACAACTTGATGCTCACAGTGATCAGAAGAAATCAGTGTTTTTTCGAGTACACATTATTAAATGACATTTGATTTTGCTCTAATATTCTACTAATCTTGGATTTTGTTACAGATACAAATTACGTATTATCATCTTATAAAACGGAGCCATGTAAAAGACCTCCTAGGTTATGTAGACAAGGGTATGCCTGCCCGCAATATCACAATAGTAAGGTTAGTATCTTACTGCACACTACTATAAAAACATCAACAACGATGAGAGTTTTCATTGAGCATTGCTTGATAAACGACGTGATTAGTCTTGTCGGTAGTGACCCTGTTTACGAAACTTGAAAGGGCAGGGTCGTTTTTAGTCAGGCCGAAGATTTGTATGATAAGCAAGAATATGTATCGACTTCTATCACTTTTTAGGACTAGGTTAATTGGTGTAAGTTTGTCATGTTAAATGTATTTATTATGAGTTTAATTATTTTGTAGGATAAACGTAGATCCCCTCGTAAATACAAGTACCGCAGTACGCCGTGCCCCAACGTGAAGCACGGCGAGGAGTGGGGCGAGCCCAGCAACTGCGAGGCGGGCGAGGCGTGCGGCTACTGCCACACGCGCACCGAGCAGCAGTTCCACCCCGAGATCTACAAGAGCACCAAGTGCAACGACGTGCAGCAGGCCGGCTACTGCCCGCGCGGGCTCTTCTGCGCCTTCGCGCATGTTGAACGTGAGTATATATTACTTTTCTTTTAATGCAGAAGGCAAACGAGCACACGGGTCACCTGATGGAAAGCCGACTCCGACAGGATACTTAACATCAATCAATCAATCAATCATTTATTGCATATCCATACCCCGGCCGGCGAGAGCAAAAATGCATTGACAGCTTAATAGTGCGAGGACACACACTTGGTCGATGTCGATAAAAACAACACGATGTACTGGACCACCGTTATGATATGCAGAAGTATTAATTATTGTTGTAAACAAAATTAAAACCAAGTGATTGTATTTATTTAGTATTTTATGTAATTTTCGTAATATACAATTAGCATTTTTCTAAATTTCTGATTTTAAACTCT
>OZ014445.1:16342129-16699936 GCA_963966035.1 Acleris laterana
AGCAGGTCCTCGGGGCGAACTAGCTTATCTGGAATCGAAAATGACCGTGTAACGCTGCACTTCGAAAACCAGATTCATTAACCCTTCTTTGCATGGCGATGGAAATTTCATCATAACATAATACCAACTTTTTGTAATTTTTTTGTATAATTTTTTTTATGCGTATTCGAAATCAAATAGGGTTTGAATTCACGACTTTTTAATATTTATATTATTTTATTTTAAGGGTTATAGCGAATTAGAAACTAGAAGCGAGCCGAGAATATTGAACTGAGCGGAAATCGACACGTCCTGGTAGTTATAAATATAACTAACCAGCAACTGAATTGACCACAGTCGAAACCAAAAAGTAAGGCAGCGGACCACACAATCAATATAGCAGCTTATTTCTTATGCTTGAGGAGACGTGAAGGCATTTTAAAAACTTTGAATGCTACAGTTTTTTAGTACGTCACTGTACAATAATAAAAGCTATACTATAGTCCTTGTTCTTACCTCTGCTTGGTCCCATATGGGCGTAGAGGTCCGCGGGCGGCAGCGCCGGACCCACTTTCCACATCCCCCGGTGATGGCGTATGTCTACGAAAATTAAACATTATTAAAATAGTGAATGGCAAATTTAATACAAAAGGTAGTTTATTATGTCAATAACGCTTTCACGGTTAGACCAGAGTCAATTTTTATATAATCAGCTAGCATAACCAGCGTTTACTTTTAACTCCAAGCAAGTATGGTTTCCAAAAGAAACGATAAACAAAATAAAGCAAAAATTATACTACTTCGTTCACCGAATGCGGTCTCCGTTTTAAACTACTTAGGCCGACGAACGTCGTGTTCGCATTAGCACTTCGGTCGGACGGTCGTTGCGATTATTGCTGGCCGATTGCGGAAGACTACCGTGTTCCACACAGACACAACACGTTACCCATTGTTGCGGTCGCTGTATGCAACATGCGACGAACAGTTCAATGTAATTTCCGCTTTAAACTAAAATAAATCTAGTCAACTTAAATTCTATTGACATGTAGGTTACGTTAGGACATTAGGGAAGGATCTAAAAAAGAGATGCAATGCTATAATTATTATTTACCTGAGTAGATGCTTGTCGGGCGGCGTCGGGGTGTGTCGGTAGAGTTCGGGCGGCGTCGCGGTGTGTCGGAACACAGAGTTGCTGGCCCCCTTCATCGCCTGAAACATTAGCGCCTGTTAATGGTTAGTCTTCAACATTAAATGACCTATCTCACACGTTTAACTAAACTAAACCCGAAACTTAGTCATTCATAATTTGTAAAATTGCAAAGTTGTTTGTCTAGGGGACACCGTTGATGTGGGAAAGCATATCAAACTTTTAATTGGTTGTCCTATTTTTTTGCTGAACTACGCATGCTATTTGATATTATATTTAATTTAATATTTATTGCTTTATATAATGCTAGATTAAGTAGTACCATTGTAACATGTTTAAAAAATGACTGACTGCTGAGTTTCTTGCGGCGTTTCTTCTCGGCAGTGGTCTCCTCTTGGGAAGCGCTGGTAGATTCATGACGTGTAAAAGTGCCCGTGCGGCCTACTTACTGAATAAATATCTTTTATCTTTATCTTTATCTTTTTACTTTGCCTTATTTATAAGACACATGGTAGCTCAGCATTTTAACCAATTTTGCTTATGTTTTTTTTTGGCTCAGGTTAGTTCTGTCTGTTTCCCAATATGACCCTCTTCCTACATTATCAGTTTCCTATGATATTGATTTCTTACATTTTCTGGTTTCTGAAATATCAATTTGTCATATTTGTCACTTTTCTAAGATGTCTGCTTCTCGTATTGACAGTTTTCTAATATGGCTGTTTTCAATAATATCTGCTTCTCAGGTATTACCCTCCTTTCGCATATCTGCTACACCTCAATAATTCTAACCATTTTTAAACGATCAAAAATAGGGCATTATGAGAAGCGGACATTGTAGGAAACTGATTTGTAGAACAACACATTATAGGAATCATACATTGTGGGAATTAGACATCATAATAAGCGGGTAATATAGGAGCAGGCCATTTTTGGAAGTGGACATTATAGGAAGCGAACATTTTAGGGAATTTCTATCATAGGAAACGAAATAGCATATTAAAGGAAGGAGAAGTTTGTTCCAAGAAGGCAATTTTGAGAAGCAGACCTTTTAGGAAATAGACAGAACGAGCTTGAGCCTTTTTTTACGGCATGTAGCCAAACCCCGTACGCGATCGCAAAACCTGGAGTTTATTTATAACTATACGTAATATAATGTAGATATAAAATGATTAGTTTGTTGGAATCAATATCTATGGAATATAAATTATACTTCGTTCAAATAATCTGCATTAAAACCCTTTGAATTCGCCGACACTGCTTTGTGCACGCGCTTCTTTGTAGCAATTGTAGCGGCACATCAAAGCATGCAAACTATTTGACCGAACAAACATTTATATAAATAAATATCTACTGAACTAATTTTGCAATTGATTATAATCATATTGTTTCTATTATTGGGGACCGTTAAACCATTTTACACATATTATTTCTCCATATACAATGGAAACAAGCGGACAGGCTGATGATAAGTGGGATCTGTGACCCATAGACATTTGCATTCTCACAAATACAATCTTATGACTGCAACCCAGGACAATTGTTAGACCACAAATGCGTTGCCAACCCTGAGGGCTAAGATGGAATACCTCTATCCTAGTTATTACACTGGTTGTCTTATCCACACACCGGAACATTGCTGCTTAGAAGTAAGTTAAAGGATAAGATGGTCGTACCGTATCCGGACGGAGCCTGCACAAGGTCCAAACCACCACTATACAATGAAGTTTTTCAATGGAATAGAAACCTGAATATCACGGCGTCAATTTTCTATTTTGATTCTTGGCCTGGCCTTTAAGTAAGCTTTAAGAAGTCATTTCATAGCTGTCCGGGCCTAAATCTTCCTACCATTGACATAGACATTGGTCAAAATACCTTCTGAGCGGCATGCAAAATGTACCTGCAGTGGATCCGGGGGCGAAGGCGCTGGGACGTGGTACAGATGGGGCGGCGGCGTGGGCGTGTGCCACGTCACGCCACGC
Source organism: Acleris laterana (assembly GCA_963966035.1). NCBI lineage: Eukaryota > Metazoa > Arthropoda > Insecta > Lepidoptera > Tortricidae > Acleris > Acleris laterana. The sequence goes on from OZ014445.1 coordinate 16,345,235, forward strand.
TCGGACGCCATGTGCGCCTGCGGGGCCCGCGCCAGCAAGTTCGCCATCTGTAACTGAGCAGAGGGGTTCTAAACATCTGTGCTTCGGAGAAACAATGGCCGCGGCGATTGACCTCTATTTCACCTGTGTGTGACGTCTCGTGATTACGCGTCACCGGCCAATATAGTAACTCTAGTGGCTCACGGTTGTAAACATTCAATTCTGAACATATCCATACAATAGATAACAAAAATACGGAAATACCTACTAAAAATCATAAATATCTAAGAATAAAAAGTAAAACAAAACATGACACCTAGGATGCACCAGCGTTTGACACTTTGAACTGGAAGACACCAACATGGACACACCTGGGTGAATATTCGGGCGTTTCAACCGCTGTCATTGTTGTCTTTAATTTATTGATGGAAACAATGATAACTGCTTGAATAATATGCGAAGACAATAAAGACAGTGGTTAAAACTCTGAACAATCACCCACCTAACTCCTAACTCAGCATTGTAGCAAAACAAATGAATAATCTTTAACTTCTGTAAAACGAGAAGCAATTGCCCATTACTATCACCATTTGCCATTCCGAAACTAGCATCAATGAATGTACTTAATTGCATTTGACCCAAGCACATCACAACAAAATAACATGTAAAATAATCTATTTTATAATGAATAAGATACCTACCACTATTCAATTTATTGTTGATGGATATATCTATTTATCATGACCCATAAATGATGATAACATATTAAGTACTTGCATCATTTATATTAAAATAATTATATAATTGAGTACATAACTATTGGATTAAACAAAAATATTAGACCTAGAAAAATAATAGTACCTAGTCATGCGTAAACTGCCATGAGTCTTTCTTGACCATAACTAGCAAATACATTCAGGTATGTCATATTGGAGAGAGCTTTCTAAAGTGAGAACAGATATTCATCTTTATAAAACGTGTACACACTGTTACGTAGCCTTATAATGTTGTGACTTTTAAAATGGTTAGGGCATCTTTGGTGCGTTAATTGAACTGCTAAGGAATATGGATGACTAGACAGCTGCTGTTTTATACTTTTCTGCAATGATCGGATTTATTCTCTGTCTCTCTTGTCTAAATATTAGTAAATTTCATTGTTAATTATACATCAATGAGCATCACTTATTGTTCTAAATAATAATGGTTTGTAGTCATTGAAGCGTAGTGATATTCAAGTTACTGGTGCTACTCCACAGTTGTATGCCATACCTCCAGATGGGTTTGAGTACTGACTGATAAATTAACAGTTTGTTATCAGTACATAGCAGGTGTTTGTATCTAATATAAAATTGGTCTCATTTGGCTTTGATTTGTCCTTTCCATGTCAGGCGGTGGCCTAAATGCATACCATGGTATATTGTCCTGGTGTCAAGTTAAAAGTTGTCTTAAGTTATGTTATAGTATTTTCAAGTGCATGTGGCACTAGGGTGGAAAACATCTAGTGGATCGATTTTAGACCAAGAACATTATTCAAAATACCTACACAAGAGTTGCTCACTTAAAAGTATTATTCATATGTTAGCATTTTGAATGTGGTTGGACCACTGTATTACACCAATAATAATCCAATGAAAGATTACACTAACAACCAAAGGCACTTGTTTTATAACCAAACCTCGAAGTCGCGGTGGCAATAACGTCAATTAACTAGGGACTTCCTTCCGATATAAAATTTATCGATAACTGAATGCTTATTTGGAAGTGACACTTCATATTAGCTGTAAAGTTTACCTACAGAATAATTGAAAATTAACTAAAATGTGATGTACTACCCGTCAATGTTACCTATATAGGAGTTTTTAGGACATTTTTAGGAATTTTAAAATTCAAATAAAAATGCTTCTTGACATTATATTTCTTAGCTACGGCTACGGCTTATCTCATCTATCCGGAGAGTTTTTTAGCCAAGAACGTAATAAATTTTCACGACACTGTTTTCTAGGTGGCATTATACGCGTAAAATTAAAAATTCCATCGATTCTCTCTCTGACAAGATTTTCATATTATGTCAACGCCACGTCTATACCTACATCCATGAAGTATGAAAACCATTATCTTTTTTAATCGACCTTTACGGACTTCAATCTTCATACTGTATAAATGATACAGTTTAATAGGTATTGCAAGTTGCATATTAATAACATACGTCATCTCATAGTCATAACATAACTATTGTCATAAGAAAGTCCAATTTATCGATAAAATAATATCGCGTGGAAGTCCCTAGCAAAATTTTATTCGTGCCACCGCGACTTCGAGGTTTGTTTATAACCTAACCACATCTGAGATACAAACAAAGTCTTGTGTGAGAACATCTAATAAACACATTTTCTATATTTGTTATAATATTTTTTTGGACACTACCTTAAAAACCATTGTTATGATCCCTAAAACATAATCAGATTCTATTTGCATTTATTTCTAATTATTATTACTACTCTTATTAAAAATTCAATTGATTAAAATTTGAGAACCTCCTTTTTTAAGTTGGTAAAAAGCTCACAAAACTTTTGTTAATGCAGAACCGTAAGAAACAATTATCTGGTTGGGTATTCCTCCACAAATAGGAAAATCGCTGTCCGTTGGTTTTTTTGGTACAATGTCTTTAGATAAATGTCAAATAAAAAGGTATTTGTGTCTGTGTGAGAAAGTTGGCAGGGGACTGTTCAAATTTTCCAATTAGTGGAGAAATGCCCGGATAACATAGATTAAATTACTGAAAATATTGGTCAACTCAATAAAATTTTACTTGCTACTCAAGTAATAAATTCATTGTGAACAAAGACAATAACTTATGATCCCTACAGGCTAATAGCAAGAGATTTTTCAGGATCATGGCAGGTGGAAGGAAGTGGTCCCTGCCTGCACCTCTAGGAAACTGGCGTGATGTATGTACAGACTAATAATATTTTTAGTTAAGTCTATCCAGAAATAGAGCCTTCAGTGCACCAATAACAGTCACACTTTCTGAAGGTTTATTCTTTTTACATTTTTGAACAAAACAAATACAGTATGAACTTTATGGATAATGTACTCTCTCAAAATTAATAACAATAAAATAATGTATGTTACGCTATAAGAAAATCATTGTCATAGAGAGTATTTGCAGGATAATTAAAATACAATGATTAAGTAAAAAATCTACTACTCTACCGACATTAATTATTATTTTGGTATATTAAATATAACAATGTTAATCACATTTTGAACTTTGGGATGTGACTTGTGAGATGTGACCTCATTAATAAGATATTACATTTATTTAACAGTACAATAGAGTTGAGGTCATTTGTATGCCTGCCCAATACTGATTTATTATTACAACAGCAAAAAAGTTCTAAAGGAACATGGGTAAAAAGTGAGAATGGGAAAATTGAACATTAACCAGCTGACATGCTCATTTGTGATGATAACACACTTACATTACGTGTAGTACCTTGCTCACACAGATAAGCTCTATTTAGCACAGTACACACTGACATGAGTTAGATACAATATGAGAAGGGTGAAATGAAAACTTAAAACATTAACAGCAAGAGACACATTCAACCTAGATCTAGAGTAGGTCATTATGATATCAAAAAGTACTGTACAGTACACCTTAATAAGGTGGATGGTGGAGACACTATACTAAGTATTCTTAAGAGCCTAGGTATATTGTAACCTATTGTCAGATCATAAGGATATTATGTATTTGTATTTGAGAATTATTTACATTTGATTTACAAATTACAGATAGGTTTTCAGTGAGCTTAACAAAGTTATACAACTTTAACAACCAGTAATGTAAAGCTACTACTATAAACATGGTTTACAAGTATTTTCCAACAAGACCAAGAGAATAGGTTAAGAAGGCTTGTGAGACAACAAAACAAGAATATAAAGTACCACCTGCAGGGGGCTCCATCCCGAGCCCAGTTGCGCCTGCCGGCCGTTCGGGTTGTGCTGCGAGCCGGACATCACGTTTCGCGACACCAGTTCTGTTGACTCCCACAACAAACACCCTCTCAGTCCACCATAATGATGCCGGCAACTTTCAAGCCCTTGCCCGCGTAACTCCGCGCCCGTACGACGTGTGCAGTTGCTTCTGAAACGTTCCCATGCGAACACATTAATTTTACACCGTCACCGCACAGCCCATGACTACTCCGTAACGTCTACAACACTCTCACAGGGCTAAACAACACTCATATCCAAGAAAACTAGACTTATTTCGCGTGTGGAATGGTGTTCACGGATCTGATGCTCACTTCGCGTGACATTTTGAACGCATTTACATTTCGAAATTAAGCACTTACACAGCAAATAAAGGCTCGAATAATGTTTGCGAAATATTGGTCAATATGTTTTGTTCAGTTTAACTTTATGTTTTGCCGAGAACTATCACAAATAATACTAGTTTCGTCAAAATGCAGTCGAATCACTTCCAACAATGGTGGCCGATTGGTGAAATTTTGAAAGAAACTCCATCTGGTGGCAAAATTTTGCAGTGTGTCGGTAAAGCAGTTTAACGGAAGCATGTTTTCGTACTGTCTATGGTCTACAAAAAACCGGAACTTGAAAACCGAAATCGTCGGGATATTTAAAAAAAAATAAGAAAGATAATAGAGGTTTATTATAGCTGTTATGTAGTTTATAAACATGTATCTGATATGCTTCCAGGTTTTGACATCAATTTACTTTTATACGGTTTACATTACACCCATAACTTAACTTGCAACATCTGTTGCTGTGGCGACGCTTTGTTTTGTTTATCTGTCAATACGACCGGTTAATTTGCGCTACTTATTTATGTTATTTCCCATTTTAAATGAAGGAAAGCGAATTAACAAAGTTTCTTGTTTCATTTACGGGTCAAATTGAGTATGTCGTATTCCCCGCTGGGGTGTTTGACGAGTTATTGTATATTCAGTATGAGGTTGTGTGGGGTCTGGACTGGAGCCCTGTTTCGGGCTTGACTTCAGGTAGCAGTCAGATGGCGCGCTCGGGGGACGATCCTGAGAGGGTTGTCTTTAACATGCCGTTGGAAATTGTCTTCAGCAGTACGAATGTCTCGGGCTGTAAGTTGCTAAAAAGTTAATTGAACATTTGACAAACACTGAACTTTTTAAAAGCTCGTGAGTCACCATACAGTTTACACATAGATAAGTATACCATTGGGGACGTAAATTAAAAGATTGTAGCAACCAGAAATTAAACTGAAGTTTTTTTATAATTAAAATGTGTTCTATATTTCTATTGTGAACCTTGTAGGTACTGACTGTTTGGACTTGACCAGCAAACCCATTTAGTATTTAAAAAATACAGCTCTTTCTTAACGTGATGTATGGATATTGATGAATATCAGTTTTTATTTTTATTTCACTAATACAATTAATTGAAAAACAAAACAAATTCACTGTTATTTACTTTACTATTATCACAAGCAAATAAATATTTAGATATACAGCATTAATTGCTTACTAACCACTAATTGACAGCACCAGCACAGGAGGTACTGACCAGTGGGAAGTTAGTTTCCCACTTGATTTCAGTTCAAACAAACGGGTGGGACAAGTGGAAATAGCGCGGTAGTAATTATGATCATATTTTGGAGTACTTTTAATATAGCATAAGGAAATGAGATTTAATGCTACAAAATTAAATTTATATTATTTCCATAAAAGGTACAGTCACAACCATTAAAATGGGACCCATTTCAAGAAAAATATGCTTTAAGTTGTCAGTGTCATTAGAGATGTCAAGTCATTTGTAACATTTAGGGCTGATTTTTCAATCTCCAGATAACACTATGTCTCACGTAAATTGTAGCTTTGTGCTTTTCTTAACCATGAGAAAGATAAGGGCAGAGTTAGAATTTACCTGACATATAGTGTTATCTGGAGATTGAAAAATCAGCCCTTAAGAAACTCAACCGTATTGTTGTAGAATGTCAGATCGAATTTGGACCTAAGATGGGTAGGTACCAAACTAAATCTCGTGACAGTATGTAGGTACATATTTTTTTTGTTCATTAATAATACTTTCTTCATTTTATAGCTTATAATTGAATGGGCCCACTTTCTTTGCAAGTCACGTTATAGGAGTAAATAACCCTATAACAGAACAGTACATATACAAAATCTGAACAAGCCATTGCTAATTGCTAAATATCTCGAATGATAGATTGAAATCATAGAAAAAAAAAACACTGTTCTGACCGGGTGACCCTAAAACGAATGCAAGGCAAGTAAGCCAAATTGTCTTAGTGTCACAAAGCCAATTTAAGTTTTAAATTCTAGTTATTTATTTGAGTTTATAATATACTTAGCAAAAACCTGATGTTTTCACCAAAAATTAAAATTTCATAGAAAACAACTTCTCTGTGAAAATTCAATATATTACAAATAATTTTGACAAACCTGTTCGTAATAAAATTTGCTTTATGAATGTATCAACAATATAAATATATTTCAATAAATGTCAACACAGCTAAAAACTTTCGGATCGGCCCTCGTATTTGTACATTTAAGTGCCTATATCTTAATTATACAACAGTGTGAAACCAAAGCCAGGTATAAACTATTTTTTTTTTTGATAAATAATAAATTTATTATTAATTTTTGGGGTATTGCAGATTTCAGAATAGTGAGCTATACAAGCCTAAGCCAACAAGGACAACCCAGTACCTACAGTAAAACAACTGATAATGGCTTACCAAATGTACCTTATAATAACACTGTGATACCAGTAGTACCTGTGATTCAAGAAGAAATTTTAATTGGGTAATAAACTTGAAATCCACTATTTATCTGTGTAATAAAATCACGCAATATTTTAAATAAAACACGTTTAGTTTTTCTTTATAAATGCCTTAAAATCTTGAAAAAAATAACATAAACAAAGAATAATTGACTGACCTATCACGTGTTTGGTTCTTCGCTGTTATTTTATGGGTATCTACTTTTAGCACCGAATAAACTTCCACACCTGCACGCCTGGCCGACGAGCCGGGGTGTCTTTGGTGTGTGGGGACGCCTTTACGGTTGGCATAGCATTTACAATTATATTTCCCCACTCCAGGGCCTCAAGTCATCATAACAGTCAGAGCGCAGAACGTCATAGGCGGGGACTCCTTACGAGGTTACGCGTTAGTTCTGCTGCCGGCCACCGCTGGCGTCAGGCTGACAGTGGCGCCACTGTTGCGGCCCCTGGCTGCCACCATGATGGGAGAGTGGCTGGCTTGGTTCACAGGCAGACATCCGGAACTGGCTGACCCGAGAATGCTGGCGAATGGGAAGGAGAATTACTGTAAGTATAGTGAAATCGCTTCCGCCGTCTATTTAAGTACAGTCTAATCGCCGTACTCACAAACATTATTGAGAATATTAAATGGTTCCTTTTGGAAACTTGTGTACTACCTATGAAAAGTCGTCACTAAAGGGACGCTGCAATACGTTGGAACGAGATGGGGATATCTCCGTACGTATCTAACGTATTGCGGCAACCCTCTTATTAGTGACGAATTTAGGAAGGTGTATCTAAACCCTCAAGGAACTGATTCTTAGTGCGGCCGTAAGTCAGTCAGTTAGGGTAGAAGTACCGTTTGTGGCGATTGTACCTTTTTTGGCCACTTAAGGTTGAAATGAATATCAAAAATACTGTAATATTAAAAATAATATTCATAAATAGTAAAGACCGAAAATGTTGTAATATAAAAGTGTACCTACACATATTTATGATATGCATAAACTATAATGATGGCGGTTAAAACTAGTCTAGCTTCGGCCCGCGACAACATCCGCGTAGATTTCGATTAAGTATCGTTATTCCTTCGGGAATTTTAAATTTTTCGGTATGAAAATTAGCCTAGGTAGGTGGTACCTATGTGTTAAACCAGGGTATAAGCTATCTTCATTCCAAATTTCATCCAAGTACGTCGAGCCGTTGCAAAGTGAAGGAGTAACAAAGTAAGACACACAAACTTTTGCATTTGTAATGTTAGTAGGATAGACATTTGTACCTAAAATTCATATAAATAGACTTGTTAATAACCTCAAAAAGCTCCCTGTTCGCCTAAGATAACAAAGTTGTCATAAAAAAACCCATCCCTGATGTAAAATCAGGAAAATGGTGTGCAAAAATGTGATCTTTAGTTGCCTTATCCAGCAGAAAACGTGTGTCTAAGACAAGTCAATTGGTATCGGTATAAAAAAATGGGGTACCTATTACTTTTCGAAACCCCTTTCAACGAACGTATCATTATGCAGAATTTTCATTTCATCGAATAGCATTTCTTGCCACTTAAGTATTTTTTTTTGGTAGTTATATAATTCTAACCTAACTTTAACCCACGTATTTAATGTTTAAAATATTCTGAAATCATCACAGTTTCAGCAGAAAATAGGGATAGTGAAATGCGATGAAATGATCAATCGATTAAGCGAAATTTGATATAAAGATGGGTTACCAGATAAATGACGTCAACATTTGGGTGCCGATGGATAGGATAAGAGAACGGATTTCCCTTGTCTACTAGTTTACATTCGTAAGTTGCTAGGTATGATCTAAGTGTGTCATATGTTAAGGTAGGGTATTTCTGTAGGAAAATTACGTAAACGTCCAGTCTACTTAGTTCTCAACTGATAAAATCGTACATGTATATCTGCGTCTGCGACAACGTGGTTTTCTCATAGTTTTCCTCAAGGAAAGTGTCCGTTCTTGGTTTCGTAACTTATGATTATAAAATCAAAAACCTAGGCTCACTAGGTTGGCGTTATCAGTGGGTTTTTGCGTCAGGTTTAAGTCACCATGACCTAGGCTCATTAGGAATATATCGGTTAATAGGTAGTTAAAGTGTTATACGTACAATATACCTACACGTTGTAAAGGCCGCGGGGATACGCTGATGCGGGTAGCACGGAACCAGCCATTGAAGATGCTTTTTTAGACGCATCGAGACGTTGCGGTGCGATAAAAAAATAAACGGGCCGTTTTCAGCAAAATAAACCTAGATGCATATCGCGATATTCGCGATCTCGTGCGAGCTCGCGCGATGTCGCACTTTCATTAAAGTCTCCGAAAATATCCTTTTACATATCGACTGAAGAACACTGCAATTATTTACAAAAAAATAGGCAAATAATTACAGAGTAATTATGAGAATAGTTTTTACGATGCAGAGTTCATTAAACGCTTATGTATGCAGCAACACTGTTCAATATTGTACCAAGAAATGTTTCTTTACATACTTTAGAGTTTAGACGACGCGTTAGCCTCGTTGGTTCGAATCCCGACAAGGGCAGATATTTGTGTGATGAGCCTGGATCTTTTTCTATATAAGTATTTAAGTAAGCCCGTGTGGTTGCCGGGTTAGAATAGTGCCACTCCATTTATCTTCCCGTGGATGTCGTAAGAGACGGCTAAGGGAATAAAGGCGTATAGTACTGTTAGGCGATGGGCTTGCAACCTGTCACTAATACACTGGTAAACATCTTAGCCTAAAAGTGCAAAATGTAGTTACAGAATTATTAACAAGTTTTTAGAGTTGTTGTTAATTCTGTATGTAGCTCTGCCTACTCCACTCTGGGAATAAAGGCGTGAGTTTATGTATGTATGTATGTATATTTAAGTATGTGTTTTTCTATATAAGTACTTAAGTTTATCGTTGTCTAGTGCCCATAGTACAAGCCTAAAGCTTACCTATTGGGGGCATAGCCTCCTGGGACCTCCGGTCATAATAGACCCTGTAGGTTATTCGCCAAGGTTGCAATTACAATGTAACCGTGAGGGCTTCCAGGTCCCAGAAGGCTAGGTCAATTTGTGTAAAATTGTGCCCCGAATATTTTTTTTTAATTTCTTGTATGTATGTATTTGTGAAACATGTAAACACTTTACTGTAGGTACAAACAAGAGATAAAACTTATAAAATAGACAAAAATATAACAGGGATGTACAAAGGCAAACTTATCCCTCGTCTTGCACATCGTTGCCAATCCAGACTATTTCCACCGAACAAGCGCGAGAAGGGAATTGATACAAATTAAAATTCTCGTGCCGTATCGTCTCATTTCCACGGTGGAGAAACAGCTTAAGGTGGTCCATAGGGTGTTATTTCACTTGCCGGCACGGCACCGGTACGTTTTTCCAATGGGCCGGTGCCGGCGCCGATCTACGCATACGCTACAATACGTACTATCAGACCATTGGAACCTTGACCCACCATAGAACTGTGTCACAGAGACGTTATGATTCAAGTCATAAGAAGTGTCAAACAAATAAAAAAAGATAAAAAAGATAAAAGACATTTATTCAGTAAGTAGGCCGTTCTGGCACTTTTACACGTCAAGAATCTACCAGCGCTTCGCAAGAGACACTGCTGAGAAGAAACGCCGCAAGAAACTCAGCAGTCAGTCATTTTTTAAACATATTAATTACAATGGTACTACTTAATCTAGCATTATATAAAGCAATAAATATTAAATTCAATATAATATCCAATAACATAAGTAGATCAGCAGGAAAACATGCCAAAAAATCTTACGTGAGAGATAAAGGAAGAAAAAGGAGAAATAAAAAACAAGAAAAAAAACTAAAACCCACCTACTCATAATGTTTATAACTTATAACACGGTGCAAGATGACCACATAAAAGTTTCGATATGTTTTCCTACATCAACGGTGTCCCCTAGACAAGATAAAGCTTTTGCAATTGATCAAATTATTAATGACTATGCTTCGGGTTTAGACCATGCATTTTTGTCTGTTAGATAGTCCTCGACCCTATAATACGCTTTAGACATTAACGACTTTTTCAAGTAATTTTTAAGTGCTGGAAAGGGTAACTTTAAAACTACGTCAGGTAAATAGAAATGAATGCATTGACCAACAAATGATTTATATACTTTACGAACGCGGAATTTACGAATAGCGATTTTATTTTTATTTCTGTTATTTAAATTATGTACATCAGAATTCTTGGTGAAAGAATCTAAATTCTTAATAACATAAATAATATTTTCATAAATAAATTGAGACGCTACAGTTAAGATATTAATTTCTTTAAAAAGTTCTCTTAAGGAGTCACGGGAATTTAAGTTGTAAATAGAACGAGTGGCCCGTTTTTGTAAAACAAATATAGTTTGAATGTCAGCAGCCTTACCCCAAACCAAAATACCGTACGACATGACACTATGGAAATAACTATAATAAACTAAGCGAGCTGTCTCAACATTGGTTAATTGTCTAATTTTCCTAACGGCGTAAGCTGCCGAGCTTAGTTTACCTGCCAGTACCGCTATATGGGGACTCCATTGCAAATTTTTATCTATTGTTATGCCTAGAAAAACTGCCTTATCTACCATTTGCAAACACTCGTCATTTAGAAAAATTCTAGAATCTACCGGTTTAACGTTAGGCAAAGAGAATCTAACACATTTAGTTTTCTTAGCATTTAGTAGCAAATTGTTGGAAGTAAACCAATTAAGTACTTTAACTAGGGTGGCGTTTATCCTACTGTAGTCTACAGTTTGTCTTTCTACCTTGAAAATTAGTGAAGTATCGTCAGCGAAAAGTACAATATCACAAAGTTTATCTACTGTTGGTGGCAAGTCATTTATATACACCAAAAATAAAAAGGGACCTAAAATAGAGCCTTGTGGCACACCTATTTTCACTGTAGCTCCAACAGATTGAGTTTTGTTTACAACAACTGTTTGAGTTCTATCACGTAGATAAGAAGACATAAGACTTAAAGCTTTATTGGCCAATCCATAATGTTCTAATTTTAAAATAAGGGTCGTATGATCCACGCAATCAAAAGCTTTAGAAAGATCACAAAATATTCCTACTGCATCGCAAGATTTCTCCCAACTGTTATATATATATTTAATGAGCACAGAAGCCGCATCAATAGTGGATCGTCCTCTGGTGAAGCCGAACTGGTTACTGTTAAGCAGTTTATTTCTATTGAAGTGACCTAACATATCATTTAACATTAACTTCTCAAAGACTTTACTTAATACTGGTAGTATGGAAATGGGACGGAAGTTTGTTAAATCACTCATCTCGCCCGATTTTAAAAGAGGTATGACTTTACTATTTTTCATGAGATCTGGAAAGATCCCCTCCGATATGCAATTATTATAAATTAATGCTAGATGGGGTGCAATTACATCTATGATATGAAAGAGTACTTTAACTGATGTGCCCCACAAATCCTCGGTCTTTTTTAAACTAAGCGATTTAAATACCTTGACTATTGAAACTGAACTTACCAGGCTGAATTCAAAGTTTATATTACATTTACTGACATTAGTGCAAAGTAATGATTGAGCTTTAACCGCGGATGATTTAAGATATTTCGTAGTATTTATGGCTATGTTGGAAAAATAATCTTCAAATGCTATGGCCACGTCTTTATTTGACGTGATTAGTTTGTCACCTGTGTTTAGGGTGATTTTATTATCGCGAGTTTTTGATTTTCCCGTTTCTCTATTTATAATATTCCATACGGTTTTTACTTTATTATCAGATGATTTGAGTTTAAGGCTAAGAAAATTTGCCTTAGCAGTTAAACAAACTTGCTTAAAGGTCCTCGAATAATTCTTAACATAATTTAGGAAGTCAGCGTTCTTATTGTCCTCCCTCTCTTTATATAGGTCATAAAGTCTATTTCTACTTTTATGAATGCCTGCAGTAGCCCATTCACTAAACTTGGTTTTCGACCCAGAAATAGTTTTAATTTTAAAATTGTTATTAAATTGATGCAGAATTAAGCCAAACAAGTCTTTATAAATACTATTACATTCATTATGTAACAAAGGTAACACTGAGATATTACTCTGAACTTTATTTTTGAATAATTCCAAACGATTACTAGTTAAAGGTCGGTATGTTATTGTCTGAGGTTTTTGATAAAAATCATTTACTAAAGATGCCCTCTGACCACTATGGTCCGAATTAAAACAATTAAATATTTCTTTATCCAAACATTCGCAATTACAAAAAATATTATCTAAGCAGGTTGCACTACTAATACCTATCCGTGTGGGTTCGAAGAACAGATTACCTAAATTAAAAGATTTAAATAAACTAAGTAACCTAGTAGTACTATTTGACTTTTCGAGTAAGTTAATATTAAAATCTCCACAAACTACAACATGCTTCAGGCCACTACATGCTAACTTTAACACATGTTCCATAGTAGATTCAAATGTGCTAAAATCAGCCAATGGTGGCCTGTAAACACATATTATTATATAAATGTCTAGTTCGACGCAAGAAATTTCTACAATCCTTTCTATTGATAGCTTAACAATATCCTTTCTTTCTTTGGATTTAAGAGTACTTTTAACTATTATTAAAGAGCCACCATGAATGGCACATTTTCTAGCAAAATAACTAACTAATTCAAAATTTATAAAATCAAAAATTAATTGGTCTTGTCGAAGCCAATGTTCATTAATACACATAATTTGTACGTTTTCATTGTCTAAGTGTAATTGTTTTATAATGTCACTGTGACACCGTTCTATGGTGGGTCAGGGTTCCATTGGGCTGATAGTACACAATACACATGCAGTTCTGCCGGCTGGCACCGTCTGGGAAGCCTGCTCTCGCGGCGCCGGCGACGGCACTGGTGGAAGTCAACACCGTGTCGTCGCCGGCGCCGGTAAGTGGGCAACATGCATGTATTTTATAAATTTTTGCCCGGCGTGGTTGGTTCCGTACCGATGAGTGAAAAAACGCCCAAAGGCATTGCCGTATTTGTATTTGCATGTAGCAGTGTCTCTACGTCTTATGATGATGATTGATAACGTAAACTGATCACAGCTACGGTTTTATTACATCATTCGATCGTTTGTCGATCAATGACATGGATACGTCGACCAATCGTCGATCGATGTTTAAGAACTTGTCCCGAAAGGAAGCGATTAACTGTCAACTATTGTCTCGCACAAGAACCGAACAACAATAGATCCAGTATCAATCAAAGAGACACAAATATTATAATAAAATAAAATAATAATATTTATCCCTTGTCAATAAAAAATATCTACCCATGTATTAATAGTTGTTGGTCGCTGGCTCTACTCCTTTGTCGCTTATAATCGGCTGTGGGACAAGTTCCTCACGAATTTAATTTCCTAACTTTGGCTGATTGGTCGATCGAATAGTTGTATCGGGTGACAACCCATAGGTGATTGGTCATGCATGGGCCAGGGTGAGGGATTCATTTACACCTCAGAGCGAGTAACATGATCTTGCATCACCCTAACGTATTACTCAATCCCCGTTGTTCCATTTTGACAGTGTCAACAAACACTTTTGGTACCCATTTGCTTAAGATACGTTTAAGATAAAATATAATTTGCGGAAAATGTAGCAACAACACATCTTCTAGTTGGCCTTGGTGCTCTCGTAGAACCGGTGCGCGCTGTCTCTACGAAGGAAAACCGTCGCGGAATACCTATTACAAGATCCCACGTGGATACGTGAACCTCTCAACTGTAACGCTATTACCCTAAACCTTGCGGAAATACGCGGACTGCAATTGTTTATTGTGGGAACCCCTTGAATCACCGGCGCTAAATTGATCGAATGTATCATTTTGTCGAAAGCTAATTGGGTAAAAATCAAAATAAATGTCCAGTTAAAGAGAGTTTTGTCACCGTCACGAAACTGTTAGTTAACGTCAAACATACATCCATTGTAATGAAATTGTAAGTTAGACATCATTTAAGTGACATTTAAATAGCGTCCTTATGTACATTTATTTTGATTTTTACCCATTTTCTATTGAATCCTCACTGTTTTTAGATTATCTTAAGCATAAGTTACTTAGGTTAGATTAGGGTGGATGTGACCACCAAAAAATTATAACGCCTGCATGTAAACATTCTATAAATTGTACGAAATGAACCCCGCTAGCTTTGTAGGCAGGGTCATTTGATTACCAACTAAGTCAACGCGTCGTCTATTAATATAATATTCCATGCGGTACATTTCACTGTATGCTTTCGAGAAATGGGCCTTGATGTATAAATTGTATAGATGGGTAAATAAAAATAAAAAGAGTATGTTTTACAGTGTTGCGGACAGAGTCATACGGCTCCGTGACGACCCGCGTGGCCATGGTCTCGAAGGACTTCAGGAGACTGGGCTACGACAACCAGCCCCCGGCTTTTCCTCAAGTCCAGAACTCCAGATACCTAGATATTTTATAACATTTATATGAAATAAGCCTTTTTTTATGTGAGTGAGTGAAATAAATAGATTATTTAAGTTATTAAATTATTTTATTTTCAACGTTATTCATTAAAGTTTACATACATACATACATACACTCACGCCTTCATTCCCAGAGGGGTGAATATTCGGGCGTTCCAACCGCCGTCATTATTCTCTTTAATGCATTGACGAAAATAATGATAGCTACCAGCAACTTTTGATGTCGAAATCAGCGGACCCGGGGGTAGTATCCATTCCATTTTAAAAAACAAGAAAGTTATTTAGTTTATATTGAATAATATGCGAAAACAATAATGACGGCGGTTGAAACGCCAAATATTCACCCAGAGGGGTAGGCAGAGCTACAAGATTATCAACAAGTTTTTAGAGTTGTTGGTAATTCTGTAGCTCTGCCTACCACACTCTGGGAATGAAGGCGTGAAGGTATGTAATAATTACATACCTTCACGCACGTATACATACATACTATGTATGTATAATCTTTAAAAAAATATGAGAGTACTATGCTTATATAACTTGAATATTGGAAAAGGTGTTCCAGGCGGGAATGAGTTAACAGTGCAAATTTGAAATTTTCGTGTGTTAGTGTGTAGGTACCTACTCTCTGTATTAGAAAAATTTATTGCTACATTGTGATCGCGCGGGTTCGAACTCGGATACCTTACAATCACGCCTCTTTCACAGAGGGGTAGGCAGAGACCACTTCTTTCCAGGTATTATAATGCTGGGTACGACCTATAGACTATACTTTTAGCCTTTTAGGTATTTAAAAAAATGTAAGCAAAACTACCGCGTGATTATAGTTCGTCAGCCAATAGAAGCAGAACATTAATACGTCAAAGTGCAATAAAACAGTTGTGATTGGCTGTTAAATAATGTCACGTGGTTTGGATTATTTACACTTTTTTAAATACCTACCTAAAAGTATAGACTATAGACGAAAACCTCTCTTATCAATCAATTCTATCAAAACATCACTACATTTTCATGTCAAATATATTTCGATCGTTTTTCATCAAAGAATACTAGATTAAGTAGAGATTACTATCTCAAAATAACCATGAACCCAATGATTAACCCACTTACTTATAAACGTAGAATAAGCTGGGTATAGTTTATGCCATGCTTTGTCCTTATCTGAAAATTGTGACATTTGCATCTGACAGAAAGTGACAAAGCATGGCATAAACTATTCCAAGCTTATTCCACGTTTATAAGTAAGGGGGTAAGTGTATAAATAAATTATATGACCATGCTCAACCATCAAAAGTACACGAATATGGAGTAACAATGGTATATTGATTTGTTTTAAGATGACGGAATGAAAAGGTCCCGAGTATATTAGAAAAATGGTAGCACTGTTTTTTTTTATACCTTGAGTGTACCTGGGTTTGTGACGTGGCCTGAGTAAGTGATGTGTCCCAGACGTCACAGTCCTTTGTTTACTGGGGAAGTTAAGGGGAAGTTTGTGACGTGTAATGGGTGTGCGAAGGTGTGGTTTGCGGTCGCAGGCGCCGGTCACGTAGCCGAGCCCACCCGCGTCATGGCCAAGGATGACCGGTACTGCTGAGGAGGAAAGAGGATGCAGGAAAATGGTTTTCGCTTCGTTTATACAAGCAAATTAGTAGCATAGATTAATTTTCGCGTTTGCCGCGAAGTGTAAATAAACATTTATTTGGTATTTATAAATATAGCAAAGGGGTTAATTATCTCTCAGGCGGCCTAGCATGCGGCAACGGGAACATGCGTCCAACTCGAACTAGTATCAAATAATATTAAGGATAAGAGAACGTAAGAATAAACTGTATTTTTTAGACTTGAGTCTATTTATCACTAAGCATCTTAAATCCCAAATCATTATAATAATATTATTAATTATTATTATGGTGTTGTCAACGTTTTGATAACTCTTATTACCTTGACAGTAATGGCCGTGTTAAAAAAAAACCGTAAAAGGTCAAAGACGATATGGTTTTTACTGCCTAGAATAGAGTCCCTGTTCAGTTAAATCGTTCGTCCCTTGCTACACTAGGGTGTACGGTCGCGGATTTTAAATGAAGAACCACTATAGAACGTTGTCGCATAAAACTAACGATTGATTCCTATATAATATCTATCTCGTCACTTAACGCACTGATTATGACAAGGTTCTGTGGTGGATCAACATTTAAAGTCCTTTATGGTATATTCACGGTAAGAAAAAGTTCGTCGATGTTCGACTCTATTTAAAAGCTATTAAGGTCCAAAAGTGTCGGACCTTTTTTATTGTAACTCTACCTACACTCTACTCCTTATAATTATTATAACCACTACAAAAGATAACGGTAATAACGCGTGAGTAACATTGTTGGCCAACTGTGTGTTAGATAATAATAATCAAGTACAGCTCTGGTTGGTACAGGTACTTAATTTACGGACACCATTATTGGTAAAAGTGTATAATAACGCTAAATGCAAGAATTAAGTATAGGTTCACTCAACCAATTTGATTCATAGGCCACTATGGAACTATATCAAAGTAACGTTTTAATTCAATTCTTTACAAGTAGGTATCTTAAGATTTGAATAATTATGTCACTATGACATAGTTCCATAGTGGCCTAGGATTCAAATTGGTTGACTGTACAACCCTTGGTGCTGAATCTTTCACAATAGCGCAAAAAAGACGTATTTACGTTAGTACAGTCAAAGTCATAAATACATACTTACGTATAGTCAAATACTTATATTTGGGACCCACCTTAGGTCCATAGTCCATCTGACATTCTACACCAAGGTTGAGTTTTTTAAATGGGTCACAAATTTAAGTTCGTGACCGTATATATTATGTACCCCTACAGGACGCACACGACCCTTTCTTCCCGTTGGGGGTCGATTTTCGCAAAATGCTTTCTTAGTGCACCCCTACCCCTAATAAGGAAGCGACGTGCCAATTTTGGAATCTCTAGACGGCGGTTTTGGCTGTACGTTGAATTGATGGGTATGTCAGTCACTCGCTTCAGTTTCTTCTTTTTATATATTTAGATTATATAACAGAAAACATTTGTATACGCTTCCTTGCCACTGACAATAAGTTTTGTTTATTATGTTTATCTACTATCCACCCAATGGAACCCTGACCCACCATAGACCTGTGTCACAGTGACGTTATGATTCAAGTCGTGAGAAGTGTCAAACATTTTTTTTATAATTTATAATGTCACTGTGACACTGCTCTATGCTGGATCAGGGTTCCAATGGGCTGATAGTATTTACATTTTCGTTGAATGTCAGCCTTGTCAGCTTTGAACTTCGATAAGGGAAAGATATATTTATGTAGAAGACCGATGACGCCTTTTCTTCTTAACAATTTGTCACATCCACCTGACTCACTTTACACTTGATGTGAAGTATCTGGTGTTGTGATAAATATGGTATAAGTGCTTGGAAATGACCTAGTTACTTATAAGCTTGTCATTTTGTTACCGAGGCTGGATAGTACGCAATATACAATGTGTTACAAAAATCATCATTCCCCTGCTCTTACTCGTATTCCAAATTATTTGTGGTCGGTGTCACATGTAACTTTGCTTTACAGTTTTGGCAGTTTCACGGCCGGCTGCCTGACTGACGCCAACCCTCCTTGGGCTCGCTCGTCTCGATGACTTATGATGCTTAGTCATGGACATGGTAGATCCTTAGTCGCCTTCTACGACACCCGTGGCTTGTACTTTTATCTATTCTGTGACCGTGGATAGACAGGGATGGTGCTATTCTAATCTGACAACCACACGAGCAAAAGTGTTACAAAAATAACAATTAAAAAAAAAACTAGCTGTCCGCGCCCGGCGTCGCGGTGTTTTTTTCATACAAACCTTATGAAATATAGTTCACGTCGTATTCTCGGACCTACTGAATATACACACAAATCATAAGAATCCGTCAAGCCGTTTCGGAGGACTTTAGTTACAAACACTGTGACACGACAATTTTATATATTAGATAATGTTAATCCAGCCCTTGTAAGCGTAAGCTGACTGAGATGACAGCTTATTAGAGTTCACATTATTATTATATATAATTTATCAGTTTTTGGTATGTTATTAAGAACTATTAGGTTCCGGAATTGCCTCTTCGAAATACTTTTTATAAAAGTACCTAGTGACATTATGTCTGTGTACCTTGTAAGTACTAAAACTACGGGTCCATAATTTTCATAGATGTAAGAAATTGTGTCATTTGTCGAAGCGAAATATTTTCTCGTTTTTTTCAATTCTTAGCTTTGGTCGCGTTTTTCTAGATATTAGTATACCTACTCTACCAGCTCTACCTACACGATACAACATAAATAAAAGAACGTGGAAAAAAATATTTCTTATCTATTATTACACTTTCTTAATACCTACTAATAACTTTCTTAGTAAAAAGTCACAACACATTCTGGAGAAGAAACAACCCCCTGTTATCTAAATATTACAGTTGAAAAGATGCACCTCTTTGAAGTTAGGATTGACAGGTTAGGGATATAAATAGGGTCCCGTTCGGCTACCCTTTTGGTACGGAACCCTAAACAGGAACCTAAGCGATAGAAATATGCTTCTATTCTTAAAACTTCAAATTCGCAATAGCACACACATTGGCACAATAGCCACTAAATATACCTAATTGCTAACTTATTGCCTTGTCGGCACGGTAGGTACCTTACCTTCAATCTTAATGATACTTTGCGTTAATTAGTTTCTGCTAGTAAAAGTCGTAATAGTCAACTCACATATTTGTTTAACAGCTTATTTTATACTCACGAGGTGTCATTTAGTACCTTCTGTAGGGTACTTCCCTTGTGTACTTAGTTCGTATTCACTTGTTCAACACTAATGTCTCTTTCTGATGATGTCACATTTGTAGTATTGTTTTGTATTTGTTCCTACTGATGTTAAAGATTCAAGACGTGTATTCTATAAGGAAGCACCGTCGTGATTTCGCCTGACAATCCTTTTGACTTCGAGCGAGAAGGCTTTATGCTTCGTATCGGAGGACCTGATGGTACCTAATTGGAATGGATTAGAATATAAATTATTTATTCAACGCATACACACATTTAGAACAAATGATAAGTTAGTAAGTAGGTAAGTAAAACATTTATTCATAACAATATCACAGCCAAACAAATAAATAACATAACTATTTTCCTTTATTTTCCTCGCTGTGGTTTGGTTTATACGAGTTTTCTGTAACACCAGCGGGGTTATTATGACACAGCAATTCAGTTCAGTTTACGCTGAGAGAAAAGGACAAAGCTATATAACTGCTATAGCTCTGTCCTTTACGCTCGCCGTAAAATGAACTGCATAGCTATGTCATAATAACCCCTCTGTACATAAACCAGAATCTTTCAGACATAAACCTTCCTCTTGAATCACTTTATCTATTGTTAAAAACTGCATTAAAATCCGTTAAGTATTTTAAAGATTAATTCAGACAGCGGAAGCGACTTCATTTTATACTATGTAAAAGAAGATAAAGGAAAAGACGACATGTACTTAGTGCTAGCGTTGCGAAACGGTCCCAACTAAGCCTGTAAACTTGACACAGCGACACTTGATGTTTCAATTTGCGAGAAGCATAGACAATTTAAGGCTAAATCATGATTATAGCGCACATTGAGGACATCGTAGAATCGACAGCACGTTTTTCTGTTCTAACTCCTTTTGTCTAACATATTTTGGACGCTAACGCCTAGGCGTTCAATTTTATAGAAAGGAAAACGCCTGGAAGCGTTGGCATCTTGTCTGGACCCCCTGTGCTGGCTTTGAAGCCAACGCTGGTCTTCCGTTGGGACCGGTCGGTGAAAACACGGTAAAACAACACACTTAACATTTTCGGGCGTCTACTCAGCTTTGTGCCTGTGTTTGTGTTGTGTTGTGTGTCTGTAACTAGAATCTGAGGCTCTTGGAAAACTGCACGATTTTAAGATTTCTTCAAGATGGTTCCAGATTGTTAGTAATTTCGTTGCCTGCGTTACCATCCAACCGGAACCCAACACAGTGTAATGACTCTCAATACGATGGCCATCTATGGGCTAACGTAGGGACGGAGTAATGCGTAAGAGTGAGATACATACACATACATAAACTCACGCCTTTATTCCCAGAGTGGGGTAGGCAGAGCTACAGAATTTCCAACAACTCTAAAAACTTGTTGATAATTCTGTAACCACATTTTGCTCACTTAGGCGAAGATGTTTAATAGTGTATTAGTGACAGGTTGCAAGCCCATCGCCTAACAGTACTACACGCCTTTATTACCTTAGTCGGCTTTTACGACATCCACGGGAAGACTTGGAGTGGCACTATTCTAATCCGGCAACCACACGGCAAAGACAGATAGGAGTGAGATTCATGTTGCTCGCTCTAGGGTTTAATGTGTTTCTTACGCTTGCGCATGATGGGCTAACATGTAGAGAGGCCATAAAAACGGCACGCATGCCGCTTGCATGGCGGGAAAGGTAGTAGCTATCCGACCGGAGGCCGCCTAAGGTCCACCTGCAAGATACTCAATATCTTGTCAAAATATCATTTTCTTGCCACAAAAAACGCCGCAAGAACCATTGGTTCTTTTGAATACAAAGAGGAAATCGAGTACCGGAAGGTCTTTGCGATGCATCAGCTGGTCAGCTGGTGGTATTACACACATAAAAGAGAAAAAAATAACTGTATACCTTGAAGGTGTAATTATAAGGTACATTAAAATTTAACAAATATAGCATTTAAGACCTTTTGGTCACTGAAGCCTTTATTGTGTATGCGACAGACTCAGAAAGTACGTGCAACCTTCTAGGTTCGGACGCCGGTTTCCTACGGCGTGCGGGAAAAGCTATTGGTTAGTTTGTTTTGTTGGTAGCACCGTAGAAAACAAGGTCATTTGTAGCTACCATCACATGTCCGTTGCCAAAAGTCAGAGCGCGGATAGATTACAAATTTAACTGATTATACTGGCCCGCAAAAAAGTATCATACTTTTAATGAAAATGTCATTGAAAGTGTGATACTTTTTGCAGGCCAGTGTATGTGATTGCCTATACTCATCGGCAATTACTTAACAATTGCAGTCAAACACATAGATTCATAGAGTTACTTGGGATTTTAATGATTAGTACGTAATTTTGACACTTATCTGTAATGGCCCAGAAAGCCATTTGTATTGGTACTATCAGCCCATTGGAACCCTGACCCACCATAGAACTGTGTCACAGTGTTTTTTTTTTTTTTTTTTTTATGGCATCGAGTAGACAAACGAGCACACAGGCCACCTGATGGTAAGTGGAAACTGTGACCCATAGACATTCGCAATCACAAGACTGCAATGCATGTTATGATTCAAGCCGTAAGAAGTGTCAAACAAATGGTTTTATAATGTCAATGTGACACCGTTCTATGGTGGGTCAAGGTTCCAATGGGCTGATAGTACAGTCGACGTCAAAGATATGTTTACATTTTTGGACCTTATTTCAATTGAATAAGGTGAAAAAAATTAAACATATCTTTGACGTCGACTGTAGGTACATGCAGTGGTGCCCAGTTTACTATTGTAACTAAATCCATACTTCCATACTAAAATTAATTATAAATGCGAAAGTGTGTCTGTCTGTCTGTCTGTTACCTCTTTACGCTTAAACCGCTGAACCGATTTATATGAAATTTGTTATAGAGATAGTTTGAGTCCCGGAGAAGGGCATAGGTAATAGTATATTATGCAACTAGTGAATAAAAGACGGATTTAATGCGAGGGCCATAGATGACTCTCGAGCAAGTGAAGGATACTAACGACTGAATCACGACCGCAGGGAGTGATTCAGGATGATTGAATCACGAGCGTAGCGAGTGATTCAAGTGTTAGAATCCTGAGCGACGCGAGTGATACATGGCCCTCGATATAAATCCGTTTTATTCAAGAGTTGCATACTAAACTTTATACCATGACTACGAGAAAAAGAAAGATTTAAGCGAAAATAGATATTTAATGACGAAAAATGGAAGGTAAAATTAATTAAAATGCACATTAAAATTGGAACAAATGTTTTATTTATTAAGAAACACTAAATTTTATGTTCGTACAACTTTCAGTATTCAAAATGGCGCCAATTTATTTTTCCTTGTAATTTTCACAGAGAGAAAGGCAAAAGACATCGATCCATACAGCCTATGGCGCCAATTTACCTACTAATGACAGCAAAATAACACAAAACTTTTTTAATGCTAAACTCTTTGTGGTTAATGACGACCAATCAAATCTCGAGGAGGAGTTTGTATCGCGTATTTTATGTTCTAAATTCAAACACCAAAATAGTGAGTAAAAGTGCTTTTTATTCACTGTTTTGAGTGAATAAAATAAGCCTTTAATAGGGGGAATGGTATAAAATAGTTTTTATAAAAAGCACTTTTACTCACTATTTTGGTGTTTGAATTTAGAACATAAAATACGCGATACAAACTCCTCCTCGAGATTTGATTGGTCGTCATTAACCACAAAGAGTTTAGCATTAAAAAAGTTTTGTGTTATTTGCTGTCATTAGTAGGTAAATTGGCGCCATAGGCTGTATGGATCGATGTCTTTTGCCTTTCTCTCTGTGAAAAATACAAGGAAAAATAAATTGGCGCCATTTTGAATACTGAAAGTTGTACGAACATAAAATTTAGTGTTTCTTAATAAATAAAACATTTGTTCCAATTTTAATGTGCATTTTAATTAATTTTACCTTCCATTTTTCGTTTTAAATATCTATTTTCGCTTAAATCTTTCTTTTTCTCGTAGTCATGGTATAAAGTTTAGTATGCAACTCTTGAATAAAACGGATTTATATCGAGGGCCATGTATCACTCGCGTCGCTCAGGATTCTAACACTTGAATCACTCGCTACGCTCGTGATTCAATCATCCTGAATCACTCCCTGCGGTCGTGATTCAGTCGTTAGTATCCTTCACTTGCTCGAGAGTCATCTATGGCCCTCGCATTAAATCCGTCTTTTATTCACTAGTTTCATAATATACTATTATCCCGAAAATCATCCCCTAAGGAGGTGAAATAGAGGGTGAAAATTTGTATGGAGCTATGATATAAACGAGTTCCACGCGGACGGAGTCGCGGCAGAAGCTAGTAAGTATATAACCCTGAGTCCGATCCTTTGCCACATTCATATTATTGAGTCTGGTTAGTTAAGTTAAGACCACCGTGTTCTTTTGTGTCTACTATTTTTGTGTGCGGCAATAAATGTTTCCTTACTTTCTTTCTTTAATTTTTAAGCTCAATATATAATTTATTACTCTATAAACTATACTAGAACACAATATAAATATTACGGATTAAAGCTAAGCCTATGGCAAATTAAAATAACTAAACCTAATTTTAACTAAACTAAAACATAATGATTTAATTATTACAAAATAAAAACTAAGTAGGTAACTTTTCAAATGGTAATAAAAGTAAATCGGACAAACCTAAATCGGCTGACCTATGACAATATAAAACCATTATGTACAAACCTAAAACGTTTTGCCATAAATGCCCAAATGCAAGATAGTAGTTTATGTGACTGGTGCATAATGTAATTAATGACAGGCGGTTCGTACACGAGTGTTTTAATGCCTAATTATGTCGCATACATAACTTTATCTACATGCATACTTATCTTAAGTTTTCTACTTACAATTATGTGAGAAAGCTGTAATTGTGGTGGCGTGTACTAAATGAACTAAGAGCAGAAACTTTATGGAATAGTTGGTTCTGGTACACTGACATTTTATTTTTGGCTATTAGGACATGTACTACACAACCTTATTCCCAGGACGCTGGGTATCTTGCAGAAGCTTTCCCCCCGTGAGGCACTTGTCCCACTGCCGGCGAGGAAGCGATTAGCTATCGTCTATTCTCTCGCTCAAGAAACGAACAAAGATATATGTATAGATCCCGTGTCAATAAAAGAGACACATATTAATAGTTAATCGCTGGCTGTTCACACTGCCGGCGAGAAATCTCTCCACTAGTTTGTCCAAACAAAAGATATACAGAGTGACTGTTAACTTGACCAATTCCTAATTTGGAATAAATTGGTCTCAGTTAATGGAGGGCCTAATGTCACTGGTTTTCAAGTTGTTTATCTTTTTACTTACCGTAAAATGTTCCTATTTTGCTCTTTTATGGGTGACTATGCTCCATAGTAACTATTTCGTTTGTTACATTATAAGTCAAGTCGATGACAAATTTGCTGAAAATAATTAATGTAGGTATATCCATCCAGCCACCAGCCATCGAGCCACGAAGTAAATGAAAGCAATAGAATGATTTACAATACAGATTACCTCAATATAACAATGGAGCATAATTACCCATGGGAGAGCACTTACATGCATAGTTACATTTTACGTATTTTTAATATTTTCCGTCTTTTGATCTAAAACGGTCGATTGTGTAAAAACTACTCTGAGAACTAAAAATGCATTAATGCATGCATGGTGATAAATAAGCAAATGCTTCAAACAAAAACAATTGGCAAAAAATCCAAGAACCTCGGAAATAATAGGTTCTTAAATCACAAAACACTTTTTTTTTATTCGTTTCTTTCGAAGGGGATTTCTCCAAAAAAAAATATGACACTTGGCAGAAAAAACACGGAAAAAACTTCCTCAATTTACAAGCTTTCCAAAAAAGTGCCAATGTTGTCCACTTTAGTACAGGTTTTAGAAATTAAGCTGAGTAAACGAGCAGAAGGCGCGATGTGAATTTAATTCTCTGGGTAGTGATTCTGTAAACAACGCCGGTCGTACGGACTGTCGAGTGATATCCAAGCGGCGAGATTAAGTAGTCCCGTCAGTGCGAGCAAAACACATTGTAGCACGTGCATTTTCAATTTAGCAGCATGGTTCCTGCCGATGGGTCGAACGTATAAGGCTGCTTAATTGAAAATGCACGCGCTAAAATGTGTTTTGTTCGCTCTACTAAACTACTTAAACTCGCCGCTTGGATATCACTCGACAGTCCGTACGACCGGCGTTGTTTACAGAATCACTACCCAGAAGGCGCGATGTGAATTTAATTCTGAGAGCGCTTGGGATGGTTTATTGTCATTAAAAACTTTATATTCGTCGGGCTTTCATTCAAGCTAATGTGTCTTGTGTGTTTAAGCCACGGGGTCTCAATTGCTTGGATGGTAATCGGCCAGACGGCTTAGCCCGGGGTAGTGATTCTATCAACAACTGCTTAATTGAAGATGCACGCGCTAAAATGTGTTTTGTTCGCTCTGACGGGACTACTTAAACTCGCCGCTGCGATTTCGCTCGTTGGACCGACTGTCCATTGTTTTTGAGGGAATAACACCCCTGGTTCCGTGGGCTAGGGGCAGTAAGTAGTCTCTTGTGGGATGCAACGTGCTTCAACCTATACATATATAAAATGTACTGTAATTAAGTTAGGTTTATTTTAAATACTAATTAACAAACACGTCTACATCATAATAGTACATTGTGTATTAAGGGTGGTAAAGAAAGAATTACAAACGAGAGTCTGTTAGAAGCCCGAAGCCGAAGGCTGAGGGCTTTAATGACTCGAGCTTTGTATTTCCTTTACCACCCGTGTAACATACAATGTTTTTCATCACTATTGCGAGGAAATGAAATAAATTCAGACAAAAGATCATATTTTTAACTTATTAGCGGCAGACTACATCACTGTCTGTGACTTACCACAGATAATGTCAAACGTGTTCGGAGTCCGATTCTAGTGACATATGAGATCAATAGTTTATTATGCGAGATTTTTAGGAAATAGTATTCAACTGACATTTCATCTCGAATAAAACTTCATATCGAATGTCACAAGAATTGGGGTTCTGACATATTGTGATAGTTTGAGTCCACGTATAATATTAAAAAAAAAGCTATTACGCACGTTAGGGCGTAATGGTAAAAAAAAAGGCCCGCGGGTATTATTTTGGATTTACGGTCGATTTTTCTAGCTTGTTAGGACACTATTTACGAGCAAGTGTGATGAAAAAGCGTTTATTTAGCAAATAGTTCTTAGGCGGATTTTAAAATTGAAGGACTAGTTTTGCTTCTTAAGTCACTAGGTAGGCTATTAACTTACAGCTTGATAGACCACGTATAATACGACGGATATACCACTCTCAGTTTGGGCGCAATCAACACAGGCCTGTCTTTCCTACGTGTCAAGTATCTGGCCTCTCTGTCTTATTCAGTCTCATACATACATGGAAACTAAAAAAAAATGCAACGCCAAACAACGTACGTATTACTTATTGTATTGTGTACTAATAACGTAATGCAATTACTTGAACAAGTTTACATTAATATAAGTACCTACTGTATTATTTTTGGAAAAACCCGATTCTAAAATAAACCTACCTCGACACCTGTGTAAAATAAGTAACGTATGTAAGGAACTTGAGGACAAATATTTTATCTATTACAAATTCCCGCTGTATGATACACGGTGCAATAATTTCAAGTTTTCCTTATGGTACCTTCAATGTAGAGGCATGGCAAAATATATTTAAAAAACCGGACCAGATCATGTGACCGTGCTCAGTTTAGGGTTTCGATCGCCATTATATAGGTACTAAAAATATCAAAAAACCGGTCAAGTGTGAGTTGGACTATCGCACCGAGGGTTCCGTACCGGTACCTACACAGTAGGGATAATTATATTTTGATTTCGAATCAAATCAGCCCGAGCCCAACTCACATTTGACCATTTTTAGTATTTGTTGTTTTTGTTCAGGGTTTGTACAGTCAACAGAATTAAATAAGTGATTATTTGTGTACCTTGTCGCTTTCAATCGTTTCACAATTTTCCCTTCGGGTACGGAACCCTAAGAACTATTATTGACAAACAATAAAATAAATCAATAAGATTTTCCTATGTAGATATACATACCTAGAGGTAGTATGTAGGTTCTGTGTAGTTAAGTATGTATATCTCTATATAAGTAAGTTTATCGTTGCCTAGTACCCATAATACAAGCTTAGTTTGGGGCTAGGTTAATTTGCGTGAGTTTGTCTCCTGATATTTATTATTATGTATATTTATTAAATACCAAATACGTATTTGTATTTCAATTACAAGTAATTCAAATACTGCCCAATCCTGCACACGGTACACGCGTCAAGGCATCAAGTCCGCCATTTGTATTTATTTTGTGCATTCAGCAATAAAGTTACATAAAAAAAAACCTACATAGTTACACGGGGAATACCTTTATATATCCTTTCCTTTAACCTTCCGCCAAGCAGCAGTGTTTGGCTTAGGATTGCAGTCTTAAGATTGCGGTCTTGCGATTGCAAATGTATGTATGTATGTATGTAAACACTTTATTGTACAAAAGAAAAACCATAACAATGCAATTAATAAAAATATGTAGAAAGGCGAACTTATCCCTTTAAGGGATCTCTTCTAGCTAACCCTTGAGAGATTGAGAAGAGTGAAAGGTTGTGCAACGAGTAAACAAGTGTACAAGAAGAAGAATATAACACATTTAGTAACCAATAAAACTTATATAAATAAATTTAAAATAAAACTACATGTCTAAACGTCTATTGGGTCACCTGTGCACTCGTATGCCTTGTAAATGAAATAAAAAACCGATACCTAAAAACAAACATTTGAATTTAGGTATGTTAATTGAGTTGTGAGTCGTACAACGGATTAAACATTTAATAATAAACCAATTTTAGGTTTTAGGCACGAAATTCCCGGGGAAGTTTGATTACTAAACTTGTTATTACCGTTCGGTCAGGTTTCCTGCCGACGTCACTGTGTGTGCTAACCAGGGGTGTTATTCTCTTAATAAGTTTCCGGCAAAAATGTTTTTTTTTGGGACAAGCTTTTGTTACTGACTTTTCTTTTCTTTGCACAGCCTTACACGACGGGTTTATCATGTGTAATTTAGGAGTTCCTACGGCTACCCTGAGTCTCCATCATAAGACCAGCTCGATGGTAGGTACTGTATGTATGTATACTCGGCGTCAAAAAAATCGCAACTTTCCTAACATTCGTTTCAAGCGATTATTACTCCTAAGATACATAAGTATACATACATAATACACATACACAAGTATAGATACATAAGTATCTTTTCATCACACTTGCTCGTAAATAGTGTCCTAACATGCTAGAAAAATCGACCGTAAATCCAAAATAATACCCGCGGGCCTTTTTTTACCATTACGCTTCTAACGTGCGTAATAGCTTTTTTTTTAAATATTATACGTGGTCTCAAACTATCACAATACGTCAGGACCCCAATTCTTGTGCCATTCGATACGAAGTTTCATTCGAGATGAAATGTCAGTTGAATACTAATTCCTAAAAATCTCGCATAATAAACTATTGATCTCATATGTCACTAGAATCGGACTCCGAACACGTTTGACATTATCTGTGGTAAGTCACAGACAATGATGTAGTCTGCCGCTAATAAGTTAAAAATATGATCTTTTGTCTGATTTTATTTCATTTTCTCGCAATTGTGATGAAAAACATTGTATGTTACACGGGTGGTAAAGGAAATACAAAGCTCGAGTCATTAAAGCCCTCAGCCTTCGGCTTCGGGCTTCTAACAGACTCTCGTTTGTAATTCTTTCTTTACCACCCTTAAAACACAATGTACTATAGGAGTAATAATCGCTTGAAACGAATTTTAGACAAGTTGCGATTTTTTTGACGCCGAGTGTATGTATGTAAACACTTTATTGTATCTTAGCCTAAAAGTGCAAAATGTGGTTACAGAATTATTAACAAGTTTTTAGAGTTGTTGGTAATTCTGTAGCTCTGTCTACCCCACTCTGGGAATAAAGGCGTGAGTTTATGTATGTATGTATGTGTTTATTGTACAAAAGAAAACCCAGAGCAATACAATTAATATAAACATATGTACAAAGGCGAACTTATCCCTTTACGGGATCTCTATAATTGTATTGTCATCAGCACTTAAGGTGTATGCAAATTCTGTTTTGCCAAATATTCAAAATTCTAAATATTTATTCAGTAAATTGGCCACACGAGGGCTCTTTTACGCGTCGGTAATATGGAGTGAATCTACTAGCGCTTCGGACAAGACCTGATTGAGGAGACGAAGCGCCGCAAGAAACTCCAGCAAAAGGTAATTTTTTGTAATCATAAAACACTGCTACAAAATGAGATAGGAACAAATCTTTATCGGCATATAATTATATAGGTAGGTATTCAAAAAATGTTTTTTCTCAACTGTTTGTTACACGTATCAGTTTTTATTGAAGCTGTGACAACAGTCGTCGTCAATTTGGGGGGTCAAGTTACGATGCAAATCAGGGGCACATATCTCGTAGGTACTTATATTATGTATACCGTGTTATGCTAAAGAGCGTTACGGTAAACCTAGATCCCGTTAATTGTTTTGACGATACAATAAAAAAAATACGTTGAAAAAGAACGTTTTGTACCTGTTATTATTTCACTTTTTGATTTGGTAGTAAATACGCCGTAATAACACATTCCGAAGAAAAAAAACTGCTATCTATTAGATGTGGGTCAAAAACAACAGCTCTTAAAAGTTATGACGGACGGACAGCGTAGGGATACTTTAATAATGCAATAAATTGTTTAAATTAATAAAGTAGAATAAACATAAATTAATTAAGTAATTAAAGTGCAATAAAAAATCTTAAATAATATTAATATTATAAAACAGAGGAGAGAGCTTAGTTTTATAATATTAATATTATAAAACTAAGCCCTCTCCTTTGTTTTCTCTGTTACTGTCGCTGTGACCAACAGGGTCCACACATCATGAACATGTATAGTATACCAATGATTGTATAATAACATCTGTAAAATGTGGAGTGCAATAAATGTATTGAGTATTGAGTATTAATAGGGGTTGTTGGACAAGTACGGGACTGTTCACGCCTAACGTTCACATTTATTTTAATTCTTATCTTTATGTTTATTAGAGTCCATTTGCATTGTATTCTGTCCCACCAATCAAAGCGCAAGAATATCGCGACATATCCCAAACAACCAATCATGGATAAATACCACATATGCGTCACACTCCCACTTCAATAATACTAATACTTGCATCCATCCTCTCATACAGAAACGTTGTACTTAGACCTTTCCTTGTAATTAAAATCAAATTATATAAAATCCAAGTTTTAATCATCTCCTTGTTTCCATCCGGAACAAATTGGCGACCGTGACAGGACCTGCAGCATTATATCGGTTCTGAGATCTCAGTTGCAGAGCCTTTGTTCCCAAGCGCTTTGAGGTTACCGCGCCGCGAGCACGCCACGCCGCGCACCCAAATTCCTGGACAAGTACCCGGGAAGCCACTACGCGCCTACCGCGTGCCTCAGCAGCCGACCTCCCTGCACCCGGAGTGTGTTGGTCGCAGCCCGACGGATCACGCCTACCACGCAGCCAGCAGTGCCACGAGGTGTCGAGAGCCAAGTGCCACGTTAAGTGCCAAGTGCCAGTTGTGCCACGTCTCGCACTACCTATTGTCGCCTGCCTGCCCCATCAAGTGAGCCCGTTCCTTAATTCTTCCTAAATCTTCCACTTCGATTTGTGCAATTAGTGATTTCAGTTTCTCGAATGTTCTGGTCTGCCTTTCTACCTAAATACTTCTAATTTATTCCATTCGCTGATATACGCGGCTATCTAATTATTGCAACCGCTTAATCTAAAACAGAGGAAACCAAAATTTTTAAACTATGCAAGTCATCCTACATTTTGTGCCTATGCTCATGCCTTAAACTGCATTACAGCCTGCGCATCACCAAACTTCTTTCTATAACTACTCTGATAATGCAACTACAAATGGTCTATTGCCTATCAAAGTTAATGAATTTAAATCTACGCATTTGTTAATTTTATTTTATTGCTAAAAGCTATAAAATCATTTTTTTTCCCACGCTGTTTGTGCATATCCTCCAATCTATAACGCTTAAACGTTTCGTTATTATATTATAATCGATCAGCTGTGCATATTCCTCACATTCCAGTAATTGACCCACATCGGCGCATCGCCTGGCGTGTGACGTCATCCGCTATTGTTCCCTGCGCCGGCGCTTGCCTGCAGAACCGGTCTCGGCCGTAGCAGCCCGGGCGCCTAGTCAGCTGATCTACGAAGTGAGGAGCGTATCGTATGCCATTTTATTCAACTTGTTTACTTACTAATTTTGCTGCGCGTGATTGATTGTCTCGATATTTTCGTCATGTCTTTAGAGAACAAGCAAGATGATAAGTTGAAGACTCTTACCGCTAAACGTAGTTCAATTAAAGGCCGCTTAACAAAGTTTAAAAATTACTTAGATACAATTACGTCATTAGAAAGTATTTCTCCCTTAGAAGTTAATAAGCTTGAGATGAAGTTATCGAGACTGCGCGCGCTATTTATTGATTTTGATGACGTACAAAACCAAATAGAGGTTTTAAGTGAATCTACCCAAGCTGAAGAAGTGAATATTCGCGATTTCTTCGAACAAGAATTTGACACTTATATTGCAATGGCGCAGAGTTTTACGGAAACATGTTCGCCTATCGATATCAATCCATTAAGTAACAAAATTAATTCAAGAAACTCTTCTTGTTCTTCACAGTGTCGTCGTCATGACGATTGTAATGTACTCGGCTTTCGATTGCCTGTTATTAAAATTCCCAATTTTGACGGCACATGTTTTAAATGGTTAGAGTTTAAAGAGACATTCATATCACTCGTTCATGACAACGACAAAATAAAAAATATTCATAAATTTCACTATCTCCATTCTTATTTGGAAGGCGAAGCTGCCCGCGTCCTATGTAATTTAGAAGTGACGGACAGCAATTATTCTGAGGCTTGGCAACTTCTATGTAAACGATTTGACAATAAGCGTCAATTAATCAACAATCACTTAAAGGCTTTATTTAATATTGAGTCCGTGCGAGAGACTGACAAGTCGCTTCGGTTCATTGTCGATCACATTACAAAGAACTTGCGGGCTCTCCGCACCCTTGGACTGCCTACAGAACAATGGGACGTGCTCATTATTTACATGGCAACAGCCAAACTGGACGGCGGCACCTGCTACAAATGGGAAGAGCATAGGAATGCATTGTCTGAGATTCCTAGTTTAGACGACTTTTTCGACTTCCTCAATAATCGGGCTGATGTTCTTGAGACTGTAAATAGGCAGAAACACGACAAGAACAAATATTTGCCTCAACAGCCCGTACCAAGGTCGCAAAGCAAATCGTTTGCCGTAACTACTAAACCAATGACTTCATGTTCTAGTAAGCCGCCCCAAGAATGTTTAGTGTGCAAGGCTCACCATCGTATTTACGAATGCACCGTTTTTAAATCAAAACCCGCCGAGGATCGGCGTTCGTTAGCTTTAACACTTAAGTTGTGTGAAAATTGTTTAAGAGTGGGTCATGGGGTTCAGGCCTGTAGACTACCGGGCTCTTGTCGCCTATGTAAACAAAAACACAATAGTTTATTGCATGTGCCTGACAACTCTGAAATTCCTAGAGCTAGTACGAGTTCATCCCATAATTTAGCTGCCATGACTAGCTCCGACGTCTTACTGTGTACCGCCAAGGTTCAATTAAAAAACCCTAAAAACAACCAAACTCTTATAGTCCGTGCTTTACTTGACAGCGGGAGTCAATCTAGTTTTATAAGCGAAAGCGTCAAACAAACCCTAAATTTGACTTCTCAGCCATCGAATTTAAGTATAGTCGGCCTCTCAGACACCCCTCTAACTATAAATTCCAAACGTTGCTTCCTACATCTTCAGTCACTCAATGACTCCTTCAATGTCAATATGACCTGTTTAGTCATACCCAAGATTGCTGACAAACTACCTAAAACTACTGTTGACGTAAGTCGCTATGATTTGTCTCAAGTTCAACTTGCGGACCCTAACTTTTACGAAGCCTCCGCCATTGACATGCTCATTGGTGCTGACTTATTTTGGGACCTGATAGGTTCCCATCAGCAGTCTTTAGGCGACAATAATCCCTTTCTCCGTAGCTCTAAGCTAGGATGGCTAATCGCAGGTCCTCTGCCTATATTATCTAAAAAGGTCGCACAGTCTCCTCAATCTATTAACAAACCTGTTCATTGTAATTTCACATTCAACGAGCATAACTTACCTACAATTAATGAGGAACTTGCGAGATTTTGGGAATTAGAAAATATTCCCCAGTCTTCCCCCTATACTATGGAAGAGAAACTTTGCGAACAGCACTATCTTTCTAATACCTACCGATTAAACAACGGTCGTTTTTGCGTAGGCCTCCCACTTCGTGACGAGAGAGATTGCCTAGGGAACTCCTACTCGTTAGCTATGAAACGGTTTTGTAGTTTAGAAGCCCGTTTTAGGAAACAGCCTAACCTTAAGGAGCAGTACTCGGCCTTCATACACGAGTATGCCGAACTCGGCCATCTCGAAGAATCTTCCAATCACCGGCCTGCCAATGCCTATTTTCTCCCCCACCATCCTGTAATGAGGGACCGAAGCGAGTCGACCAAACTCCGCGTCGTCTTTGACGGCTCAGCGCGAACCACATCAGGCTTTTCCGTTAACGACTTGCAGATGGTAGGGCCTGTAATACAGGACTCTCTATTTAATATATTAATTCGTTTTCGCCAGCATAAATATATAATTTCTGGGGACATCGAAAAGATGTTTAGACAAGTTTTAATAAACGAACCGGATCGCGATTTACAACTTATATTGTGGCGAGACCACGAAAACGAACCTCCTCGTACTCTAAGGCTAAAGACTGTAACATACGGGTTTTCAAGTGCCAGTTTTCTGACGACTCGGTGCATTTGGCAACTCGGCGAGGAGTGTACTGACCCCGTGATAAAAACTATTATTAAAAACGACTTTTATTGCGATGACCTATTATCTGGTGCCGACTCGGAGGAAGAGTTAAGGTACATTCAGCGTCAGGTGTCTCATGAACTTGCCAAAGGGTGTTTTCCGCTCAGAAAGTACCGGTCTAACGTACCTAACCTTTTGACTGACTTAGCTTTGCCCGAAGAAAGTAACCTTATTATTAGCAACGCAACGAGCACTTTAGGTATTGGGTGGTCACCTACTTCTGATAACCTTCTATTCCAAATCGATTATTTCCCTAGCTCTGTTCTAACTAAAAGGACAATCTTATCATCTACTTTTAAAATTTTTGACCCACTTGGAGTCCTATCATTATGTACAATAAAACCTAAAATTATGATTCAAACTTTGTGGGGCTTGAAATTGGATTGGGACGAAGAAGTGCCCCCAGACATGCAAACCAATTGGTTAAAGTTTGCCCAGAATTTAAACGTACTTTCATCCCTACAAGTCCCTAGACGAGTTTTAATTGACAACCCTACTTATGTAGAAATGCATTGTTTCAATGACGCCTCGCAAAGGGCTTACGGCTCGTGCATCTACCTTAGGTCAATGAACGCCGAAGGTCACGTGCAGAACCACCTTTTGTGCGCTAAAGCGCGCGTTGCGCCGATAAAGAGCACCACGATACCCCGACTCGAGCTCTGCGCGGCGATGCTGGGGGCTCAGTTAAGCTCTGTGGTAACTGAGGCCTTACGCTGTCATATTGACCGGCATGTCTACTGGACCGACTCTAAAGTGGTGCTTGGTTGGCTACAGACCGCAAATAAAACTAAAACGTTCGTAGCCAATCGTGTAGCCGCCATCAGTGAACTCACCGATCCTTCTAACTGGCGCTATGTTCCAACGGCGGAAAACCCAGCAGATCTGTATTCACGAGGTATAGACCCGCATAATGTAGGTAGTGCTAACATTTGGTGGCACGGCCCCGCTTATCTGCAGCAGCCTGAAACTTTTTGGCCAACTTCGGACTCGCGGGTCCCGGAACTCCCAGAGTTAAAATCGTTGTCCACGATGGTGGCGGAACCTGCAACTTTAGCAGCAGCTATTGATATCACCAAATTTTCAAAATTAACTAGAGTGCAACGAGTCCTTGCAAGAGTCCTTAGATTTATACACAACTCTCAAAAATCCAAGAAAAAGGTTAAAGGCCCACTTCAAGTTATAGAACTTCAAAATGCCCTTAATTTACTACTCAAATTCGCTCAAACGGACTCATTTCCAGTAGAAACTAAATGCCTAAAGGATGAAAAACCATTAAAATCTAATCTAAACTCACTTAATCCTTTTGCTGACGACCAAGGCCTCATTCGTGTTGGTGGCAGGATCGACAGCTCTAATCACCCGTACGACAAACGGCACCCTATTCTCCTAAAAGGCAAACATCATATAACCAAATTGATATTTGAGCACGAGCACCAGCGCCTTCTACACGCACCACCTCAGCTTTTACTCGGTTCCATTCGTGACCAATATTGGCCAATAGGTGGTCGCAAATTAGCACGTCATGTCTATGAAAATTGTGTCAGGTGCCGTCGGTTTAGGGGTAAAGGCATGATTAACATAATGAGCAATCTCCCACCTGAACGAGTGGAACCAGACTTTCCATATAATATTGTCACGACGGATTTCGCGGGGCCATTTTTAATCACCGACCGTAAAGGTCGGGGGTGCAAAATAACCAAGTGTTATTTATGTATTTTTATATGTTGTAGGTATAAGTGCATGCATTTAGAGCCTGTTAGCGAATTAAGTAAAGATGCTTTTATTTTAACTTTAAGGAGATTTATTGCCCGAAGAGGCATGCCCAAAATAATTTATTGTGATAATGGGCGTAACTATGTAGCGGCGGCTAAAGAGATAAGAGATTTCTTCGAGGCAAACAATCACTCTATTTGCGACTTCGCAGCTCAGAAAGGAATAGAATTTAGGTTTTCCCCGGTATACGCTCCTCACTTCAACGGTTTAGCCGAGGCT
Organism: Acleris laterana; assembly: GCA_963966035.1. Classification (NCBI taxonomy): domain Eukaryota; kingdom Metazoa; phylum Arthropoda; class Insecta; order Lepidoptera; family Tortricidae; genus Acleris; species Acleris laterana. The sequence continues at coordinate 16,382,397 of OZ014445.1, forward strand.
GGGGTCAAATCCGCAAAATTCCACATCCGTCGAATATTAGGGCAAACTCACCTTACATTCGAGGAACTGGCATCCCTGTTTGCGCAAGTCGAAGCTATCCTCAATAGCCGACCCCTTTGCCCTCTCAGCCCCTCGCCTAATGATTTCCAACCTCTTACCCCCGCTCACTTCATGATTGGCAGGCCACTGACTTCGTTGCCATCGCCGTGTTATGAAGACTTCAATTCTTCGCGCCTCGACCGGTTTCAGCGGCTTAAACAAGTCCGTCAACACTTTTGGAGACGATGGTCACAAGAGTACGTCGCTGAATTACAACAACGCACGAAATGGCGCGTCAAAAGCAAAGAACTGCAGCTCGACGACCTTGTGCTCATCAAGGACGAAGCCCCACCGCTGTGTTGGCGCTTGGGACGAGTCAGCAAATTGTTTCCTGGGGCCGATGGCGTTCCACGCGTTGCAGAGGTCAACACAGCCAGCGGGACTATACGGAGGGCCCTTAATCGACTCTGCCTACTACCTACCAGCCATTAACGTGGATTCAAGCTTTCAAGCTATAGCTTTCAACGGCCGGGAAGATGTTCACGCCTAACGTTCACATTTATTTTAATTCTTATCTTTATGTTTATTAGAGTCCATTTGCATTGTATTCTGTCCCACCAATCAAAGCGCAAGAATATCGCGACATATCCCAAACAACCAATCATGGATAAATACCACATATGCGTCACACTCCCACTTCAATAATACTAATACTTGCATCCATCCTCTCATACAGAAACGTTGTACTTAGACCTTTCCTTGTAATTAAAATCAAATTATATAAAATCCAAGTTTTAATCATCTCCTTGTTTCCATCCGGAACAGGGACCCTATATAATAAGTAGGAATGGTCGCATGCCGACAACAGCACACAACACAGGATAATATATTTCTAGATGCTTTTTATACGGGCACCGGCTCTTGACATAAATAAGATTATATATTAGAGTGTTGAAAAAATGACCTTTTACGCGCCCACATATAACTCAAGGTCGATTGATTTATACTTTTTATCGTCAGAAACGTGGAGAGGAAATGCAAACTTTGTAACAAAAACTAATTTAGTCTGTCTGCCAATGATTAGCCAGTAATTGGGTAATTAAACATCTATTGAGTTATGGGTTTTAGAGATAACCCGTTGACGTTATTTGTGATGTAGTCGGAAATGTTAAATGTTTCCTGCGCCTGCGAGGCGTCACTCGATGCGTATGTCGCGGGCAAAGTAAATAGGGAACAGTAGTTTAACTCCACCCTAATAGCGTTGTTTTGGTTACGTGGGCCCCCGTGTGGTTGCCGGGTTACAATAGTGCCACTCCATGTCTTCCCGTGGATGTCGTAAGAGACGGCTAAGGGAATAAAGGCGTATACGATGGGCTTGCAACCTGTCACTAATACACTGGTAAACATCTTAGCCTAAGTGTGCAAAATGTGGTTACAGAATTATCAACAAGTGTTTAGAGTTTATGTATGTATGTATGGTTACGCGGGCAAACGCCGTAATAAGGCACGGGATCGGAAAACTGGTTATTTTAACCAGCTCGTCAGAAGACGCCATACGTTTCAAAAAGAGCATTTTCATTTTGATCCCGCTCGAACAGATTCGATATTATTTTGGTTTTAGTCAAAGATAATAAAACTGTACCTACTCGAAACGACGGTTAATTTCGGTCACTAATTTGTTGGCACCGCCCACCACCACCCTTTTCTACATAAACTCACGCCGTTATTCCCAGAGTGGGGTAGGCAGAGCTACAGAATCACCAACAACTCTAAAAACTTGTTGATAATTCTGTAACCATATTTTGCACACTAAGGCTAAGATGTTTTCAGGTTGTATTAGTGACAGGTTGCAAGCCCATCGCCTAACAAGCCCCTTCTCCAAGGTCCAAGGTTCTTCAAGGTCTTTTGCTGCCTTTTCACTTGCTCAAGCAGGCTTTATCATTTTATAACTCCATAGTCTCCACGCCATCCAAGTGCAGGAAGAATGAAAAACCAAAAACCAGGATAGTGATCATGCTGCTCGCGAATCGATTCCGTTCCGAGCGAGCGTTTATGAAGAACCTGGTTTACCTGATCGGAGATCAAGTTTTCCAAGCCCTGATGGCGCAGTCTCCGACAGCCTTCGGCATGTGCTTGTACTGATACGTACAAGGTGTTCACAAATACAAGTATCGTCTGTTACTTACGTCTATGCTGTTCTGCGAGTAGCCAATTATTTAGTTTTGCAAGACGCGAATACAAAAAAAAAATTGTTAGCGTTAATTTTGTCCAGAAAGGGTGTTAGAAATTTGACTTCTTTATCTGGCTGTGTAACTGGTTGTCTAGCACCAAAGCGCCGGAATGTAAAGGCGTATAATGTTGTTCTTGACTATATTAGGTTTGGGGGAAGTAAGTTTTCCCGTTCAAGAGTTTTTTTTATGAATCGATCTGTGACTTCTTCAGTGTTGCTAATTGTCGGCGGCGGCGATTGATCCACCATCCCCTACAGCCCCACCATACAACGAAATATCAATGGAATATGAGCGTATTGTAAATATCATAGAGTCCATTTTCTAATTCGACTGAGTCATAAAAACAAAGGAAAATCTATTTCATTTCCTTGGCAATGGATCTTTATTCCGAAAACCTTGTTGAGTATAATGGGTATATTTTACCGTACAACAAACTTAAGTTAAACAAAAATTTACAAAACCAAGTCAAAGAAAGTAACATGTATTACCAAAATGTTAATTCAAACGTACACCAATGATAACACTATCACGTATTTTGCGCCATCCAAGGGCGTGCAGTCAAACAGGTATCACCTTGTCACATTCACAAATTTACACCCAAAAACATGTAGATGTATTCATAATACGACAAAAAAAAACGAGTTCTACATCGTGCCTGTATAATGTGACACTTTTTTTATCAGGGGAGGGGGGGGGGGGGGGGAATTCGCAAGGTATCCACCATCCAGCGTCTTGGGGAAACGTAGGGTAATGTGGGATTTTCACCCATTCAATTCTGGATATGCTGAACTACTCGTATCAAGGACTTAAGGGCGACAAAGTTCTATGTAGTACGCGTGCAAATTAAGACCTAAATGCATAGTAAGTATAGTAACGAGGAGGAAATGTACAACTTACAAATAGGTTTTACATTTAAATATCTTGTAATAAATAAGATTAATGTTTTAGATACCTTAAGTAAGTAAAATGATTATGTTATAATTAAGTTAAGGGTGTGAAAAATAACTTATAAAGACATAAAAAATGATAGACCGCAGGTCAGACTATAGTTATCCATCAATTTGTATGAAGTAGGTTAGGTCCCTACACTGTCGGAGCAAGGAGAGGTTATAACAAGGAGTTTTGTTCTTTTTGGAATCATGTCTTCCTGACTTAATTTCTTTGTACACCTGCATTAAAATATTTACATAATAGTACAATTGCAATAATTGACAGTGTTAGTTGTATCAAATTTTCCTACGTTTTATAAGTCTGCAAGTTAAATAGGGTGATTGTTTTAAAAAGTCAGACATGGTCCGTTTCGACTCCCTAATCCGTTTAACTAAATGGCCCACCCTGTATTACAAGCTTCTTAAATCTTCTGGGTGAACTCGCTTCATCGTCGACAAAATCTTCGTCCTCCAGGGGCAGCAGTTAGTCAAGAGCAAACACGTTTTCTATTAAAAGTTATTTCCATTATTTCCTATTCCGAAACTTTTCTTTAACACGGCACGACGCCTACTTTTTCTTTCGATTGGTCTAGGTAAGTTTTTCTTGGTCTCTTTTCCTCCTATTTTCCTTCAATTATCATCTTAATGTACTCGTGCCGTAACAGGACACCAAACATCTTTTGTCGTCTATTATCTATTGTCTGCAACAGACCTCTTTTCCTTCACCAACGCTATGTACTTCATCATTCGTATTTTCTTTTTGTAACTTAATGGCGACAATATTAAACCTGACAGTTAAGTCCTAGATAGACGTGCGAGTAAGTACACACAGCAACACATCTAGCTATACACTTCAGAAATCTGAAATATTGCATGAAAGAGAGTCGCACTAGAATCGTATGTTGTTGACATAATACACATATATACATCTCTTTCTTTTTCTCTCTGCTCTGTCTTTAATGGTTAGTTAGGTGTGATGTTGTGTGTACGCGTATTAAAAGCTCGAAGACCTTTTTCTCCTGTGTTTGTCTTTAGAAGTTTGCGTACTTAGTGACACACGGGCGAGTAAAATCGCCGAGCCATAAGTACGGCGTACTTACTCGACCGTCTATCACCGCTTTTACCCTAGATTATTCTGTGTACAATCACCAGCAATAATATGTGATCTAACATTGGACTTAGAAGTATCTTACACTTTCTTATTACTGGAAGCATAACAGCGTGTCAGATATTATTAAGCGCAGTGTTGGAAAATATATTATTGCTATATTGTACTATTAATGGTGAATCCCCACCTGAGCCGCCTCGGTTTCCACGTGCGTCATTACTGTCGGCAAACGGTGGATAAGGGTCATGTAAAGAAAGTTAAATATAATATAGAGGAAGAGAATCTAGATAAGTAAGTAGCTTATATTTATTGGTTCTCTATTGGATGGCGCGGACCCCCTATTCTGCGTTTCTTGGGCGTGGGCCCGGATATGAAAAACTGACATTATGGTTAATGACAGATATGACAAATAATTATTAGCCCAAACAATACTATCCATAATGTGTATTAGTCTAATCCAAATTAGTCCAATTGAAATTATTTTAATAGCGTAATATGCCAAAAAAGTTGTATGCTAAAGCATTATTATGCGACAGTACTATGCCAATACCAATTATGCCAAAATAATTATGCAAAACAATAATATACAAAAAAAAATATGGGATCCAAGGGGATCCATGTTTTATAACTTCTTACTCGTACAATACATTATAAGTAGGTATTATAACTTCTTATACAAGAGAGTAACTTCAAAAATACGAAAAGAATTTCGAGGTACCTTGTAATGTTTGGTAGCTAATTTAACGACGTCGCGTTTGTTTCTAAAGGAAACCATAAGACCCATGAATTTTAAAGCCGTGCAAAACACAATAATTCACTACGAACAGCTAATTTAACGTCACGACATTTTAAAATAATATTTTGAGGCATTTTGGACAGTCTTTTTGCCGGTGAGTGTATGAGAATTTATAATCAATGCCCTGATTCTGATCGAGTTGTGTTACAAAGATAGAGTGCGATTTTGTAAGTTTGTGTGTATGTGGAGGGCTGAAGGGGAATCTCTGGAACCACCACCTATTTGAAAAGCTCTTTTACCATTTGTTTTGTATTTTATATTTATTTTAAAAGCCGTGTGTGTTGTATGAATATAAGTTTTACCTATCTATCTATCTAAGTATAATTTGTTAAGGTAAGGAGACATGCATCTATATCTAAATACTAGCGACCAGCCCTTGCTTCGCTTCGGTTTATGTGAGTATGATTGTAATAGCCTATAGCCTTCCTCGATGAATGGGCTTTCTAACACTGAAAGATTTTTTCAAATAGGACCAGTAGTTCCTGAAATTAGCGCGTTCAAGCAAACAAACAAACAAACAAACTCTTCAGCTTTATAATATTAGTACAGATATAAAAGAAAGCAGCAGCAAAGCCCAAACTGCTGGGTCTAGAGATTCCAAAGTTGCCACCTAGGGTCCTTATGAGATTCAGGGGTGCACTATGGAAAAGTAGCGGGAAATTAATTCGACGCGTACAAAGTCGCGTGCGTTCTCTAGTATATATATAAATATATTATAATATAATAAAGAAGAATTTGACTGATCTTTTTTTTTTTTTTTTATGGCATCGAGTAGACAAACGAGCACACAGGCCACCTGATGGTAAGTGGAAACTGTGACCCATAGACATTCGCAATCACAAGACTGCAATGCAATCCTAAGACTGCAAATGCGTTGCCAACCCTGAGGCTAAGATGGAATGCCTCTATGCTAGTCATTTCACCGGCTGTCTTATCCCCAAACCAGAACACAACAATGCGAACACTGCTGTTTGGCGGTAGGTTAATGGATAAGATGGTGGTAGCGATCCGGACGGACCCTGCACAAGGTCCTACCACCCGCAAAACAACGAATGATCTATCAACACACAGCCCAAACCGCTGGGTTTAGATTCCAAATTTGGCACGTGTTGTGCACTAAGAAGGGATTTTTGGAAATTCATCCCCTAAGGGGTTAAAATACGGGGGTAAAGGAAACTTATTCGACGCGTTTGAAGTCACGGCCGTCCTCTAGTTTTGTATAAAGAGTTGTTCAACTACGTTACGTAGGTATATGAATCTGTGCGTAGGTATATTGGGCAGGTAAAAACGATGTTTCCCTGCAACTTCAGCCTGAAGCTTACTCACTGTCGGCGTATAAAAGGATGCGCCCGCGCCTAGCGCCAGTAACTCGTTCAGTAGAGATCCATCGCTGCGTAGGCGCGCACGCCCGAGCCGAGTCGCGACCGACAAACATTGTGACTGCGGCTAGCACAGGTTGCCCGCGACTTGTTCGCTCGGATATCCCTTTCTACCTAGTCAGTAACGATAGATAAAAACACAACTTGTGCTACCCGTGGACTGGATTGTACAAGAGGACTGGATTATACAAGACGAAGGTAAATAAATAGTTTTTTTATGTTGTATTTGCATGTTCCGAACTAATATAATTTTAGACGGATTTTATTAGGAAGCTGTGTCAAAAAAGAATACGATATTTATGATACTTATAATAAATAGTAACTTTAGTAGTTTACTATAAATTTAAACTCTTCATTGTCACCTCTTAAAAATAATAAAATTTAGGAAGGTAAAAAAATAAAACTCATGTACAGTCTGTCAAATAAGTGTTCTGCCGCCCTAAAGTTAATTTTGTTTGATCATATGATCATAAGACAATTAGGACGATAAGATGAGTCTGTCCAATCTAGATTCGATCGAATCGTCGATTTTGACGAAATTTTAATAATGTAGGAAATTAAAAATAATTGAAAGAACTAGTTATCTAACTATTTATTTTATACTTTATTGAACAAACATGAATGTAATGTACAAAAGGCGAACTTAATGCTTCAAAGATTCTCTACCAATCAACCTTAAGGTGAAACAGAAATCAAAATGTAGGTAGGTGCAATAAAATGTCAATCATTTCCCTTTACCTAAATTTGAAAAATGTTGAAGTATTATTTGATTTTATTACTCTACAATATTGCACAGATAAACGTACTTACATACATATTTTATAACTAAATATGTACACATTATATCCTAAATACACACACTCATAACTATGTATACTTAAACAAGGAAACGCCAAATAATTTTACATAGTAAGACAATCTGCGCAAACGCCTGTATATCTACTGTAAGATAAGATTTCACTGTGATCGAAGGGCGTAAACGAATCATAAATGAATATGACTATGACTATAAATTGTACTTATGTTTTTGGCAAGGTTATCATTATTTCTTTTGAGATGTTATCGTATTGTCTACGTTACTATAGCATTATTTACTTGACAGTAACGGGGGCCGAGTTATAAACAGTACATGATAACTGGTCGAAAGCATCATGGTTTTACCTGATAGAACAGAGCCCATGGTCGTAAATCTACTAAAACATATTAAAAATATGGCTTTGAATAGAATTTTCACAAAAAGTGACCCGTTTTCATTGCTCTTTAGTGTATTACGTTTAACGCTAGATACCTTAGATATGTTTAACGCTAACGTAAACGATTTGCGGAAATCGTCAAAATATATGTAATTGAAATAAGCGCTCGGCGCATCCGATGTAGCTTACGTTAATCCCATAAATTTTTCATAACGATAACGTTCTCGAAATGCATCTTATCAAGGGCCACTGACACAAAATAAATTCGGAAGCGCAAATAACTGTAGCGACATGAAGAAATGGGTTTACTCTCGAGTTTGATTTCATATTTTTTAATCTGAAATCACTTTGTTTCGCGCTCGGTGCTCCTGCGCCGGTGAGAAACGAACCGTGACGCTAACGCATCGCTAACATGCATTCGTTCCCGGCGAAAATCGCTAAGCGATTAACTAGGCATAGATTATTTTAAATAACGTCAACGTTATCGCTGACGAATCATACGTTGCACTTCGATGCAGCTAGCTAACTTATGATTGTATTTAGTTTGTCGCGCAAAATTAAAGAAGAGACAATCTTTACTCAGACTGTGCGTTTTGCCGTGTTTTTTTTTTTATGTCATAGAGAAGACAGACGAGCACACAGGCCACTTGATGGTAAGTGGAAACTGTGACCCATAGACATTCGCATTCACAGGACTGCGATGCAATCCTAAGACTGCAAATGCGTTGCCAACCCTGAGGACTAAGATGGAATGCCTCTATGCTAGTCATTTCACCGGCTGTCTTATCCCCAAACCGGAATACAACAATGCGAACACTGCTGTTTGGCAGTAGGTTAATGGATAAGATGGTGGTAGCGATCCGGACGGGCCCTGCATAAGGTCCTACCACCCGCAAAACCACTTGCTTGCTTGCTGGCTTGGAATAGTACCACTCCATGTCTTCCCGTGGAAGTCGTAAGAGGCGACTAAGGGAATAAAGGCTTGTAGTATTGATAGGCGATGGGCTTGCCACCTGTCACTAATACGCTGGTAAACATCTTAGCCTGTTTGTGCAAAATGTGGTTATAGAATTAACAACAAGTTTTTAGAGTTGTTGGTAATTCTGTAGCTCTGCCTACCCCACTCTGGGATGAAGGCGTGAAGGTATGATAATGATGATGATTTAATCAGACGCAAAGAAATAGGTACTTGATCAAATATAATTACATTTTTATTTTGCTATAGCAAGCGGAAGAAGCCGGAATATGAAAAATGAATCTTATAGTGGAGCTTTAAGCGTCGTTTTCACGTTTATCCCCAGGTACAGTCGAGTGCGTAATCTCGTTGCGGTCACAGGCCGGATTTGCCGCTTTTAATTACGCTAGATTTACGTTTTTTGTCGCATTTTTTAACAACTTGTGGTTGCAATTAGCTACGTGCGGCTGTACTTAAATAGTCTCTGGTTAATAGAATGAACTATTAAGTTAATCTAGGATGACGTTAAATTAATCGATTTAAATGTTACAAGATGGGGGATCTACTTTAAGATCGAACTTTGACCAACGCTGATTGATAGTTACCTATTTGAGACTTGAGTTAAGGCAAATAATATCATTATTTATTACTTTTAAGACAAATTGGTCTCGTTGTGCTTATCTAGAACGAAATAAATTGTGCCAAATTTTGTTTCAAATTCGTTTAGCAGTTTCTATGTAAAAAAAGAACTTAATCTCACTGCCGCGGCACTTAAATGCTAAGAGGGTATAAGGGTCCATTTTGACACAAATTCCTGTTTCTTTATTTGTTTCTGTCTCGTTCTGCTTTTTTGTTTTTGACTTTGACGTGATCGGTAATAAACCTTAGGCCCGTATAATAAACTTATCTCAACTCTAATGCTCGTCTCGAGATGTGTCAAAAATGACAGTGTTCTATGGTTTGACGTTTACTTTGACGTATCTTGTGACGCGCATCTCAGCCAAGATGAGTTTATTAATACAAGCGTTAGCGTTGTTAAAACAAGTAGGTACTGAGTTCCAGGCCCAAGCAAACTTAAAAAATTGGGACTGTGTTTAATATTATTGACAATTGTGTTATATTTTTTCGCATTGGTGGGAGAAAAGCACTATTCAAGCGTCAGCCGGGAAGAGCGGTTGCTGGACTCTTATTTAAGTATAGCTATACTCGTCCCGCAACAGCCTTTTTTCCAGTTTCTGCAATAATAAACTATTCTTTTTTTCAAACCTACTTCAAATGCTAAAGGTAATATCAATATTAGTAGGTGGTCATAAAACTCGTGTTTGGCCTTTACTTTGCTCGGGTGGCTTAACTCTAAGTCCCTTAATAAACAATATACTATTATTAATTTATTATACGTAGATACCTAAATAATAATAAAAAACCTGCTATCTCTGGTGCAAAAATAACATCGGTCCGTTGCACTGTTGTGGCATGAATAAAGGACAAACCAGCATTCACACTTTCGCATTTGTAATATAAATATAAGTGAACTTAAATTGTTTTCGCTAATGTCGCATGAAATAAGAATTCACACACGTTAAATTGAAAAATATGTGGCAACTGTACAAACAATACAGTGTTTGAAATTCGACTCCAGTACCTATTGAAATTTGGCCAGTATAATTTATTAATAAACGTCATTTTACTTTGTTTGCCAAAACTAACAATTTTTAGTATAACGAATAAAGGAGTGGCTCCTTGCACCGTGAATAAATCAAGATAAATATAAGGTACCTACTAAAACTCGTTGGGTGAGTTTCTCAAGTATCTAAGTACGTATTCTAAATTAATTTTTTCTAAGGGTTCCGTACCCAAAGGGGGCCAAACAGGACCCTTTACCATACTTCCGTACCTTACTTTCAAGAGCTGTATCTTTTGAGCCGTAATAGTATAGCCGGGTGTCTTTTTACACGATATTCGTTTTAATAATAACAAAACAACTGCGAGTATAGTTTAAACTTTTTCAACTGAGCCTATCCACTTAACAATACAAAGCCATTGTGTAGTTAACCACAAATTAGGTCAACGATCTCGAAGTTAAAGCAGATAATAAACCGCCTTCGAAAGTTAACATATACAGTGTGTTACCATCACCCAGGCTTTTTTTAAAGCAGGTTAAAATAACGTATATCTGTAACGTAACTATGATATTAATTTAATTAATAAACAAATTTTCAGGCTTCGTTAACTTTCTAACAAAATTTTATTTGCCAGCAATGTAAAGCGCAGCAATTTGACAAGTGTAAATGACAGTCGACGGATACTTTGATTATTATGATTTGCCCCCGTACCACGACATGCCTTGTACTAAGCAACATCGATACTGATAACGATGAACACGCAGCACATGCATTACATTAAAAATGGACAGTATCTAAGAAAATTAATTGTGAAGTTATTTTAATTATTTTTTAATTGATAATACTTGCAAACAATTGCTAAAGCAACATATTATCGGCAGTTTTAATAAATGCCCGCATGCCGGTAACACACTGTATTATCGACTCTATTTCAACAATTTTTTTTTGCATTTTGTAACCGCTCGACTAAGAGGTAAGTGGAAGAGCTCAGTTCAAAAAGTTTAAACTATAAAAAGATATGAATACTTAGGTACATTTTTGGACCTTACTTCAATGGAACAAGGTGAACAAGGTCAACTGTAAGGTGACGCCACTAATGATGGAGAGTTAACTCTTAATTCAAATTTCATTCGGTCCTAAATTGATTGTTGCAAAACAAATGATTAACCCTTATCTTCTGTAAAATGGATACTACATACAAACGTCAATTTTGGTGTTGTATATAGTGAAAATGTTGAAAACCCCGCCGTTCAAAAATATATAACAACTACATTCAAAAATTGTGGAAGTCGGACTTGATTTAGGGCGATAGAAACGTTATCGCCTGGAGTAAAATTTGTATGGAAAAAAGTTCGGTCGGTCGGTTTAAAATCCTATAAATTTAAGTAATTTGTTAGAATAATGTGGCACTAATCCAATTAGTGTAAATGTCATGCTAGATCTCATAACAATGTTATCTGGTAAACATAAAAATAAAACATGCTGACTTCATGATAGGCAAAAAGTGGTTTGCACGTCTGCGAATCAAGTTTTACGAACAACGTTCCTGTCTGAAATGTGTTTGCCTTATTCAAATATTCAATCATCGAAGGTCAAGTCGAAGATATTTTTTTATGTAAGCAAAAAGCATTTTAATGCGCATTGATTTAGAAACAGAAACAAAGATTAATGGTCTTCTTATTACTTTGATAATATTAATAAATATAACGAAGATCAAACTTTTTCACTAACATTGTAATTTGTTTACTTATATGATTCTTTTTTCCTAAACTCAACGTTATGAATTTATTATTTTGCATACATTTTTTAAGTATCTGTTAAAACTTAAATATTTAAAGAATAACACAGTTTTGCGCTGTTCTTTCATTTTTTTGTTCTGATTCTATGAAAATTAGGGAGTTAAGTATATTTTACGAGTATATAATGCATAAGTGAAACAAGTAAATGACGTCTTGCATGTAGTTGTGTACAAAACTTATATGGAATTTACGTCAAATTTCAAATATAGAATGTCGAACCGTCTATACAGATGTGTTACTACTACACGCAAAAGGTCATTTACTTAAGTTTATCACCTGTATGTATGTATGTCTATTTCAGTGGCACACTGCAGCCTAACGGCGTGAAGGATGTTAACATACGAGGTGTCGTTTGTCCGTTTTGGTTGTGGGAGTGACAAAGGCCATCATATTTTAATCAAAGTAAAGATAGGGGGTGATTTTTTTAATTAATTATGTATATACATATGACAATATCAATAAAAAGAGACCAGTTTGTATAGCTAGCTTTTTATTAGATTTGTTATAAAGGTTAACACCCGTAAAGTAATTACTTAAAAGTAATGACTTATGTAACGATTTTTATATGACTCTTGACTATTACTCAAGTAATTAATTTTCTTGTCTATAAATACGGGTGTAAATCAAATCTAACATTGTGGATATACATATCTATGAAACAACTACCATAGAACTTCGAGTACTGTTCTGTAGGTCAACAAATCACAACGGAGAACAATCGATCGCTACAATAAGAGGAAAACGCGCGAAGGACTTAGGAAGTGAAGGAAGTGTTCCGGCAATCAATTGTTACGTAGTAATTCATTTGAGGTTTATTTCATCAATTAATAATGATAATTTTCTTTCTCACGCTCAACTCGACCATTTAAACGATTTTTGTTCCTCAGTTTATCAAGTCAAACGAGGGGATCACTATCACTAGGCCTGAAGTACTTCTCAGTTTTTCCACACTCTCACTCATACTTTACGATTTTACATTGTGAGTATTTCGAGGGGCTCTGTTGTTCTCGGTAAAGCAATGTTGCTTACGAATTGATATCGTATTGTCAAAGTTATGACAGCTCTTATTTACTTAACAGTAATCGCGGCTGATGACGCTGGGCAAGAGAGCCTATTTTAATAATAAGGGAGTAAAATGACAATTTATTCACGTGGTGATCTCGTCTTCAAGTTTAATGGGCACTCGTATTTTAAATCATCGGGGTGAGAAAATTAAAAAATATAAAGTTCTAAAAATCGGTTAATATTTTGGTGAGTTTTAAGAAAGAAAGAAAGAAAGAAAGAAAGAAAATATTTATTATGCTTCATGTATCAAGCTTGCATGCAAGCGTGCAAATATATGTAGTGGTAAATTAAAATGTCAAAAGAATAAGTATAAAAAACAAAATAAAAAAAAACAAACATAAGATGTCAAATTCAACAATAGAAAACAAAATAAAAGGTTAACATAATAGGCATATCACAATTATATAACTAAATATACTAATCCTAGTACTGCCGGTGCTCGAGATACGCCTTTACGCTGTAAAAACAACGCTCCAAAAGCCAGTTTGTTAGACTGCGTTTAAAGGAGTTTACAATTCATCCGCCTGAATCTAGACTCAGTAATCTCAGCGTGATGAAATATGCGCTATGTTATATTATATCTCAGCCGCCACCTCCACGTAATGTACCTAATAGATGAACTCAAATGTTTAAATATGAGCACGTAATTGTTATAAATATAACCTATATAATAATAACCTGAAACTACGTAAAGATTTTCCTCAAACACGAGTTTAAAGGCACCGAATAAAGTGTCCATGCTCAGTTAAACCATACCTTAATAATCTTCCGAAACTAGCCAAATTTTCTCGGAACGAGGATTTCAGGAACAATGCAGCTTTGTAAATGATTTATAAACGAATTTAGAAGAGACTGGGATTGTCCGATCACTTCTGTGCTCCTCGTGGATGCAATTATGATATTCTTGCTTTAGATGAATTATATTGTATAGTGCTCTATAATGATCACCATAATATTCGAATAATGCAATCAAATACTTAATACGATTGAACTTGTAATTGAAGTAATTAAAGCAACTTTGTAAATTATATCCTTATATTATAGATTATAGATCACGATACTTATTATCGGTTATTAGCGAATAAAACTAGCTATAAACACCCACAGTTTTTTTTATTTTTATTTATGGCGGTCCACCGCGGAATTCTGCAGTGATTTCGCCAATCTCAGATGAGTGATATAAAAATCAGTAAATATAACAAATCAAAAGTAAAAGTTGGACATCTTTCAATCGGCCATCTTTCCTCCCTGAAGGTTACCGTAACCCCCTAATTAAATCTTTTAGGAAAAGTTTTAAATTTAAGTTCGGATGTCATTGTGGGTCATCAACGTCATCTGGGGTGTGATTCTGTAAATAAGCAAAGGTGAACGTGCATTTTCAATTAAGCAGCCTTATACGTTCGACCTATCGTGCTGCTAAATTGAAAATGCACGCGCTACAATGTGTTTTGTTCGCACTGACGGGACTACTTAATCTCGCCGCTTGGTATTACTCGTGCATTCGTTCACCTTTGCTTATTTACAGAATCACACTCCTGACCTATTAAATTATAAGAGCACCGCCACCGGGGTGTAGCAATCAGCTGTTTCCCAAACCCGATTATTCCGCGAAGCAATTTTTCCCATTGGCGAGTTTACCCAATCGCATTTTTCCCTGGTTTAATTTTTTCCTAGTCGCATATTTTACATTCTGGATTTTTCCCAGTTGCAATTTTCCCATAGTAAGTAGGCCGAAATAGGTAGGCAGGTTAAGGTTGTTAGTTTTACTGCGGGCCCGAAGGGCCGAACCATCCAGGAGCTCCGTCGACTCTGTGGAAATGATATAACTATGCAGATAAATACCTACAGATTGGGAAATAATGATTATGGAATTATTTGTGCTGAGAAAAAAAGCTTCAGCGAAATAAGCCACTGAACAGATAACGACAGGTAAATTTTCTGAATTTAACGATGCTACCAGAAAAAAAAGATTTTGGGGAAAATATCGTCGTACTCAACACAACTTGGACAGGAAAATATTTGTGTTCCAACGTGGAACTCTGCCGCAATGAACTGCCGAATTAAATGCCACAAGACTCAAGTTCAAGTGATGTAGTGTGTCACTGCGATAGGGTTCCTGTGTACGTATACATTCTGTAGACTCAGAATAGGGCGCGCTGTATACGTTACGTAGTACACTCGGCGTCAAAAAAATCGCAACTTTTCTAAAATTCGTTTCAAGCGATTACGAGTATTACTCCTAAGATACTCTGTATCTTAGGAAAAGTAGTAGTAGGGTAATTTTAGGAAAGTTGCGATTTTTTTGACGCCGAGTATATTTTACTAGATGTATGCAGTACATCAGTACATGTAGGTGTATTAGAAAAACTAATATACAATTTAAACTTTGCATGTGAATTTCTCGGAAAAACAAAAGACCATCGTTCAATCACAAGTGTTTATTCCGTGATATCTCAAGGAGGCTTATCGTAGCGTGTTTATCAGTGGATCATGTTCGACATTGCTTATCAGACGCGACCAGACTCTCGAGTGGGTACTGCTGAAGCAGACGGATCTTGGCTAGGAAAACGTCCGATCGGAGGTACAGTCACCACCCGCGAATGTTACGCCACTTGCCACTCTTCTTAATTTAGCCGTGTACTACACTCGGGTAATATGTCAAGTCGGCTGTCAACCCAAAATGCATAACACGGTTAAATTAAGAAGAGTGGCAAGTGGCGTAACATTCGCGGGTGGTGACTGTACCTAGAGGACCAGATATGTACGGTCACGAGCGGTAATTTGGGACCCCTTTCAAGAAAAATATGCTTGAAGTCGTCAATCTCATTAGAGATGTCAAGTCATTTGTATTTTTTAGGAAAGTCAACCCTATTGTTGTAGATTGTCAGATTGACTTTGGACCTGAGGTGGGTGATAAATTTAATAGCTCCGTTATATCGTGGGTTTCTCTCTAATATATGTAATTGATATTAAACGAACTAATCTTACTTTGCTATTCCTAAGTTTGAACAAGCGTTACAAACGTCATTAATGACTCTTACTGTACAATTTTGCTCGTTTCGTCCCCGTTATAGAAGAGCTATAATAATTAATATAAAAACAATAGGTGCTTAGGGCGCTATTGTCGGACATATATGATTAGAAGTGCTCAACAAACTACACATAGATAGAGTTAACTTGGATTAGGCTTGGAAAAAATATAATGCTTGCACACAATTTCGATTCTTAATAAGAAGGAAAGAAAAAAAAAACATTTATTCACTACACACACAAGACACACAGAATAAAGTATAAATAGAAAACAGTTATAAACGTAGTGAGTGTCTTCGCGGCAGTGAATCGGACACTGGCTCAGTATAATGCTGAGGTGGTTTTTAGCCAGCTCCGAGTGTGACAGACGGACAGTACGCTAAACGAATAAAATGTAATTAAAAAAAAACTATTGAGCAAATACTTATAGTTAGTGGCTATATAAATACAAAAACTATATACAAATACCTTACATAAGCATAAGAACCGTTCTGTAGTTGTAACAATAAAATAAATTATCAATAAACAAAATAAGGAAGCTCTAGTTCAAGGTAATATTTGAGATTAAGCTTCCTAATTGCGAATGCACGCGCTAAAATGTGTTTTTTACAACGGGATTCTATTATTTATTCTGTGACGGGACTACTTAAACTCGCCGCTTAATATTAACCACGTCAAGTTGAAAAGTGATACGCTTATGGCCGAACTATTTAATACAGGGTTCGAGTGTAAGGATAATCCTAGAATCGTCGCAGGCAGTAATACCAGACATTAATACCGGCTATTCCCAGTTGTCTGCACCCTTCTGGCCACTCTGCGGACAGCTGGGAATTTTTATACGCAGTTGTCCGCAGTGTGGACAAAGCAGTGTGGATGCCCTAAATCAATCGCGTCACTGGTAGATGACATGATACGAACAGTCACGTGACTTACCGCGGCGCGATTAGTTTGAATACGAAACGAATAGAAACGCTAGTTAGCGTAATGCTACTTGGCTAGGGCCCCAGTGATGCTAGCACCGTTCATGTTGGTGGCTGGTGACCACGTCTCTACAAAAAATAAATGAAAGTGTACTCAGATTTTCGGCGTTTGCAGTAAAAACTAGCCTAGCGTTAAATTTCTGTTTTTACTTTCCTCGCAAAAGCTATTGTTCGCTGAAAACGGCTTTCTAGTCTTCTATAAACGGTTTTCTTTCAGTATTTGAAACTTATGTTACGTAACTGTATCTCTTACCCTGTAGTTACAGTCAACATCATAAATAAGTGATCACTTTTGTAATTATTATGTCGCTTTGACGCCATGTTTAAACCCTACAACGTCGACCAATTAGAATTAAATGCATCGAGGATAACCGGTAGCCTTCGGTTAGGGGAGAAGGCCGATTGAAAATGTCCGGCTTTTAGTTGTTTTTACTTTTTCTATTTACTGACTATACTTACTCGATATTGGCGAAATCTCTGTAAAACTGTGGTGGACCGCAATGAATAAAACCCGGGCAAGAGCACGCCGCCGGACCATGCTCAGTCAAGGATTCCGGGACTTCTGGGAAGGAGACGAGAGGTAGCCATAGGAACACCTTAATGGCTTATAGTAGGTCTGTCGAGTTTGGACTCTTTAGACATGTCTTGAATTGTGTACATTTGTTGGTCCAAGACGTCCTTCTTGACTTGTAGTAGACGCATCATATCCTCATAAAACCATGTCTATTCTAAGTATAAGCAAGCCTACGCATAGGGATATTTTTATCTCGTGACCAGTTATTTAGCTATGCGGTTTCATATTGATTGGATGATTATCCTTAAATTGTTAATAAAGGGTGCAAGATTTTTTAATAAAATTAAATAAATAACTATGAACGCTTTATGCGGTAATTGGAACGCTTCCCGCGCTCACTTTGAAAATCGAAGTTCGAAGTTACGTTAGCTCGAACCCTTTTGCTCGTCATTCGAGCTAACGTAACTAGTCACGCTGTCACTTATTCGACTTTTTCATGCGCGCGAAAAACCATGTTTCTTTTCTTGATGTTATATAAAAGTTGTAATTCCACAGCTCTGTTTATATTGTGGTTTATTAAGCTTTTGCCTGTTACTTGAATGATTATAATAACAGTTTTAAAACTAGTTAACTCGAGTGGCGCCAAATATTTCAACACTTCCTTGGCCTGTGATCGGAAACAACGGTGTCAAACGTTACATAAAATGCACTACTTCTGGTTGTTTTGCGTAACAAGAATTGGTGTCGATGACCTTAATCTGTTATCACGTCTAGAGGCTCGAAGGTTAAGTAATACCGTAGTGCAATGTTTATGTTAAATGTGTGTTGTTCAGTGATCGTCTTTATAAAGTCGTCAATATAAAGTTAATTATCAGATATCACACGCGAGGACAATTGTTCGGTGAAAGAGTATTTTTTCTAACGGTCTCAACGGAAGCACAATGGGTTAGTTCCAAGCGCTTCTGTCAAGTCCCATGGTCGTGTTTATCGATGTGGAAAAAACATTTGTCACTTTCTGAGTAGTTTTCATGTGTGAGAGTGACGGATGGTTTACCACGATAAAGGCGATCGTGATATCGGCCCTGATGCCGCAGTGGCGGTTGAGTTTTCAAAGCTTGCAGTTTGATAAACTTGTTCTTGCGTGTATGATTTATTATGTACCTACAGTCGGCCAAAAATGTGGTCCCTACGGTTGAAGTTCATTAGCACGTCATGATACAACCAGTTCGATTTTCCCTCGCAATAACAATGACAGTGACAAGTGTCAACCTTAGCGATAATTGGACCTCAAAGAAAGTTTTGTCAAAACTGGACCTCTACTCCCGGCGGTAAAAACCATATCGTATTGGACGTGTTACGGTATTGTTTTGACGTCAGCCGGCATTACTGTTAAGGGAATAATCAAGGGAATAGCTATCAAAAGGTAGCTGCCAATACGATGACAGATAAAAGACGATAATGGTTTTTTAGCGCCTGATACCGGCCCTGGTATATTATATAGACTACTTTCTTGGCCGACCGTACATACTCATATTATGTATGTGCCTGTTTTTGTGTAACCTCTTGTGACCTAAGCGGCTTGAAGATTTGATTTCGCCGTTGAATATATGTTTATCCGAAGGGTGTCAAAAGCGATTTTTAGGGTTCTGTACCCGAAAAAAACCCTTCCTAATTTTAAAGAGGTTTATCTTTTGAACCGTAGGTAATAGATAGCTGCCCCCTATTTCACCACCTTGACAATGAAACGTGACAAGTGACAATTCGTTATACATTGCAAAGTTAACATGACATACAATACGCGATACAATACTGGGTATCATATAAACTGCGCCGTGTACACTGAAATATCACTTGTCACCTGTCATTATCGGGATTGTGAAATAGGGGGCAGGTTGATTTTATCTGCGGGTGGATTTGCTAACAAATAAATTAATAATAAGTGAAACAATTAAAGGGGGTCCCCACTAGTGGTCTAGCCAGGTTTAGTCCCGAAAAAATCGTAACCTGGATTTCAGGTTAGGGAAAGTACGGATAGGTAATCAAAATGACAAATGTGGCGTACCGTTTTTGACCTCCAGCCATTATTTTAAATATGAACGCTTTAGTGATGTGCTTAATATCAGGAGAATAGGAAGTATGCATGGATTAAATCGCATTACCCAACAAAATATGAAAATACCAAAATTGACCATTAAAATCGACCAAGAAATACAGATGATACAAGCATTTTGAACTGCTAATCGGACAGAGAGATCCGATATGAACTGTGACGTCATGTAACAGGTCGGTCATGTTAAATTCGGTTTTGCTAGAAAGAGATACGAATTACGAACAAACTTGTTTTTTTTATAGCTATTCAAAAATGTTTTTTTCAACTGTTTGTTACACGAATAAACTTTTATTGAAACTGTAAAAAATATGAGTATTCCCCATTGGCCTCCCGATCTAGGGTAATTCGGGACATGTCCGTAGACCCCTGAAAATCGGGACGTCTCGCTTAAATAGGGACGTCTGGCAACACTAATCCCCTTACAAGAAACTTTTTTTTTGTGTCGACGTAGCTAATATTAACCGACGAGTTTAAGTGGCCCTGTGATCAGAGCGTAAAAAACACATTTTACGACGTAGAGCTCGACTTTTTTCTCACCTCACGTTATTCATCTTTTTGTGAACGACTCGCACGTTCTCGGATTTAAATTGCACTAGGTATTTTTAACATGCCTAACAATTTTATAAGTAATAAATTATAAGCTGACCAATAATTAACTATTCATAACAAGTCTAACAAAAAGCAAGGCTTAAAAAACCCAACTGTTGCTAACCAACTTATAAATAAATAAATCCTTAATTGTAATTCAAAATGATAAATGATGCATGAAACCTAAATATGATTTTTAAATACCTATTGAATGATACCTTACTTGCTATACCTAGTATTTTTTATTTTTACAATATGGCGTAAGGTTGCCGCCGTATTGAATTTTGATTACGGCAACATTATAAAAAAAAAGTCAATCATAGACATCGATTGACATAAGAATCATCAAAATCCGCCCACGCGTTTAGATTCTAAAGCGCCACAAAGGAAAATACATACATAACCTTCCTCTTTCGGCCGTCGGGTATAAATGATGCTGTCTAAAATGCGATAAGGGTTTCCCCAATCGCAACGGCCATGGTTTTTTTCAGTTAATCAATATCCTCGCAAGAACTAGACGACTTAACGGATGTAAAAAGTTCATATTATTCTGACCCATTGTTCAAAACAGCTGGCATGTCGACAGGTTCAAGGTTGAATAACATTTTTTCATCCGTAAAATGGTGCAACAGCGTAAATAATATCTACTGATGAAGGATGGAAAGTGCATTTAGCGCGACAAATTGGTTTCTTGAAACTAATAGATAATAACTGACTCAATAATATTGACGCCGCCCTGGCCTAGTTGGTAGTGACCCTGCCTACGAAGCAAGCGGTCCTGGGTTCAAATCCCGGTAAGGGCAATTAGTGTGATGAGCGCGAATATTTGTTCCTGAGTCATGGATGTTTTCTATACATTTCTCTAAATAAGTATTTATATCGGTGTCTAGTACCCATAGTACAAGCCTTGAGCTTAGTTTGGGACTAGGTCAATTGGTGTGACTTTATCCCCTGATTTTTATTTATTTATAACATTATTTTTGGCGTCAAATTATTAAAAATGTTATTAAAAAAACCGGTGAAGTGTTTTTTTTAGCCTCACACTATTAGGGTTCCGTAAAAACCTCGCCTATTTAATTATCAATACACTATTTACTGCATAACAATTAAAAAGTCGCTGGATGAAATCCTACTTACAGGGAGATATATTGGGATAGGGTAGCATAGATAAGGTTTTCTTCTTTCTCTTTTATTTTTTATTTTTTTACTATTTCAATAAAATAACAACTTCCAACCTCTGATAATAATTTATCTAATTATCCAAAAAAATACAATTCGCTGGCGCCCTAATATGGCAGCGTTTATCGCGTGACAAAGTTTGGATAAGGCATCCGTCACTTTCTGACACGTAAATAAGTACGAGAGTGACGGATGCTTTTTCCACGTTTGACACGCGTCATAGACGCAGCCATGCTCTAGGCCCGCTGGTCGCCTACGTCGCGGTGATACCTACTGGTCAGAAATTGGCCATGGTTTTATCCACGTTTATCCACATCAATAATAAAATATTTATACGACAAAGGGCCCGTATTATGGCCGCCTTTATTGCGGTGGATAAAACGGTATCCTGCCTTTTGACCAAATCATCATTTAACAAAGTATTATTTTACAAACTTTAATTTCGCAAAAACGTGTTTGTGCTTAAACCATTACGTATATATTACAAAGGTTACATCGGCTTATTAAATAAGTTAGGTTAGGTTAGACTTTTGACCACAAAAAAAAAAAAACTATGCAGCGGGAAAATTAAAGTTTGTAAAATGATACTTTGGTAAGACATTAGTGCACCGGACAACGCACCCGCCATTCACACTTACCCATTCTGCTCCGAAAGTGACAGACGTTTTATCCACGTGAAGGAGAAAGAAATAGCAAAAACTCGCCTATTAACCAACATCTTCCTCTCCTCCTATATAACCTTTGAAACAGTCTAGCGTCGTCAGTGACGTCAGGACACGAAGGCTTGGCATTGCTGCGCTGATAAAAAGCAAGGACAAGGCCGGGGCACTGTCTACGGGAGCTGACATGCCGTGAAACAATTCGTGACTCACACGAACCATCGCCTACGAGTAATATGGCTGCGTTTACCGCGTGACAAAATGTGGATAAAATATCCGTCACTTTCTGACACTTATGACCATAACGGATGCTTTATCTACATTTTGTCACGCGATGTATAAACGCTATATACTAGGCCCGCAGTCTTGATTTTGATCATCCTACCAACAAAAATTCAAGCCATGTTGGACCATGCTGTGTAGGATTCGACTTAACACGTAACTTTAGCGAAAATGGCACTGTTAGAGTTCAATATAATAATCCTCAACGTACAACGTAGTGGATTTTTAATAGCTATTTTTAATTGAACCCTGGCCCACCACAGAACTGTGTCACAGTGACGTTAAGATTCAAATCATAAGAAATGTCAAACAAATTATTTTGTAATGTCACTGTGACACCGTTCTATGGTGCGTCAGGGTTCCAATGGGCTAATAGCGCCTACACTAAAAAACATTTTACTTATTTTATCTTTTATCTTAGTGCGGTTTTTACATACAAAAAGGCATTGAAAAAAAGTTAAATAAAATCGCGATGCGCTAACAAACACTCAATGGTAGTGACGTCACAGCGGGTCACGGCCAATTTTATTTACTCTTAGTATCCAGAAACACGTTTAGTGGAATTGCAATGAAAGTAAAAGTGTTTATCAGTTATGTTGGCGATCTTCATACTTGCTATCTACCTAAACCTACTTTTTTTTAAATTAGAGTAATACCTGTCGGAAAAAATCGATAATTATGTTTGTTTGGGTTTCGTGCGGCGCTTCTTCTCCGCAATGATCTTGTCCGAAGCGCTAGTACACTCACGTCGGTAATATGCGACGTGTAAAGACGACTGAATAAAAAAAATAGAATTTAGAATTTTTTGAACCTTAAATCGGTTTAATAAGTAGCTGGACACTTAAGGTAGGTACGGTAAGAAAAGGTTCGTCACTTTTGAACCTTAACAGCGTTGAAATAGTCGAAAAGTGACGTAAGTTTTTTTAACGCGACTATACCTTGTCGCTTTAACACCTTTGACGGAATAGTGCAGCAGCTCAAACATGACGTTAAAGTGACGAAGCACTAAAGTAACCCGACCGTAGGTTCAGTCGGCCAAAAATGTGGTCTACCACCCTACAGTTGAAGTTCATTTGCACGTCATGAATGTCATGATATAACGAGTTCGATTTTTTTTTCTTTTTTTTTTTTTTTTGCCCCGCGGCGACTTCAACAGCTACTACCGCCGGGCTATGGCGTTTCCACGAATCAGTGATTTCGCCAGTGTCAAGTGTATATAAGTATAAATCAATATAGCAATAAAATACAATCCAATCTTCTCTGGGAAGATTGGGGGCAACGTTGTTCGGTAGTTTGTAGGACAGAGGTCAAGATAGTTTTAACCTATGTACCACTTCGAGTCCACTTGTAACGAGAAGAAAGATGCCAGATACGCGAAATAAGTCCAAGTTTTCAATCACTGTGCAACACAATGGCATAAAAAGTACAAATCACTATCAGAAAAGAACTTTGAACACCTAAATACACAAAAAAATAAAACTAAAACAAATTACACATCCGCCATCTTTTAACGTTGCAAATGGCCTCCGAGTTCGATTTTCCCTTGCAATAATATTATGACAGTGACAAGACAACGTGTCAACCTTAGTGATACCTACTGATAGATCTCATATTCTCACATAAACTTTTGTCTAAACTGCTAGACCACTTTCTTGGCCAACCGTAGGTACCTACGTTTTTCTTCTTAAAGTGCCTTTAAACGAAGTATTTTTTTTGCGTTTGTTAAGGCGGTTTTTTGTTTTTTAATTTATTCATTTTATTTTATACTTTTTAGTGGTCCTACTTCTTAGTTGATATGCAACTTTAAGTCATTTCAAGCTCGCCACAAGCAACGCCGCGGTAAAGTCATACTTATCATATTTCAACAATGAAATGTTCTTCGTTATAGTCACTCAACTAGCTTAGTCGAGACATATTATCGTCATCCTTCAAATAGGTACCGCTGAGGAGTTCCGTTGGCTCTCTGTGGTCTTCATCATCAACAGTACTGACACACAACAACCATAATGACACTTCACTACATAGTATAAAACAAAGTCGCTTCCCGCTGTCTGTCCCTATGTATGCTTAGATCTTTAAAACTACGCAACGGATTTTGATGCGGTTTTTTTTAGTAGATAGAGTGATTCAAGAGGAAGGTTTTTATGTATAATAAATTTTGTTTTATGTACGTGTGTTATAGAAAACTCAAATAAACCGAAGCGAAGCGAGGGCGGGTCGCGAGTAAACTATAAACGAAACGTACTTCGTCCGGGTATTTAGCATCTCATGTAATTACTGCATGTTTAACTCTCTTTATTTCTGTTTAGTTATTTGGTCTACTGGGAGAGAATGCCATTGGGCATTAGGTCCGCCATTTGTAAATAGATTTGTGCAATAAAGCTTAAATAAACAAACAATCTACTATTAAAGCCGATGTTTATTTACGTGCGATTACTCATTTCAACTCAATTCCGTAAACTATTTAATGAGTGTGATTTTCCCACATTAGGTTTTATAATAATACACACAAAACAATTTTATAATTGGTTATAAACAAGCGTATGCTTAGATGATTACAAACAACAGAGTTTTCATTGTTGATATAATACGTGAATAAATAAAGATTACAAAAATGTTCAAACAAGTGTAGTAAAACGGAAGCTTTAAAAACCCGACAACATTTTTTGATGTTGTCGTCTTTGTACCTAATAAATGTATAAACAAATTATGTTTCAAAAAATATGCTTTAATTGATTTGATTAAAATACTGTAATTTAATTACTTTGATTAAAATTCTTAAGTCACCCCCACAACTAAGATGAATCTAACGACAGCTCATTTGTAAAAATCTATCAAGGCTGCAAACTGTGCCACAGAAATAGGCAAACATACATACATACATTCGAAAAAAATTACCCTTCTGACGCAGTCGGTAAAAACAATTTAGAGTTCCTTTAAAATAATGGCTACTCTTTTTTTTCAGATGTTGCGACCTATCCTGATAGTGGTTACGGCCGCTTCCATTTTCGCTGAGGATCTACCACCTTCCTGCGACAAGAAAGTATACTGCGACAGTCAACTGCTGCATCAGGTCCAGATAAAAAAAGTCTACACGGACTCCAAGACCTTCGTTGACCTTCAGATGAAACAAGACGAGGCTACGACCCTGGCTGCCTTTGAAAAATTTATGAACGAAACCAATGACCCTACAAAAGAACAACTTGAAGGATTCGTTAACGAATACTTCGAATCTATCGGCGAACTCGATGACTGGACCCCGCCTGACTACTCCAAAAACCCATCGTTTCTTCTCGGAATCCGCGATGAGAAACTAAGGCAATTCGGCAAGGACATTAATGACATCTGGCCAACTTTGGGAAGGAAAATTAAGCCAATAGTTTTCGAAAAACCTGACCAGCATAGTCTCATTCCTGTGACGAATGGATTTATTATTCCGGGGGGACGGTTCAAGGAGATCTACTATTGGGACACATACTGGATCGTCGAAGGTCTCCTAATTAGTGGAATGCGAGACACTGCTAGAGGAATGATCGAGAATCTAATAGAGTTACTGGTCAAGTTAGGTCATATTCCAAATGGTAGTCGCTGGTACTACCAGGAGCGCAGTCAACCGCCGCTGCTTACCTCCATGGTGTCCTTGTACTTTAGGGAGACCTACGACTTGAAATTTCTTAAAGCCAACATCGGACATCTAGAAGACGAAATGGAGTATTGGTTAAGGACG
Source organism: Acleris laterana (assembly GCA_963966035.1). NCBI lineage: Eukaryota > Metazoa > Arthropoda > Insecta > Lepidoptera > Tortricidae > Acleris > Acleris laterana. The sequence goes on from OZ014445.1 coordinate 16,408,582, forward strand.
CAAATCGTGACGTTCGAGAAAGATGACAAATCGTTTACACTTCTCAGATATTATTCGCCGAGCGCGGGCCCGCGGCCGGAATCGTACCGCGAGGACTACAATGCTGCTCAAAACTTTACATCCGAAGAACGACGAGCAGAGTTCTATACTGACATTAAGAGTGCTGCTGAAAGTGGCTGGGACTTCTCCTCACGATGGTTCATTGATGACAACGGAGAAAACACTGGGCATCTGCTTCACGTCCACACTGGAGAAATCATTCCAGTTGACTTGAATGCCATATTCGCAAATGCCCTTCAAAACTTGGCGATCTTTCAAGCACGGTTAGGTAATCTACGCAAATTCGCGCACTGGTCTTTCCTTGCCAAGCAATGGCGAAGCACAATTGAACAGACTTTATGGGACGAGGATGATGGCATTTGGTATGACTACGACATTACAAACCAACGTCATAGGAAGTACTTCTATCCCAGCAACGTGGCACCTCTTTGGATGGGAGCTGTTGATAAGAAGAAGATTAAGAAACATTCTGCACGTGTTTTAGAGTATTTAAGTAATACGCACGGATTAGACTACCCTGGTGGTGTGCCTTCATCTTTGATTAATAGTGGGGAGCAATGGGATTTCCCCAACGCTTGGCCGCCTCTTGTCAGCATTGTTGTAAACGCGTTAGAAGCTCTTGGAAATGAAGAAGCTGAAAATACTGCTTTTACAGTGGCGCAAACTTGGGTGCGAGCATGCCATAAAGGATTCATAGATAACAAACAGATGTTTGAGAAGTATGACGCCGAGAACGCTGGCAAATTTGGGGGTGGTGGAGAATATAACGTGCAAGAAGGTTTTGGGTGGTCTAACGGTGTCGTTTTAGAACTGCTGGCTAAATACGGGCGTAGATTAACCGCAGACGACTCTGCTAAATTAGATTCTTAGAAAAATATAATAATAGAAAAATTATTAATTTAGACACCTTTTGTGCAATGTGTATCATAATTATCATAAGCCAGACGTTATGTGATGTTGACGTTTAAATATTAGGTGAAATTACCTATCATATTAGTGTTATATTTATATAAATATAAATAGTTAGTAATACTATATGGTTACCTAAATAAGGCAGCAATTTAATGCATTTAGTGAGCATATTTTAATATAGGTATTAGAATTTATACTAATAAGTACAAATTGGGTACGACCGCATCTTCCACCGTTAAGGATCCACAAAGTGTTGGCGAGTGCGGCGCAGCTACCTGGGAAAGAACGTTATACTGAATAGTTTATTTTTCAGTGATGTATTTTCATAGTTCTTCATTTACGTTCTAGACATTTATCGTCGGTAAAAAAATATTCTCTATCCTACAGGCTAACACGATATCACCTTTGGCGTGTTATCTTATTGTCAACGTTGCGATAGCTCTTATTTACTTCATAGTAATGGCAGCCGAATTAAAGCAAAACGGTGCCATGGCAAAGGCAATATGGTTTTACCGAGTAGACGGGTAGAGTGGGTCCCGGGACGTGAAATATTAGTTTCTTCGAAAGGTTATTTCATGAAATAGGTATTTACTTAAATCATTATGTGTTAAAACTTTTGTTTAGGTATATATCGCTAGGGTCAATCAAGGTGAAATGAGCCATTCAATATACTTTCCTCATTTTTACCTCGCCTGACCCTATTTAAATAAATTTAGAATCGATACGAGGTTTTTTTTTGAAAAGGTGTTCTATAAAAATCATGGTTCTCTATAGCATGCCGTATTTACTGAGAAAAAAATAATAGAATATGTTCAGACTTTGGACTAGTGATCAGAACGATGACATTATGTTTGAAACCGGGTTTTTTTTAGTCTAACTCTAGCTGTGACGTTGAAAAGATCATTTGGCGTTTTTAGTAAATTACTAACCTAAAAAAAATTTTATGCTTTGAAGACTATAAAAATCCTGTCATCCGTGATTTTTTTCTTAACACCTTTTTGAAATGTTCCTGTTTTCAATTGTATTCCTCACTCTGCCGCATGCCGCAAACAACAACTCACACAAATACTGCCCTCTAACTCGATAGCCAAAGTAGATACAACCTTCTCTTGTTAGAATAAGGTTGCACTTGCTACAGGAGTTTTGTCAGAGATAGGTACGCCATTTGTCATAACAGGGGGGTTATTATGACATAGTTATGCAATTCTGTTTACGCTGAGAGAAAAGGACAGAGCTATATAACTGCCATAGCTCTGTCCCTTACACTCACCGTAAAATGAACTGCATAGTTAGGTCATAATAACCCCCCAGGGCAGAATAGTTGTGGAGTTTTTCTGCAGTGTGCTTTTTGCTATCAATTGCTTACGTTTAGATAATACATAATAGTTGATAAATTGAGAGTCAGGGTTTCTATTTCACTTAATTGTAGGCCATCTTCTGTATCGTGTATTGTAGCCGTTATCGTCGCTGTTATTCACTTGACATTATACAGTAGGTATTATACTCGTACTATATAACGACAATGATATAAATATGGACAAAACAGAAGAAAGATAGGCTTCAATAAATTGTGCTTGAGCACCAAGGCTAAGTACTTACCTTAACAATGTGCTACCCATTATTGAACATTTGTTACATATCGTTACTCAGTCATTAAATTAACTTATAATAATTATTATAAGAGAATGTTTAAGAGGAGTTTTATGCCCACTTTACATAATAATCCATGTATTAGTTAGTATAGTGTTGTATATAGTCTGTGCCAATTGAAATAGGCAAAGATGTAAACAACCAAACGAACCAATTTAAGTTATTACAATTTGCTTTTAAACATCAAGTGAGGTCTTAACAATGATTTTTACACTTGATATTTACTTTCACATGAAGTTTAAGATTAAATAAGTATTAATAATGCGTTATTTCGAATAAAAACACGTTGCATGTATATTTGAGGTTACGTGTCAAACAGTACGAGGTACTTAATTTGTTTACATCTTTGGCAATTCCAATTGACACAGACTATAGGTATTGTATTGTACGAAACCGATAAGTGTATAGTTTTGGGAATAATTTATAAAACTAAAGTTGTAACAAGGCTCTAATTATTGTTATTCCGGAAAAAACACGATGTTTTGCCTCTTTATACCTTGTGTTGAGTTTTTGCTTAATATTTCAATTAGAATTAAGTATTTTCTTCACGTTGTTACGTTTGTTATGAGTTCCTAACTTATATTTAACGGAAAAGTTTATTGTTATATACGTACCTACTTATTATATGTTTGTAAATCCACAGTACTTATTTCTTGGTACCTTCTATTAATTTCTTTAGCTTGATGTTACCTACTCTTAAATATTTACAGATATTTAACAACTTAATTTCCGCTGCTGTGTGAGGCATAGTCTTATTTGGAGGGCAAATAAGGTTTATCAGTTGAGAAATATGCAATATTTATAGATATAAGACAATTAGGTATGTGAATTGTGAAGATACATTTGACATTTACATGGATTTATTTATTTAAGTTAACTTGATAATAAAAGGCTGTGTCTAACATTCTGTAGATTTAATTGAATTTTCCTTATTCCATTTGTTGCCTTCAGCACATATAAGTAAGTACAAAGTTTTGTTTTAACTTTATCTGCTTTTTACACTGTTTAAAAAAGTGGTACAATTTGTATCTGTATATCGTGTGGAAAGTAGGTTTTTCGAACTAGTGCTTTTTACATTTTCTATCTGCATATCGTGCGGAAAGTCGGCTATTTGGCACTAGAGTGTTTTACTTTTTCATTTTCTTTATTTTATTTTCTTAAATATGGAAATTCAAGTACTTTTCGAACAGGATAGATGAAAATAAAATAAAATAATTTCCTATAATGATGTTAAATGCTTCTGATGTAGCGCCTAGCAATGATGTATAGCAATGTTTGTAGAAACTACTTCGTTGCTTGACGACCAACAGTTATCCTATCTGTACCTGTTCTAGGCCAATGTAGGATGACCCCTGTAACTGTATAGGAGCGGTGGTAGGCACTTGCCCAATATACCCGACCCAACGGGTAGATAAAAAAATACGTTTATTTCCACATAAATAACAAGATTCTGTCAAAGATTTCATTTCTGGGCAAACTTTTGATGCGCATTGTACTTTTTTGCACATTCGTCATTTACTCCTCAGGAGCCCTAACACGATGGGTTTATCAGGTGTAATTTAGGAGTTCCTATGGCCAGGTCGTAAGTCTCCAACATCAGACCAGCTAGATGGTGCTTTGTTAGTTGTCACCAGAACTAAAGTCGTAGGTATGCAAATTTTCAGCTTTATCGGAAACCGGGAAGTGGGTCAAAATTTACGTGCAAGATTTGACCCGTTACATACAAACATTGCAAGTTAAATAAAAGCTTTTAAAAATAAAGACAATCGAGTAGGTAATAAAGGCATGAACATTCGAGTTATTAAATATATTATGTGTACACTTTAGTATCATGTCTATTTAATTACCCAAGACGGTACTTACCCACGACGACGGTACGGAGACGGTATAATAATATGCGTTTGGGGTGAGAGGATGTTAGTGCAAACCAATGTTGCCATTTATCTCCAAAACTACTTGTCCGATTTTGATGCGGTTTTCAGCGATGGGTTCAGGTTTGATTGGTGCATGTTCTTGAACGGGTGTTACGGTGACAACTCACTGGGGGGCGCTACAGTAAACATTTGTATGTGCAAAACCAAAACTAATAGTCAAATTTTGATGTGGTTTTCAGTAACGGCATTGTGGTTGATTAGTGAGGGTTCTTAAATAGGTGAAAACGTGAAAACTCAGCTCGTCCACGGTTTAAGCGCTAAATAAGTAAGTGGAGCAAAGGACGAAGACTCTATGGCCTTTCTTCTGTTTCCTCGTTTTGCGACCAGCGTAAAGTGCTACTCAATCGCTCCGATTCTTCCAACGCAATGCTATTATGTGGGTTATTGATAAGTTTTCTTTGATTATGGTAAAAGGGGTGTCATAATGAAAGTCGTTAACTTGCATATTTTAGAACATAAAAAAAAGATGTAGGTACTTTTTGATTTATAGACCAAAAGGTACAAAAAATCAACCGCTACCCGGACCTAATCTCCAAAGTATATTTATCAAAAATTCTGAAAACTCCGAAAGAAGATGCACTACGCTAACTAGCGTTTCTACTCGTTTCGTTTTTAAACCAAAACTTGGTTTAAAAACGAAACTAATAGAAACGCTAGTCAGCGTAGTGCATCTTGGCAAGGGCCTCTGACGTATAGCTAAGTATTTATATTTTATGGGACCAATAAAATGATGTGTTCATTATTTACAGTTTTTGTGAAATAACAAAAAAACTTTGAAAATTGTATTATTAGGCTAGTCAAAATGGACCTATATTTACCGACCGTTCAGGAATGAAGTTGTATAGACAATAAAGTTCATAAGAAAATGAGTATTTTCTTTTATGGTTAACAAGCATATTATCTTAAATACGGAACCCTCGGTGCGCGAGTCCGACTAGCACTTGACCGGTTTTTTAATAATTATGAAACAGGTATTTGTACTAAATATCAGATTCTTTATTTATTAAATGTATCAGCATCGAGTTAGCCTATTGTTTATTCTCTTATTTATTACCTACGTATTATATACCCGTTATCTAATCTTTAGCTCTTATAACGACGAACGAGTAGATAATAATAACAACGACCTAGTTTAAACACGCAAACAGCTGCTCTTGACGCAAGGCTTGACGAAGTTAAAAAAAAATAGCTTCTTTGGCGGTGACCATAGACAGCGCTCCACGCCAAATCAATCGTTTACTTATTATTATGACGTTTTTATCGGGTAAGTCAGTTTGACGGTTCTAGTCTCGAAGGCGAGGCGCGTCGCGCGTCCCGCATTCCTATTTCGCATTTTTATTCCTATGATGCTCCAGTATAGCGCGAGGTCGCGGCTCCCAACGTAACCTAGTTCGGGTGTAGATCGCGCAGGTTGGAGTTAGTGAAAGTCTAGATCCGCTATAGGAAATTGCGTCAGCTGAGATGTGTGGAATTCCAGGGATGGACGGCACGGACTGAATGGCACACATCGGTGATGCCTCTTGATCGGTTAATAGCGGGCACGGGCCGGACGCGCGACCAGTCGGCCCGCGTGCGCCGCCCGCGCTGTCCGTTCAAAGGTTATGTTTATCGCGCTCGCTCGCCGACACGACTCGACGAAAATAATAAAAACAAACCGCAAACATGCTCGCAGTGCGTCACCTGCCGCTGTACCCCGTCCTAGGACTGCTCAACGCCTACTCCCAGGCGCTTCTCGCGGTTCCTGCTTGCAACTCTTCCGTTTACTGCACCGGCGAAATGTTACACCGAATACAACTTGCGAAGATTTTTCCTGACTCGAAAACTTTTGTTGATATGAAACTTACACTGTCCCCGAATGAAACGTTATCTGATTTTGCGAAACTGATGCACGACTCTAAGGAAAATCCAACCGTCGAACAACTAACGGCGTTCGTGAAAATGCATTTCCAACCGGGAAACGAACTGGAAGCGTGGATGCCTCCTGATTTCAACCCATCGCCTCCTGTTTTGGATACAATCGTTGATGCGAAACTTAAACTATTCGCTAAAAATGTGATTGGTCTTTGGGCGATATTGGGACGAAAAGTGAGACCTGAAGTAGCCCGTCAGCCAGAACGCTACAGCTTAATCTCAGTTCCCAATGGGTTTATTGTACCTGGAGGGCGTTTTAAGGAATTGTATTACTGGGACTCGTTCTGGATTATACGTGGGCTTCTAATAAGCGACATGACCGACACAGCCAAAGGTATGATCGAAAACCTTCTACATCTTGTCGAAAAGTATGGCTATATCCCCAACGGGAGTAGAGTGTATTACCTAGGAAGGAGCCAGCCACCTCTGCTCACAGCAATGGTAGCTAGCTACTTTTCAGCTACAAATGATCTCACGTGGCTAAAACGCCATATTTTAACTGTCGAAAAGGAGTTGCAGTATTGGCTAGACAAAAAGAAAGTAACTGTGGAACTAGATGGGAACAAATATGTATTGCTCCGGTATATTTCTGATATAAACAGTAAAGGACCACGTCCTGAATCATATAACGAAGATTTTACGACTTCTCGGACATTGCCAACGGAAAAAATGCGACAGGATTTCTATGAAGAAATGAAAAGTGCGGCTGAAAGCGGCTGGGATTTTTCCTCCCGTTGGTTTGTTACTCCAAGTTCCGAGCCGATGGGTAATTTAACCGACGTGCACGCCACGCGTATTCTCCCGGTCGACCTTAATGCTATATTTGCGGGTGCCCTTCAACTCGCAGGCGAATTTAGAAACCTGCTTAATGACAGGCGAGAAGCTCAAAAGTGGTGGAGCCTCGCGAAATACTGGAGGAGTTCGATCGAAAATGTGTTCTGGGATCATAATGACGGGACGTGGTACGACTACGACATACTGGCCAGAACAAGAAGACGGCATTTTTATCCCAGCTGCGCGACTCCACTTTGGACGAGCGCTATAGAGGCGGGAGATGCACCTAAATACGCAGAAAAATTTGTTAAATATCTTCGTTCTTCTGGTGGTTTAGATTTCCCTGGAGGCGTACCAGCGTCTGTTTTACATTCAGGTGAACAGTGGGACTACCCAAATGCCTGGCCTCCTTCTCAAAGTATTTTAATAGGAGGACTAGAAGCAAGCGGACATAAGGAAGCGAAAAAGTTGGCGAAAGAGCAAGCGAAATTGTGGATACGTGCGAACTATTTAGGGTACGACAAGTATCAGAAGATGTTTGAGAAGTATAGTGCGGTTCAACCGGGGAACCAAGGGGGTGGCGGGGAGTACGGGGTGCAGGAGGGGTTCGGTTGGACGAACGGAGTGGTACTGGAACTATTAGCTAAATACGGGGATGAGTTGTTTGATGAAAATGCAGGCGCTACCCTTCCGCAAGTTCGGCTGATTTTGTGATAAATTTTATTTTACAGACAGTCCTTTGCTGATAAAGAGTATCGATGTATAGAGTGTAAATTATTTGTTGACTGTAGGAAGAAACGTGATACCTATTTAATGTACTCATTAAAAGCAAGTATTTATTAATTATGGATATGTTTTGTGATACATGTCGCAGAGTGATTGCGAGTATTTTATGTGCATAATAAGACGGCGTTTAATAATTTAATAAATGAATGTAGAATATTGAAGTGTTTTTACCTTATTGAGTTCTGAGCAAAATATTTATGGACCTATAATAGGTATAGGTACTAAACATAAAGACTACATTACGTTGTTAGTTATTAACTTGCACAAAATGTACGTACCTACCTAATATCTACGAAGCAAGCTTTAACAATACGACATTTTTTTTTGATATTGCAGCGCCATTTTAAAATCAGACATTATGGTTTTTTTTAACCAGTGACACTATCGCCATCAAGACAAATCTAATGGCAGTAATGATTTTTTCAGTATTTATCAAATTCAGCTTAGCCGTTGAGTAGTTACGAGCGGAAATAGGAACGGACATACATACCAACATAAAATACATTTAAAAACCAATACCATAACAGGTCGTTTTAAAAATAGCTGTATTCTGGTTGGTTGATGCCTTAATAAAAAGTTTTCTTAAGAGATTTAAATTAGCTAAAGGGTAACACGGACCTAAAAGAACCTAACGTTCCGATTGACAGTCAATAATACAAATTTCCATTCCGTCAATTTAAAAACAAAGTAAACCATAGACACATTACGTAATTTTCTTGTTTCCCGCTCGTTTGTTGTTGTGTGCTTCGTTTGTACGTTTTATCGCTTTATTTTGCATTTCATTTGAAGCCTAGTCGTAGAAAAAGTATTGTATGCAACGGTGTATAACTAAGTCAAAAAACACTTTTTGACCTCTCTTATAAAACTATTGCATAAACTACTATTAAATACTTACTGAAATACTGAACACTTATTGGCGGGGGCGGAAGATGAGATTCACTCAATTCGTGTGGGCCGTCATCAACTCATCACCAAAGCCCGGCTGACGGGAGAAATTATGTGATGACGTCTCAATAGTGCGAGGACACACATTTTATGTCGATGTCGATATAAAAACAGGATTTACTGAACGGAGCTCGGAGACTGGATGTCAGAATTATAATACACCGTGTTTTTTTTGATTTAATTTGCAATATTTTTTTTTTTTAAATATTGCAAAAATTTTTTTGCAATATTTAAAAATCTAATCTACCAATTAGTTTTTATGGGTATACCTAGTAATATGCCGAAGTTATCGTAAATCAAAAAAAACACGGTGTATACAACGTGTTACAAAATACCCCGTAAAAAATCTAATAAATTATCAAAGCCTAAAATATTGTCAACCCTAGTAAGCTGTCATGTCAGGGAACCGGAGTTAGCATAGATTATTTTAACAGAGAGGCCTACCTACCAATTTAATAATTTTTCTACTTAAATGGGTGTAAAACCATATCCCGACGAGCGAGGTTGTGCATTGAACAAGGCAGAGCTCACTTTGAGCCGTTCCTGTAATTTTGACGTTCTTTACGAAAAAGTAAGTGCTAGTTTAGGTTTCTTCGTAAGTAGTTTAGGTCTTTTAAAATCTAATCGAATTCTGTACATTTTGTTAGTATGTCTCTTAATCGTTTCACGAATTAGGTAAAAATGTACATAAACAATCTGCGTAGTAGTCTCTTTAATTTTACTGAAATAGGGTTTTCACATCAATGAAAGCAATAATGGTTTTCTTTTTTTTGCCGGTAAGTCATGCAGTGATAGTACGGTTCTCAAATATTGTAAATGGACTTATTATAAGGTACCATTTAACCCCCTTTCGGCTTTACGGGTATTTTTGTAACACCTTGTAGTTGTAAACAAAATTAAAATAAACTGCTTGTATTTTTTTTATTTTATATAACTTTCGTAATACAGTAGCATTTTTTCTAAATTTTCCGATTTTAAACTCTTTCGCCTTGATTGGTGATAAAATGCATTTCAGCCAACTAAAGGACCGTTCTAAATCTACTGTAGTAATCGGGGAAAATTTAAATAATTCATAGTATTGATAATAATTATATTATGTAATTAGTTAACTGAAATAATAATTATATAATGTAAGCTTACCTAGGTACCTGATGTAAAATTGTGTAACAACCTGACATGTAAGATAATGAGTTCGATTAATAAATTTCTGATTCAAAAATAGATGGATGTTCGTATGGATGTCGATAGAATATTCGATATTTAATTAAGCACTAGGAAAAGGTGCATTTTCGTCATCCGGGCTTTGGTAATCAATAGGGTTAGCAGTGGCGTAGCGGCTTGGTGGCATATCTTGGTTTTAGAATACATAGAGTCACTATTTTCTTATTACTACTAGTGTAACACTTTGATTTTCGCCTTAAATTTACACTAATATTATACAGAGAAAAGATTTGTATTTTTGTATGTTTGTAACGAATAAACTCAAATTCAAAACTTCTTTCACCATTATAAGGCTTTATTATCCCTGAGTAACATGGATGTTTTTATTTTTCTGCGGAGAAGTCCCGTGTAGTTGTCATAATATTTCAAATATTTTAAAATAAACTACATTATTATATTTTTAATTCGGTTTATCCATACGTACCTATACTAATATTTCAAAATTTGTAAGGCTTTCACGGCGGAGATACGTATCGTCTTTACCAAAATTAACTTAAACCCGTTTAGCGATTTAACGAATGAATGCATTTTGAAATATTATTATGACCACATTGAAGGTCAAAGCCTTACAAATTATAATAATTAGGAAACAGCAACTCCATGGATTTTAAAAAACCACGATATGTCACCAAAAGTCCTAGCCCTAGTAATCACAATAGGTGGGTTTGGATACATCTGCGGTTGGGTTTTTAACAAAACAGGCACTGGAAACTACCGAGCACTATCTTATCGCTTAGGCATGTGCGTATGACGTCGTTTGTGAGTAATAATTAACTCAGATAACGCAAATCATATATTAAAATATGAACCAATTTACGGGTTTCATACTCATATGCGGATTATATCGTTATGGTCTAAGCAAAGGTTGTTTAAAATTGTTGGGTAAAAAAACTAATCTAACTAAACTAACTAACCTGTCAATAAGTGATCAAGACCAAAATGTGCACTTCCTTAAAAACTGTTACATGAATGATATCAATAGGATTTATCCTATACTATTAATCGAGCAGTATTGGGGTTGAAATCGATGTGTCAAGATGTCATCTTCGGGATGATTTTCAATCCGAACGACGCTCGGATTTTCCGGGTAGGGACTTATCATATCAGTAAGATCCCAAAAAGTAAATAAACCCTTTTAACCCCTTTTTTTTTGACGGAGTGAAAATGCGTTAGTTGCGTTACCCTTCATCCCCCGGCCTAGGGTTGGCTATGCTATAGGGGGGTGGGTGAATCAACTTTTAAGGTAATTACTCCCTATTTTTCGATATATTTCACAGATTACCCGTTTTTAGTGAAACTATTACATTTGCTAACGACATGGCTTACACGTTTATTTAATCAGACAAGTTGGCTAACATTTGAACTTATTTTATTGAAAATAATGCAGTTTTGAACAATAATATAGTTGGTGACGCAGGGGACGATGTTGTCCCTAGGTTTTGTATGATAAAAGTGCATTTTCCCCCGAGTTACCAGGTTTTTTCGAACATTAAAAAATATTTAAGATGTTTAACGTATAGGGTTCATAAATTTGATGGTCTGATTTTATTATTCATACATCACTATAAGTCACCAGGTAAGTACTTTAACACGTTCACTGTCCCCATACAAAACGATCTGACAATGTCACACGTCCAACTTGTGTATGTAGTATGGGGATGTGGCCCCATAGTGGAGGCACGGACTCCTGAAAAAAAGCTTCATGTCCCCACATTGAGGGCACCCGGACAGGGAACGTGTTAAAAGTTTATTTACCCGGGTATGACGGACTCTCTTCTCCCCCCGCTCTCACACGAGAGTAGAGGGAGCAGCCTACCGTCTAGAACCACTCCGACGTTTATCTCCGCTGCTGTTTTCGGGGGCACCATGGGCTGCCTAGGACGCATCCATTGGGCGCCACCCAGCCCCAGGTTAACAGGTTAAAATTGACGGTTCTTATATGAATGTAACATTCTTTAATGATTTACCCGGGGGTTAACCTAAAGTTAAATTTACGTGCAAGTGGGCCTAAGTATATGAATTAATATGATAGATAGACAGATGTCATGTAATTATTTCCCTGAAGGTATTACGCATTGCGAAACACACATTTCATAAATATATAGCAGTTGTAAAGTTAATTGTTTGTTTATGAATCACGTGTTTCATTTACATTCTCTATATAAAAATAACATGCACCGGAAATGACATTTGCTTCTGGGTTCCGTAAGCGTATGTTAAACATTCAACTTTTATTATCACTGATTATTATTATTATTAGTGACCTAAATTAATTGTAGGACTAGGAACACAAACCCGACCTCAGTGGAGATGCTTGAGGAAGGCCTACATCCAATAGTGTTCTTCTTTCCACTAATGTGATGATGTCGATTGTAATGATGATGATGATGATGATGATAATGAATTGGTGCGTTTTTAAGTTACGGAGCAAAGGAGTAGCGGTCCGTGTCTGGACACAACCTAGCTACTGCTACAGTACAAGAGAACTCAACAGCACGGCTAGCACAAGTTGTCCGCAACATGTTTATAGCTCGGATCTTCCATTTTATCTAGTCTGTAACAAAAGAGTTGCACTTCGCGACAAGCGAGAAAATACAACTTATGGTAGCCGTACAGGACCCACCGAGCCGGTTTATTTGGAGCAGAATCGATTATTATTATGATCGCTGGGATTAACCAGAGGGGCAAACGCAATCGCAATCGTTTTCATTTTGAAATTCGAAGGCTTATCTGCATACAAAATGAAAACAATTGACAAGATTTCATATTTTCAAGACTTTAATTTTATTCGTTTTATAGATACTGTTTGGAAGGAGAAAGACACTAAAAGTTTTAAATTTTCTCTAGAATGAATAATTATTTTATTATTAATTTATTAAGATGTACTTATTCTAAAAGGGCGTAACTTTATTTCTACGACACAATGGACATATTACGTTAGTCCAATCTGTATATAAAAAAGTATCATGTCAACCGATAAAGGGCCACTTGCACGAAAAGTTTAACCCTGGGTTAAGACACTAACTCGAGTTAAAATGACAGTTATCGTATGAATCTGACGTCTACTAACTCGAGTTAGTGCCTTAACCCAGGGTTAAATTCTGCGTGCAAATGGCCCTAAGTCTCTATCCATCTGTCAATAGTGTCAATGTCTAATTTGAAGTATGACAGCTTTTTTTCTCGTGAAAAAGGCAATGGTATTATATCTATTCAGGCATAGTATTGGTAAAACTCGATATTTTTATTAACTTACTTGTAATTTTGAAAATAAAGAAAAATAAATCTAAATAAATATTTTGCCGTGTTCAGGAGGTAAAACCCTTTCGATTCGTATATTAATTTGCAGGTGTCACCAAAATGAAATGTTGTCAATTGTTCAACTTTGAAGGGGATTGCGATTGCGAGTGCGTTAGGCTAGGCCGAACGGTATTTTTGGGTTTTGATTCTTAATGCAGTTGCATGGTGTTACGACTACAATAATCAGGCCGGCTTGACTTCAAGCTGAGCAAGTGAAAATGTAATTAAAAGCTAGCATTAAGTAGAGGGTAAGAAAGACGAGAAAACGAAAGCGGTGCGTATGGTCTCGAGCGTTAATTTGGGACCCATTTGAAGAAAAATATGCTTGAAGTCGTCAATGTCATTAAAGATGTCAAGTCATTTGCAACTTTTAGGAAACTCAACCTTATCGTTGTAGAATGTCAGATTTATTTTGGACCTGAGGTGGGTACCAAATTAAATCTCGTGACTGTACATATTAGCGAGTGAAATTAGCCGTTATTTCGAGCAGGTACACTTTTATTTTGCTTTTTGACCAGAACCGAAATAATAACGATTCAGTTAGAGCAGAATATTTGAAATGCTGTGCTCTATTTGAAATGGTGTTAAAATGGAATTTGGCGATTCTGGTTTCCGAACATAAATACAAAATGTGGATAAAGCATTCGTCCCCCTCGTACAATACGATACGTCGTATCTATATACGAGTCAAAAAGTGACGGATGTTTTATCGTCATTTTGTCACACGATAAACGCAGCCATATAAGGCCCCCTGGCCGTTCTGTTTCCTCGTTTGGTTGTGTGCGTATTAACTATCAAGCGACGCAACCCTAGCCCCCGAGCGGCAATAAGTAATATAAACTTCTAAAGGCCCGGAGACGAATTGCTTTTCTATTTATCCTCGGCTAACCAAGGTCATAGCTGCGATCCTAGCGGGCGCCTGGACCACGTTAGTCTTGTCTGTTGAGAGACCTTACTTTTGCTGCTTAAAAAAACATTGGGTACTGTACCCTTACCATGATTTACAATTACCGTACTCACCAGAACACTGCGAGGTCTGCGAGGGACAGAGCATTCGACGCGCTAGTAAGTACGGTAATTGTAACTCACGGAAGGGGTTAGGGCATGCAGTATCGGACGATTTCCAATACCGGAACTGAACTTCGGTATTGCGGCTCCATGTCGGAATTCCGATACTAGTATCGGAGTTGGGGCTCTATTAGAAAAACACACTTTTTATTCAATATTCAAATTCCGATACTGGAAATCGTCCAACACTGCATGCCCTACATGTAATAGAGAGTGATGTCACCTATGTGTTGGAACTTGAAACTATACCAGGCAACTCCACAGATAACTTCGAAATACTACCTGATCCGGCCGGGCGTCCCCACTCATCATCATCATCATCGAAATACTACGTTTGTTTCGATTTTACAATACCGGAATTAAATGGTAATGAATATCGGAATTTCGATATTGAAAGTGTTTCGATAATGCTCCGTCTAATCTCGGAATTGTAATATCTGACAAATTGGTCCGAGATTCAAAGATTTCGAGATTCCGAGATCTCGGAATTCATGCCCAAGTAAGGGTACTGAATTCTTTACGCATTTAGTAACGTAAAGTGCGGGTTCGCGGATCCCTAGGAATTACTAACAATATTGTAATAAATAATTGTTTATTTAATGTTATGGAAACCATTGCAATTTCGCAACTTGAGGCTTGTCTCGTGTCTCAGAAACGATTAATGTGCGGTAACATACTTGTTATTGTTAACGTACTTGTGTTACGACAAAAAGACTTATCTGCCAATTGATAGCCTAGCACAATACAACCTCTAAAGATTGGAATACGGTCGCATTTACAACAATAGGTAATGTTACACACGTTTTTGTAAGATCGACAGATACGAGTATAATATACCTTTATGATGATACTTATTTTTGTTATTTGAAGACCTAGACTATTTTAGGTGGCCGCGAAAGCCGAGCGGTTTAAAACTAATAATTTCGTAATCTAGCTCTACCGGCGACCATATCCATATCGAATAACTTCATTGACAACAAGAAGTTTTTTAAAAGGTGTTTTAAAAAAAAGTACTTATAGAGGTGCCTCGAAGTATTTTGTTTAATTCCTTCTTATATATTGAACAAATAAATAAACAAAGGCCGTAGCTGGATAAACGAACAACATCTGCCCTTGAGCTATTTTGATTTGATTTTTTTATGTAGTTTACTCGCAACTAGTACACGTAGCACACTAAATATTAAAATAAAAAACCGAGTGGTTCCGTAGTAAAAAGGTACCTACTTAATAAGTCAAAAAATAACATATATATTTTTTCCTAATTAATCGTTATTTTTGAATGGTTATCGGGTATATAGTTCTACTGCTGTAGATGTATAAACGATTAAAAAAAAGACCACGATCCTTTAATCTTTATCACATAAATCACTAAGTAAAATTTTCATAACAAAAAAAATATTCTAATGAAATAATATTATGAAAGGCTAACGTGAATATATATATAACTCGTATGTATATACCTATATGTATCTCGACTAGGCCGCCAACTCAGCTTGACCTGTATGTGCAAGTAAATCATTTCAGAGTGCCAGTCATGGCATAAATTGAGAGATTGCGTGCACAAATTGATGACGATACAAGTGACATTTAACCTCTGGTACATCTATTGTAATTTATTGAATTATAACTTATAAGGTATTGGGTACAAAAGACGGAAGGCGGGGAGAGGAGGGGGTTGTAACACTACTACTTGAGTAGGATTTAGGCGACTAATCTCTATATTGAAAAATGACGAGGTATAAAAATGTCGATACCGTAAATAATGGCGAAAAATAACAAAGACTAGAACTATTTTTGTCGATGTATAAAAATGTCGAAATATAACAATGACCATCTGATTTTTGTCGATGTATAATAATGACGACAGGTAGGTTTAGGTTATGTTATTTTTGCAGCAGGTCCGAAGGGCTAAACACTCTTATTTTAAATCAATTAGACAGTGTCGACGGAGCTCCGCTTACGCGGAGCTCCTATTTCTGGGTGGTTTGGCCCTCCGGGCCTGCTGCAAAACTAACATAACCTAAACCTACCTACATTCCTGTTCCTCCTCGTCTTAATTCCATTTCGACATTATTATACTTCGTAATTTTTTTATTTCGTCGTTATTATTTCTCGACATTTTTATACTTACTTTGACTTTTTTATGTTTGGAAAATCGGCATTATTATACCTCGTCATTTTTCAATATAGACATTAGTCGCCTAAACCATCCTAAAGTACCTACTAGTGCGATGGTAGATTATTTAATAACAAACTTCAACATTACCAATCCAGTTACTGAGAGTTACTGAGAGACTTATTAATAAGTTTCTGACAAAAAAAACCTTTATGGGACAACCTTTTGTTGTTGACTGTACATTTTTTTGCACAATCGTCATCTACTTGTCATAACGGATATAACCTAACTTAACACGAGTTTATCATATCTAATTTATTTCTGCTTTATTTTTTTTTAAATGATTAACTTCATTTAACAAACTGGATTAATTTAAAAATCTACCATATTTTTACTTTTATACTGTCGTTCAAAATGGATAAACTGTTGAGACTTGTTTATTGTCATCAGGTCATCACTTTTATATGTACAGTGGACTAAAAAATATGTGTCCACTTTTGGACCTTATTAAGTTATTACAAAGTTTATAAGGTGAAAAAGTGGATATTTCTCTTTGTGTTCGACTGTAAACAGTTACCTACACAGTAAAGAATATTTCTATTTGTGATTTATGTATTTTTGACTAGTGCCTATCTTCGTAATCATCATCGTGTGAATCGGAACTCAGATTCCATTAAAACCTTAGGTACTGTCACAGCCCGTGATTGTGTGCAAATGCAATTCTGCACCACTTGCTTCGAACAAAAATGCATTCAATCTTCCAATGTAATCCTTAAGTCCTAGAGTTAGCGTTCTGATTAAGAAAGCAAGAGTTTTCGAGGTGTGCAGTTATCGTTGTAAAGGTTGCTAGGCGAGGTCGACTAATTTCATTAACAAATTTTGAGAAAGCTCTGAGGTGTTATTGTCTCAAAAACAACGGACGGGCGGACGAACGAGCGAAATCGCAGCGGCGAGTTTAGGTAGTCCCGTCACAGCGAACAAAACACATTTAAGCGCGTGCATTTTCAATTAAGCCTTAATACGTTCGATCCATCGGCAGAACCCATGCTGCTAAATTTAAAATGCACGCGCTAAAATATGTTTTGTTCGCACTGACGGGACTACTTAAACTCGCCGCTTGGACATTCACTCGTCCGTCCGTCCGACCGTCGTTGTTCAGAGAATCACTACCCAGTAATGAGCTTTTGTATTGGGATTAATAACACATGTTTACAATTCCCACGCGAGTGAATAAAATATGACGAAATCGAAATCGAAGAATCTCAGAAGTCGAAGACGTAATAACAAAACTGATATGACTTAATTAAGCGTTTAAGTGGGTTCTAATAATATACTTAGGTATGTACAAGTTTAGATTTAGTATCAAGACTTAATCACGCATTGATCAAAATTAATTAATATATTTTAGACATTGTGGTCACACTACCTTGACAGAAAGAGATTTTCTAACTTCCAAGAAACAACGAAACAAATAGTAGGGTATTTGCCTACTTTGTGAAAAGTACTTATACTTATTTAGTGATCTATTTTATGTTATTAAAGAATATCTCACACGGATATTAACCAGATAGCAATAATAAAACAATAATTAAATAATTGCCTCAACTCTTTACAGCCAAAACGACATCTTGCTGTGTGATCTATGTTATGACGCTGACGTTACTATTACGCCTATGTCAAATGTCATTCAACCCAACGGTCATTAAAATCTTCAAAAAAGTGGGGTTATATTTGTGTTTACCTACTATCCATTCAATGCAGTATTGTAATTTATGATAAATGATACATCAATATATTAGAGCCTACGGGATGGACGATTTTTTTTAAAGAAACACCCTTTTAACTTGCAAATATTACTATGTTTAATCAGTTGACTTCTTAGCAAAATATTTCGGGATCGACTGCCGTTTAAAACTTAACAACTCCGCATTTAACAGA
Organism: Acleris laterana; assembly: GCA_963966035.1. Lineage (NCBI taxonomy): Eukaryota > Metazoa > Arthropoda > Insecta > Lepidoptera > Tortricidae > Acleris > Acleris laterana. The sequence continues at coordinate 16,427,194 of OZ014445.1, forward strand.
TACGCAGATGGCAGCACAATCGCAGATTATTTTTAATCAAATACCACTTCTTATTAGTAATACTTAAAGATTTTGATCCAGTTAAAGCTATTTAACATTAAAATAATGTAGGAAATAATGACACAGACAGTATGATAAAAATAACAATATGTAAGATCACGTCACGCAATCTGATTGGTGTTTCAATATAGATTAAAAAACTTTATTTTATTATATTAAGGAAAATAATAAAATTACGACTTTATTGAATAAAATTAAAATTATAAACATAATCCTCGTCATTAAAACTATCTATATGCAAAGCGAATTTGTTTATTATAACCACAGGCAAGAACCCTATTGACAATTGACAATATTTTTTTTTAAATTTTATTTAATGGCTTTCACCGCTGTTAAGGTGTATTTCGCCAATGTCAAGTTATTTATAGACACTCCCATGGACTTATTAGAGCAATAAGTCCGTGGATATCACACGCGAAGACAATTGATCGGTAAAAGAGAATTTTCTCCAATGGACTAAACAGAAGCACACGGGGTTAGCTCCACGCGCTTCTGTCAAGACCGACAATTGACATTTACAGACTTGAATTGTCACTGTAACTGAAGTGTTATTAAAGTAAAATAGTTTGAATAGGATCCAGGTAACCATGATTTACGCATTCGGTGATTTAATTATGGGGGAAAAAAGACAGTTTTTGTGTCTTGTAACTAATATTGCTTGGAAATGGCTATCAATTACCGAGTCTGAAAAACTGGTGTCTGATCACGTTTTCGATGTCACCTGTAGTGTAAGTAAAAGCAGTATTTACTCGACTGTCTATCGTTCTCATATTATATCACTTTTTCTGACATCTGTCAGTGTATTTGTTACGCCTAACCTAACTTTTTTTAAATGGAACTTTTTATTTGTTCACAAAACTGTACAAGTGATACTTAACTTGATAAGTAACACTAAACTAGCAAAATATCAAATGATACGCCGACACGATAGCCTAGTTGATAGTGACCCTGACTACGAAGCTAGCGGCCCTGGGTTCAAATCCCGGTAAGGGCAGATATTTGTGTGATAAGCGCGAGTTTTTGGTCCAGAGTCTTGGATGTTTACTATGTATTTGAGTATAAATTAAAGGTAACCGTTGCCCCCATAGTATACACAAGCCTAAAGCGTAGTTTGGGACTAGGGCATTTTGTGTGAGATCATCCCGTGATATATAATATATGCATTTACATATTATATCCTCGTTATTACTTACTTAAGTAAAATTAATTCATTAATAAATAGAGAATATCTACATACAATATTCGATTAATATATATAATAAATAAATAGCTCTTCTGACTATTCCACACAAATTAAAACGCGATTTATTTTCGACGATTCGATTGATTAACGAAAATTATGTCGTTGTTTATAACTACTACTCGAAATATAATTCGTAATTTCGAACAACTTGGTCCTTAAAGCCGGCTTTTCGTCCAACATGGTCCTTAGAGCCGGATTTCTACCAAGCACTGTTGTTGTTTTCTGACGACACGGTGTCCTTCCTCCCTGGTGATAAGCGCAATTTTGAAAGTTGTTACGGACCGGAACACTGCGTTTCCGTATAAGTTAGTAATTAACAGAAGTAGGTACTTACACATATAAATAATATCAATGACATGTCTTTTTGTGGAGTAAAATAACAAACAACCGACGTGATAACATTACTTCCGCTAAATTACATTTCGTTAATATGTACCATAACTTACTGTAGTTAAGGTTGATAATAGAATACAAGTATGCTGTTAACCGTATGGTAGGTACAGACGGATAATGAAGAATAATAGCTGTTCCAGCTGTGTGTTCCAGTTATTTGTGTAGAGTTGATTGTATTGTATTACCTTAGGATTTACGTAATATGAATACTAGTAATATTATTACTTACCTGTAGGTACTATCTAATTTTGTAAACAAAAAAAACATTTATTTATTTATTATTATTTACATACATTAAATCACGCCTGTTTCCCAGAGGGGTAGGCAGAGACCACTTCTTTCCACTTGCTACGATCTTGACAAATTTCTTTCGCTTCTTCCACATTCATACATCGAGTCATGCACGCACGTCGGTTTCGGGTAGGTACTTAAGATTCGGCCCTTTTCCAGTATTTCTCCGATTTGACTCGAAAAAGTACGCCTAGGGCGGCCCCTTCTGACCCGTCCACTCACTTTCGATCTGTATATCTCGTTCGTCAATCTTCTTTCATCCATCCTTTCCAAATGACCGAACCATCGAAGCATGCCTTTTTCAATCTTAGTCACTACATCTTCTTTTATTCCACATTTCTCTCTGACTTTTCCATTCCTTACTCTATCAATCAGTTTCACACCACACATACTACGCAAAGAGCGCATTTCAACTGCATTTTATTATTATTTAAGAGTCTATAATGTCCCACTGCTGGGCAGAGTTGGTAATTCTGTAGCTCTGCCTGTATCTGTATGTATGTATCACGGGAAGTAGGTACTCCGAAGAACTGTTTGGAATATTGCCTCCTGCCAGGTCCTTTACCGTATCACTCGCAAACGGTTATCCTATCATCCCCACTTTCTATGGATGACTGCCATCCATAGAAAGTGGGGATGATAGGATAACCGTTTGCGTTTACCACTGTATGTTTTAAACGAAACTTTTGCCGCACTCTACAGTGTTATTGAATCAGGTTACTGCGGCGGTATTTCCAAACTGCTACAACTTGGGGACCTGCTTTACCTCCAGTAACGCAGCTGCTATACCTCTCCTGGCGTTGCAGGTATCCATGGCCACCGGTGATCACTCCACATCAGGTGACCCGACAGCTCGTGTGTCCTCTCTAGCATGAAAAATAGACGATAACAGAACTATAGCAGACACAAGTTCTTTATGTTCATTGCAATAATGCGTATTGCATGGCACAAAAGATTTCACGTGGTGACATGTGGATATTCTCAAGTGGTAACCTCCACAATGATCAACACAGCTGTGCAGGAGTTCAATTATAAATTTAACATTGAACCTTACCGAACCTTAACTTACTTAATTAAATACTGTCGTTATTTTACCAACCGCAATGCTTCAGATACTTTGGTGGCCCTGGTCTCTTAAGTGATCAAGACGTGGTTTTTTCTCAAAAGGACGGCCTCGTATCCGCGATTCGGCTTCTCGTGTTGTGGATGTCCATGCGTCGCGGTGATAACTCTATCGGGCTGGCTCGTTTGCCTCCACAAGCAATAAAAACCGGGTCAGATAATGTCGGACCATGCTCATTGTAGGGTTCCAAAGCCGTTAGTGCAAATAAATTAGACCTCGCGGCAAACTTAACTTGGCCGTTGGAAACTTGACTGTTATGCCCCTATATCGACATAGGTCGCGGTCAGTTTGCCAACACCGCAAATAAGTTTTGGGTAGGTTTAAACATATAACCGTTTGTAACTCAAGAACCAATGAAGTCTACTTAGTCGTAATAGATTTTCTATTAAATTCATTATATGTGCTTTCATTTAAGATATTTTTCTGATTTTTTGTATTTGGGTGGTGGGGGGGGGGAGAAATTACCTCTTTAAAATTAATATTTCTTAAACGGATCCCTTAAACGAAAAACTGTTTGAAAAATCCCGCAATATTTTAGGAGGAACTATCCAATAAAACCCAACACTATGGGGTGGCCATTAAAAAAAAACAAGGTTTTATTTTACCACTTTCTTGGCGTGATTTTAATGTATATTCATGCCAAATTACAGCTTTCTAGTTCTTATGGTCTCTGAGCTAGGCTGCGGACGGAAGGACGACTGACTGCGGAACCCTAAAAAAACACGTGAAACCCCGAACTCCTTCATCAATGTAACACATTTTTAACAAAAGCTTAAATATTTGTTAGGTGTCTGTTTAGATAATAACGAGAATAGATAATAGTTGTCTTAGGATGTTGTCTAATTCCTGATTTATGAGTATATTAATGATTTCGCGTGTATATTGCGGGTTTTTTGCTGGTGATATACTCGTATCTGTTCTTCTGTTTTGCTCAAACATTATTGAAGTCGAAAATAAATTAAATTCAACACTACAAAGAATATAAATTGGTTAGAAACTCACAAAGCTCAAAGGGTTTTAAACTGCAGGGTAAATAAGTAGCTTTCGATTAAAACCAAAATAATTTACTTTACAAACTAATTAGAACTCAAACTCATAACATTTAAATTTAAAAGGACCCAGCTCAGCATGAGGGGCAGCCGGAGCCACATTTGCATCCTTTTAGAGTTTTACACCACCTTTTATAAATGTATTTCTACATCATCATTTGTACACGCTTAAAGAATTTTAAGTTTTATACTAATCTATTAAACTAGAAAATATCAAAGTCAATTATCTCAACTTAATCGGTTTATTATTCTGTGATTTTGGATATGCCAGAATTTATCAAGTGGCAACCACAGTGAAGCTAGCAGTTATTCACTCCGAAAAGCAACGCCTTCATTTTCTCCAATCTCCTTCTTTGCCATGCTATATTCATGGTATCCTGCCTTTTGACTAAATCATCATTTGACAAACTAATTTTACAAACTTTCATTTTGCAAAAACGTTTTTATGCTTAAATCATTACATAATTATATTTACCTGTCATATTACAAAGGTTACATGGGCTTTTTAAATAAGTTAGGTTAGGTTAGACTTATGACGACAATGCGGTGGGAAGTATCTCTTTGCGAAATGAAAAAAATGAAGTTTGTAAAATTATATAGTACCTATGTCAAACGATGATTTGGTAAAACATTAGTGAACCTATATTCATGTAAAGTATTTTTAAAGGTTTTGTTGTTATTGAGTATGTAAATGGCCCAATATAAAATTATTCAATACTGCCATCTATGTTTCCGAATCCGCACTCGCTCGCCGGCGTAACGTATGGCAGCTCCATCTGGCTGCCGAACTCGGCTTCGTACAAAACCCGTTGAATTTTCAAACGAGCGACAGCATTTTGTTTTGGATTTAACCGTTTTAAAATTGGGGCGCAACTTAATAGAAAGAGCTCGTCGGGGTCGGTCCGTTGCGTTTCTTCTTCAGTGGAGTTTAAGCGGGCCTTTTTAGTGGCTGGTTGAGAATCATCGTCATAATCGAATTTGTCATGGAACGAGAGGTCGGGAAGGGACTGCTGCGCGCGACGGGTTTCCTCTTCCGTGTCAGAGTCATCGTCTTTTTTCTTAGAGCTGAAATCGATATTGAAACTTTGGTCAGTAAATTAGTGCGTTTTAAAAAGTGCAGGCTTGTTTTTACCGTTAATTTGTACTAAAAGATTCCCTCATTCATATACATAGTAATCCTTTACATAATTTGTAATTCTCCCATAGTATGTCATAGTAAAGTCGCCGTCAATAGAACTTGTGAATGATGTAAACTAAGCGCCATATTGATATTGTCTATGATTTGATGAGTTTACTAGTCAGCCTCGTAACTATCCGGCCTCGCTTCGCTTGGCTGGCAACCCCCTACTTCCCGGCAGTAAGTATGTACTATTGTATTGATCAAACAAGATATATAAGAGGTATTAAGACGGTTTCATATGTATGATTCTAAGCCAGTGAGTACACCCATGGAGCCTGGTGTTTTATATCAAGCACTCGCGAGAATATACTTCAGAATGTTCCATATCAAGAAGCTGTAGGTTGTTTACTATATGTACGTCAAGTTCCTAAATATGAACCAATTTACGGGTTTCATACTCATATGCGGATTATATCGTTATGGTCTAAGCAAAGGTTGTTTAAAATTGTTGGGTAAAAAAACTAATCTAACTAAACTAACTAACCTGTCAATAAGTGATCAAGACCAAAATGTGCACTTCCTTAAAAACTGTTACATGAATGATATCAATAGGATTTATCCTATACTATTAATCGAGCAGTATTGGGGTTGAAATCGATGTGTCAAGATGTCATCTTCGGGATGATTTTCAATCCGAACGACGCTCGGATTTTCCGGGTAGGGACTTATCATATCAGTAAGATCCCAAAAAGTAAATAAACCCTTTTAACCCCTTTTTTTTTGACGGAGTGAAAATGCGTTAGTTGCGTTACCCTTCATCCCCCGGCCTAGGGTTGGCTATGCTATAGGGGGGTGGGTGAATCAACTTTTAAGGTAATTACTCCCTATTTTTCGATATATTTCACAGATTACCCGTTTTTAGTGAAACTATTACATTTGCTAACGACATGGCTTACACGTTTATTTAATCAGACAAGTTGGCTAACATTTGAACTTATTTTATTGAAAATAATGCAGTTTTGAACAATAATATAGTTGGTGACGCAGGGGACGATGTTGTCCCTAGGTTTTGTATGATAAAAGTGCATTTTCCCCCGAGTTACCAGGTTTTTTCGAACATTAAAAAATATTTAAGATGTTTAACGTATAGGGTTCATAAATTTGATGGTCTGATTTTATTATTCATACATCACTATAAGTCACCAGGTAAGTACTTTAACACGTTCACTGTCCCCATACAAAACGATCTGACAATGTCACACGTCCAACTTGTGTATGTAGTATGGGGATGTGGCCCCATAGTGGAGGCACGGACTCCTGAAAAAAAGCTTCATGTCCCCACATTGAGGGCACCCGGACAGGGAACGTGTTAAAAGTTTATTTACCCGGGTATGACGGACTCTCTTCTCCCCCCGCTCTCACACGAGAGTAGAGGGAGCAGCCTACCGTCTAGAACCACTCCGACGTTTATCTCCGCTGCTGTTTTCGGGGGCACCATGGGCTGCCTAGGACGCATCCATTGGGCGCCACCCAGCCCCAGGTTAACAGGTTAAAATTGACGGTTCTTATATGAATGTAACATTCTTTAATGATTTACCCGGGGGTTAACCTAAAGTTAAATTTACGTGCAAGTGGGCCTAAGTATATGAATTAATATGATAGATAGACAGATGTCATGTAATTATTTCCCTGAAGGTATTACGCATTGCGAAACACACATTTCATAAATATATAGCAGTTGTAAAGTTAATTGTTTGTTTATGAATCACGTGTTTCATTTACATTCTCTATATAAAAATAACATGCACCGGAAATGACATTTGCTTCTGGGTTCCGTAAGCGTATGTTAAACATTCAACTTTTATTATCACTGATTATTATTATTATTAGTGACCTAAATTAATTGTAGGACTAGGAACACAAACCCGACCTCAGTGGAGATGCTTGAGGAAGGCCTACATCCAATAGTGTTCTTCTTTCCACTAATGTGATGATGTCGATTGTAATGATGATGATGATGATGATGATAATGAATTGGTGCGTTTTTAAGTTACGGAGCAAAGGAGTAGCGGTCCGTGTCTGGACACAACCTAGCTACTGCTACAGTACAAGAGAACTCAACAGCACGGCTAGCACAAGTTGTCCGCAACATGTTTATAGCTCGGATCTTCCATTTTATCTAGTCTGTAACAAAAGAGTTGCACTTCGCGACAAGCGAGAAAATACAACTTATGGTAGCCGTACAGGACCCACCGAGCCGGTTTATTTGGAGCAGAATCGATTATTATTATGATCGCTGGGATTAACCAGAGGGGCAAACGCAATCGCAATCGTTTTCATTTTGAAATTCGAAGGCTTATCTGCATACAAAATGAAAACAATTGACAAGATTTCATATTTTCAAGACTTTAATTTTATTCGTTTTATAGATACTGTTTGGAAGGAGAAAGACACTAAAAGTTTTAAATTTTCTCTAGAATGAATAATTATTTTATTATTAATTTATTAAGATGTACTTATTCTAAAAGGGCGTAACTTTATTTCTACGACACAATGGACATATTACGTTAGTCCAATCTGTATATAAAAAAGTATCATGTCAACCGATAAAGGGCCACTTGCACGAAAAGTTTAACCCTGGGTTAAGACACTAACTCGAGTTAAAATGACAGTTATCGTATGAATCTGACGTCTACTAACTCGAGTTAGTGCCTTAACCCAGGGTTAAATTCTGCGTGCAAATGGCCCTAAGTCTCTATCCATCTGTCAATAGTGTCAATGTCTAATTTGAAGTATGACAGCTTTTTTTCTCGTGAAAAAGGCAATGGTATTATATCTATTCAGGCATAGTATTGGTAAAACTCGATATTTTTATTAACTTACTTGTAATTTTGAAAATAAAGAAAAATAAATCTAAATAAATATTTTGCCGTGTTCAGGAGGTAAAACCCTTTCGATTCGTATATTAATTTGCAGGTGTCACCAAAATGAAATGTTGTCAATTGTTCAACTTTGAAGGGGATTGCGATTGCGAGTGCGTTAGGCTAGGCCGAACGGTATTTTTGGGTTTTGATTCTTAATGCAGTTGCATGGTGTTACGACTACAATAATCAGGCCGGCTTGACTTCAAGCTGAGCAAGTGAAAATGTAATTAAAAGCTAGCATTAAGTAGAGGGTAAGAAAGACGAGAAAACGAAAGCGGTGCGTATGGTCTCGAGCGTTAATTTGGGACCCATTTGAAGAAAAATATGCTTGAAGTCGTCAATGTCATTAAAGATGTCAAGTCATTTGCAACTTTTAGGAAACTCAACCTTATCGTTGTAGAATGTCAGATTTATTTTGGACCTGAGGTGGGTACCAAATTAAATCTCGTGACTGTACATATTAGCGAGTGAAATTAGCCGTTATTTCGAGCAGGTACACTTTTATTTTGCTTTTTGACCAGAACCGAAATAATAACGATTCAGTTAGAGCAGAATATTTGAAATGCTGTGCTCTATTTGAAATGGTGTTAAAATGGAATTTGGCGATTCTGGTTTCCGAACATAAATACAAAATGTGGATAAAGCATTCGTCCCCCTCGTACAATACGATACGTCGTATCTATATACGAGTCAAAAAGTGACGGATGTTTTATCGTCATTTTGTCACACGATAAACGCAGCCATATAAGGCCCCCTGGCCGTTCTGTTTCCTCGTTTGGTTGTGTGCGTATTAACTATCAAGCGACGCAACCCTAGCCCCCGAGCGGCAATAAGTAATATAAACTTCTAAAGGCCCGGAGACGAATTGCTTTTCTATTTATCCTCGGCTAACCAAGGTCATAGCTGCGATCCTAGCGGGCGCCTGGACCACGTTAGTCTTGTCTGTTGAGAGACCTTACTTTTGCTGCTTAAAAAAACATTGGGTACTGTACCCTTACCATGATTTACAATTACCGTACTCACCAGAACACTGCGAGGTCTGCGAGGGACAGAGCATTCGACGCGCTAGTAAGTACGGTAATTGTAACTCACGGAAGGGGTTAGGGCATGCAGTATCGGACGATTTCCAATACCGGAACTGAACTTCGGTATTGCGGCTCCATGTCGGAATTCCGATACTAGTATCGGAGTTGGGGCTCTATTAGAAAAACACACTTTTTATTCAATATTCAAATTCCGATACTGGAAATCGTCCAACACTGCATGCCCTACATGTAATAGAGAGTGATGTCACCTATGTGTTGGAACTTGAAACTATACCAGGCAACTCCACAGATAACTTCGAAATACTACCTGATCCGGCCGGGCGTCCCCACTCATCATCATCATCATCGAAATACTACGTTTGTTTCGATTTTACAATACCGGAATTAAATGGTAATGAATATCGGAATTTCGATATTGAAAGTGTTTCGATAATGCTCCGTCTAATCTCGGAATTGTAATATCTGACAAATTGGTCCGAGATTCAAAGATTTCGAGATTCCGAGATCTCGGAATTCATGCCCAAGTAAGGGTACTGAATTCTTTACGCATTTAGTAACGTAAAGTGCGGGTTCGCGGATCCCTAGGAATTACTAACAATATTGTAATAAATAATTGTTTATTTAATGTTATGGAAACCATTGCAATTTCGCAACTTGAGGCTTGTCTCGTGTCTCAGAAACGATTAATGTGCGGTAACATACTTGTTATTGTTAACGTACTTGTGTTACGACAAAAAGACTTATCTGCCAATTGATAGCCTAGCACAATACAACCTCTAAAGATTGGAATACGGTCGCATTTACAACAATAGGTAATGTTACACACGTTTTTGTAAGATCGACAGATACGAGTATAATATACCTTTATGATGATACTTATTTTTGTTATTTGAAGACCTAGACTATTTTAGGTGGCCGCGAAAGCCGAGCGGTTTAAAACTAATAATTTCGTAATCTAGCTCTACCGGCGACCATATCCATATCGAATAACTTCATTGACAACAAGAAGTTTTTTAAAAGGTGTTTTAAAAAAAAGTACTTATAGAGGTGCCTCGAAGTATTTTGTTTAATTCCTTCTTATATATTGAACAAATAAATAAACAAAGGCCGTAGCTGGATAAAGGAACAACATCTGCCCTTGAGCTATTTTGATTTGATTTTTTTATGTAGTTTACTCGCAACTAGTACACGTAGCACACTAAATATTAAAATAAAAAACCGAGTGGTTCCGTAGTAAAAAGGTACCTACTTAATAAGTCAAAAAATAACATATATATTTTTTCCTAATTAATCGTTATTTTTGAATGGTTATCGGGTATATAGTTCTACTGCTGTAGATGTATAAACGATTAAAAAAAAGACCACGATCCTTTAATCTTTATCACATAAATCACTAAGTAAAATTTTCATAACAAAAAAAATATTCTAATGAAATAATATTATGAAAGGCTAACGTGAATATATATATAACTCGTATGTATATACCTATATGTATCTCGACTAGGCCGCCAACTCAGCTTGACCTGTATGTGCAAGTAAATCATTTCAGAGTGCCAGTCATGGCATAAATTGAGAGATTGCGTGCACAAATTGATGACGATACAAGTGACATTTAACCTCTGGTACATCTATTGTAATTTATTGAATTATAACTTATAAGGTATTGGGTACAAAAGACGGAAGGCGGGGAGAGGAGGGGGTTGTAACACTACTACTTGAGTAGGATTTAGGCGACTAATCTCTATATTGAAAAATGACGAGGTATAAAAATGTCGATACCGTAAATAATGGCGAAAAATAACAAAGACTAGAACTATTTTTGTCGATGTATAAAAATGTCGAAATATAACAATGACCATCTGATTTTTGTCGATGTATAATAATGACGACAGGTAGGTTTAGGTTATGTTATTTTTGCAGCAGGTCCGAAGGGCTAAACACTCTTATTTTAAATCAATTAGACAGTGTCGACGGAGCTCCGCTTACGCGGAGCTCCTATTTCTGGGTGGTTTGGCCCTCCGGGCCTGCTGCAAAACTAACATAACCTAAACCTACCTACATTCCTGTTCCTCCTCGTCTTAATTCCATTTCGACATTATTATACTTCGTAATTTTTTTATTTCGTCGTTATTATTTCTCGACATTTTTATACTTACTTTGACTTTTTTATGTTTGGAAAATCGGCATTATTATACCTCGTCATTTTTCAATATAGACATTAGTCGCCTAAACCATCCTAAAGTACCTACTAGTGCGATGGTAGATTATTTAATAACAAACTTCAACATTACCAATCCAGTTACTGAGAGTTACTGAGAGACTTATTAATAAGTTTCTGACAAAAAAAACCTTTATGGGACAACCTTTTGTTGTTGACTGTACATTTTTTTGCACAATCGTCATCTACTTGTCATAACGGATATAACCTAACTTAACACGAGTTTATCATATCTAATTTATTTCTGCTTTATTTTTTTTTAAATGATTAACTTCATTTAACAAACTGGATTAATTTAAAAATCTACCATATTTTTACTTTTATACTGTCGTTCAAAATGGATAAACTGTTGAGACTTGTTTATTGTCATCAGGTCATCACTTTTATATGTACAGTGGACTAAAAAATATGTGTCCACTTTTGGACCTTATTAAGTTATTACAAAGTTTATAAGGTGAAAAAGTGGATATTTCTCTTTGTGTTCGACTGTAAACAGTTACCTACACAGTAAAGAATATTTCTATTTGTGATTTATGTATTTTTGACTAGTGCCTATCTTCGTAATCATCATCGTGTGAATCGGAACTCAGATTCCATTAAAACCTTAGGTACTGTCACAGCCCGTGATTGTGTGCAAATGCAATTCTGCACCACTTGCTTCGAACAAAAATGCATTCAATCTTCCAATGTAATCCTTAAGTCCTAGAGTTAGCGTTCTGATTAAGAAAGCAAGAGTTTTCGAGGTGTGCAGTTATCGTTGTAAAGGTTGCTAGGCGAGGTCGACTAATTTCATTAACAAATTTTGAGAAAGCTCTGAGGTGTTATTGTCTCAAAAACAACGGACGGGCGGACGAACGAGCGAAATCGCAGCGGCGAGTTTAGGTAGTCCCGTCACAGCGAACAAAACACATTTAAGCGCGTGCATTTTCAATTAAGCCTTAATACGTTCGATCCATCGGCAGAACCCATGCTGCTAAATTTAAAATGCACGCGCTAAAATATGTTTTGTTCGCACTGACGGGACTACTTAAACTCGCCGCTTGGACATTCACTCGTCCGTCCGTCCGACCGTCGTTGTTCAGAGAATCACTACCCAGTAATGAGCTTTTGTATTGGGATTAATAACACATGTTTACAATTCCCACGCGAGTGAATAAAATATGACGAAATCGAAATCGAAGAATCTCAGAAGTCGAAGACGTAATAACAAAACTGATATGACTTAATTAAGCGTTTAAGTGGGTTCTAATAATATACTTAGGTATGTACAAGTTTAGATTTAGTATCAAGACTTAATCACGCATTGATCAAAATTAATTAATATATTTTAGACATTGTGGTCACACTACCTTGACAGAAAGAGATTTTCTAACTTCCAAGAAACAACGAAACAAATAGTAGGGTATTTGCCTACTTTGTGAAAAGTACTTATACTTATTTAGTGATCTATTTTATGTTATTAAAGAATATCTCACACGGATATTAACCAGATAGCAATAATAAAACAATAATTAAATAATTGCCTCAACTCTTTACAGCCAAAACGACATCTTGCTGTGTGATCTATGTTATGACGCTGACGTTACTATTACGCCTATGTCAAATGTCATTCAACCCAACGGTCATTAAAATCTTCAAAAAAGTGGGGTTATATTTGTGTTTACCTACTATCCATTCAATGCAGTATTGTAATTTATGATAAATGATACATCAATATATTAGAGCCTACGGGATGGACGATTTTTTTTAAAGAAACACCCTTTTAACTTGCAAATATTACTATGTTTAATCAGTTGACTTCTTAGCAAAATATTTCGGGATCGACTGCCGTTTAAAACTTAACAACTCCGCATTTAACAGATACGCAGATGGCAGCACAATCGCAGATTATTTTTAATCAAATACCACTTCTTATTAGTAATACTTAAAGATTTTGATCCAGTTAAAGCTATTTAACATTAAAATAATGTAGGAAATAATGACACAGACAGTATGATAAAAATAACAATATGTAAGATCACGTCACGCAATCTGATTGGTGTTTCAATATAGATTAAAAAACTTTATTTTATTATATTAAGGAAAATAATAAAATTACGACTTTATTGAATAAAATTAAAATTATAAACATAATCCTCGTCATTAAAACTATCTATATGCAAAGCGAATTTGTTTATTATAACCACAGGCAAGAACCCTATTGACAATTGACAATATTTTTTTTTAAATTTTATTTAATGGCTTTCACCGCTGTTAAGGTGTATTTCGCCAATGTCAAGTTATTTATAGACACTCCCATGGACTTATTAGAGCAATAAGTCCGTGGATATCACACGCGAAGACAATTGATCGGTAAAAGAGAATTTTCTCCAATGGACTAAACAGAAGCACACGGGGTTAGCTCCACGCGCTTCTGTCAAGACCGACAATTGACATTTACAGACTTGAATTGTCACTGTAACTGAAGTGTTATTAAAGTAAAATAGTTTGAATAGGATCCAGGTAACCATGATTTACGCATTCGGTGATTTAATTATGGGGGAAAAAAGACAGTTTTTGTGTCTTGTAACTAATATTGCTTGGAAATGGCTATCAATTACCGAGTCTGAAAAACTGGTGTCTGATCACGTTTTCGATGTCACCTGTAGTGTAAGTAAAAGCAGTATTTACTCGACTGTCTATCGTTCTCATATTATATCACTTTTTCTGACATCTGTCAGTGTATTTGTTACGCCTAACCTAACTTTTTTTAAATGGAACTTTTTATTTGTTCACAAAACTGTACAAGTGATACTTAACTTGATAAGTAACACTAAACTAGCAAAATATCAAATGATACGCCGACACGATAGCCTAGTTGATAGTGACCCTGACTACGAAGCTAGCGGCCCTGGGTTCAAATCCCGGTAAGGGCAGATATTTGTGTGATAAGCGCGAGTTTTTGGTCCAGAGTCTTGGATGTTTACTATGTATTTGAGTATAAATTAAAGGTAACCGTTGCCCCCATAGTATACACAAGCCTAAAGCGTAGTTTGGGACTAGGGCATTTTGTGTGAGATCATCCCGTGATATATAATATATGCATTTACATATTATATCCTCGTTATTACTTACTTAAGTAAAATTAATTCATTAATAAATAGAGAATATCTACATACAATATTCGATTAATATATATAATAAATAAATAGCTCTTCTGACTATTCCACACAAATTAAAACGCGATTTATTTTCGACGATTCGATTGATTAACGAAAATTATGTCGTTGTTTATAACTACTACTCGAAATATAATTCGTAATTTCGAACAACTTGGTCCTTAAAGCCGGCTTTTCGTCCAACATGGTCCTTAGAGCCGGATTTCTACCAAGCACTGTTGTTGTTTTCTGACGACACGGTGTCCTTCCTCCCTGGTGATAAGCGCAATTTTGAAAGTTGTTACGGACCGGAACACTGCGTTTCCGTATAAGTTAGTAATTAACAGAAGTAGGTACTTACACATATAAATAATATCAATGACATGTCTTTTTGTGGAGTAAAATAACAAACAACCGACGTGATAACATTACTTCCGCTAAATTACATTTCGTTAATATGTACCATAACTTACTGTAGTTAAGGTTGATAATAGAATACAAGTATGCTGTTAACCGTATGGTAGGTACAGACGGATAATGAAGAATAATAGCTGTTCCAGCTGTGTGTTCCAGTTATTTGTGTAGAGTTGATTGTATTGTATTACCTTAGGATTTACGTAATATGAATACTAGTAATATTATTACTTACCTGTAGGTACTATCTAATTTTGTAAACAAAAAAAACATTTATTTATTTATTATTATTTACATACATTAAATCACGCCTGTTTCCCAGAGGGGTAGGCAGAGACCACTTCTTTCCACTTGCTACGATCTTGACAAATTTCTTTCGCTTCTTCCACATTCATACATCGAGTCATGCACGCACGTCGGTTTCGGGTAGGTACTTAAGATTCGGCCCTTTTCCAGTATTTCTCCGATTTGACTCGAAAAAGTACGCCTAGGGCGGCCCCTTCTGACCCGTCCACTCACTTTCGATCTGTATATCTCGTTCGTCAATCTTCTTTCATCCATCCTTTCCAAATGACCGAACCATCGAAGCATGCCTTTTTCAATCTTAGTCACTACATCTTCTTTTATTCCACATTTCTCTCTGACTTTTCCATTCCTTACTCTATCAATCAGTTTCACACCACACATACTACGCAAAGAGCGCATTTCAACTGCATTTTATTATTATTTAAGAGTCTATAATGTCCCACTGCTGGGCAGAGTTGGTAATTCTGTAGCTCTGCCTGTATCTGTATGTATGTATCACGGGAAGTAGGTACTCCGAAGAACTGTTTGGAATATTGCCTCCTGCCAGGTCCTTTACCGTATCACTCGCAAACGGTTATCCTATCATCCCCACTTTCTATGGATGACTGCCATCCATAGAAAGTGGGGATGATAGGATAACCGTTTGCGTTTACCACTGTATGTTTTAAACGAAACTTTTGCCGCACTCTACAGTGTTATTGAATCAGGTTACTGCGGCGGTATTTCCAAACTGCTACAACTTGGGGACCTGCTTTACCTCCAGTAACGCAGCTGCTATACCTCTCCTGGCGTTGCAGGTATCCATGGCCACCGGTGATCACTCCACATCAGGTGACCCGACAGCTCGTGTGTCCTCTCTAGCATGAAAAATAGACGATAACAGAACTATAGCAGACACAAGTTCTTTATGTTCATTGCAATAATGCGTATTGCATGGCACAAAAGATTTCACGTGGTGACATGTGGATATTCTCAAGTGGTAACCTCCACAATGATCAACACAGCTGTGCAGGAGTTCAATTATAAATTTAACATTGAACCTTACCGAACCTTAACTTACTTAATTAAATACTGTCGTTATTTTACCAACCGCAATGCTTCAGATACTTTGGTGGCCCTGGTCTCTTAAGTGATCAAGACGTGGTTTTTTCTCAAAAGGACGGCCTCGTATCCGCGATTCGGCTTCTCGTGTTGTGGATGTCCATGCGTCGCGGTGATAACTCTATCGGGCTGGCTCGTTTGCCTCCACAAGCAATAAAAACCGGGTCAGATAATGTCGGACCATGCTCATTGTAGGGTTCCAAAGCCGTTAGTGCAAATAAATTAGACCTCGCGGCAAACTTAACTTGGCCGTTGGAAACTTGACTGTTATGCCCCTATATCGACATAGGTCGCGGTCAGTTTGCCAACACCGCAAATAAGTTTTGGGTAGGTTTAAACATATAACCGTTTGTAACTCAAGAACCAATGAAGTCTACTTAGTCGTAATAGATTTTCTATTAAATTCATTATATGTGCTTTCATTTAAGATATTTTTCTGATTTTTTGTATTTGGGTGGTGGGGGGGGGGAGAAATTACCTCTTTAAAATTAATATTTCTTAAACGGATCCCTTAAACGAAAAACTGTTTGAAAAATCCCGCAATATTTTAGGAGGAACTATCCAATAAAACCCAACACTATGGGGTGGCCATTAAAAAAAAACAAGGTTTTATTTTACCACTTTCTTGGCGTGATTTTAATGTATATTCATGCCAAATTACAGCTTTCTAGTTCTTATGGTCTCTGAGCTAGGCTGCGGACGGAAGGACGACTGACTGCGGAACCCTAAAAAAACACGTGAAACCCCGAACTCCTTCATCAATGTAACACATTTTTAACAAAAGCTTAAATATTTGTTAGGTGTCTGTTTAGATAATAACGAGAATAGATAATAGTTGTCTTAGGATGTTGTCTAATTCCTGATTTATGAGTATATTAATGATTTCGCGTGTATATTGCGGGTTTTTTGCTGGTGATATACTCGTATCTGTTCTTCTGTTTTGCTCAAACATTATTGAAGTCGAAAATAAATTAAATTCAACACTACAAAGAATATAAATTGGTTAGAAACTCACAAAGCTCAAAGGGTTTTAAACTGCAGGGTAAATAAGTAGCTTTCGATTAAAACCAAAATAATTTACTTTACAAACTAATTAGAACTCAAACTCATAACATTTAAATTTAAAAGGACCCAGCTCAGCATGAGGGGCAGCCGGAGCCACATTTGCATCCTTTTAGAGTTTTACACCACCTTTTATAAATGTATTTCTACATCATCATTTGTACACGCTTAAAGAATTTTAAGTTTTATACTAATCTATTAAACTAGAAAATATCAAAGTCAATTATCTCAACTTAATCGGTTTATTATTCTGTGATTTTGGATATGCCAGAATTTATCAAGTGGCAACCACAGTGAAGCTAGCAGTTATTCACTCCGAAAAGCAACGCCTTCATTTTCTCCAATCTCCTTCTTTGCCATGCTATATTCATGGTATCCTGCCTTTTGACTAAATCATCATTTGACAAACTAATTTTACAAACTTTCATTTTGCAAAAACGTTTTTATGCTTAAATCATTACATAATTATATTTACCTGTCATATTACAAAGGTTACATGGGCTTTTTAAATAAGTTAGGTTAGGTTAGACTTATGACGACAATGCGGTGGGAAGTATCTCTTTGCGAAATGAAAAAAATGAAGTTTGTAAAATTATATAGTACCTATGTCAAACGATGATTTGGTAAAACATTAGTGAACCTATATTCATGTAAAGTATTTTTAAAGGTTTTGTTGTTATTGAGTATGTAAATGGCCCAATATAAAATTATTCAATACTGCCATCTATGTTTCCGAATCCGCACTCGCTCGCCGGCGTAACGTATGGCAGCTCCATCTGGCTGCCGAACTCGGCTTCGTACAAAACCCGTTGAATTTTCAAACGAGCGACAGCATTTTGTTTTGGATTTAACCGTTTTAAAATTGGGGCGCAACTTAATAGAAAGAGCTCGTCGGGGTCGGTCCGTTGCGTTTCTTCTTCAGTGGAGTTTAAGCGGGCCTTTTTAGTGGCTGGTTGAGAATCATCGTCATAATCGAATTTGTCATGGAACGAGAGGTCGGGAAGGGACTGCTGCGCGCGACGGGTTTCCTCTTCCGTGTCAGAGTCATCGTCTTTTTTCTTAGAGCTGAAATCGATATTGAAACTTTGGTCAGTAAATTAGTGCGTTTTAAAAAGTGCAGGCTTGTTTTTACCGTTAATTTGTACTAAAAGATTCCCTCATTCATATACATAGTAATCCTTTACATAATTTGTAATTCTCCCATAGTATGTCATAGTAAAGTCGCCGTCAATAGAACTTGTGAATGATGTAAACTAAGCGCCATATTGATATTGTCTATGATTTGATGAGTTTACTAGTCAGCCTCGTAACTATCCGGCCTCGCTTCGCTTGGCTGGCAACCCCCTACTTCCCGGCAGTAAGTATGTACTATTGTATTGATCAAACAAGATATATAAGAGGTATTAAGACGGTTTCATATGTATGATTCTAAGCCAGTGAGTACACCCATGGAGCCTGGTGTTTTATATCAAGCACTCGCGAGAATATACTTCAGAATGTTCCATATCAAGAAGCTGTAGGTTGTTTACTATATGTACGTCAAGGAAGGAGGCCTTATATTGCCTATACAGTAAACACAATGTAACACGCTTGTCTCAACCGTTATAAAATATATAATACCTATCTATATTTTTTATAGTGACGCCAAAACAAATCTAATCGAGACAACTTTCGTAACAGAATAACTTGAGCACCACTTATTACGTCAACATAAATTTTGTAACTTATGTCCTGTTATGTGGCAATAACTAACAAATTCGTTAAACCACAATCTAACTGCAGCACATGAGATAAGGTCCAAGACAATGTTGTTTTTTGTCTACATTTTGTCTTTCAGTTACGAACAAATAACACAAATGTTTAGTATTTATCACCCACTTGGCGTTTGCATATTTATTGTGGTCAAGTTGCGTGTGAAAAGAATGTTTGGCTGGACTTAACTCTGATTGGTTAATTAGGTTGGCGTCAGTTATGAGAAGTAGGGATGATTTGGGATTTAGGAAACATCGATGTTATAGGGCCGTATTAATAAACTAATCTCAACTCTAATAATGCTCGTCTAGACTGGATAGTTACCCCCGGGACGCGAAACCAAGATATCGAGACTTTAATCGTACGCATACAGTAAAACCTAAGTCTCACTTAATGTTAATTATTTTAAAATAGATTTAGTGTTTACTGAGTGATGTATTTTTTATTTCATTTCATATGTTTGAGAAAAGCACTATACGTACCTCGCCATCAAAAGGGGTTGCCAGCCTCTATATCACTTGACCGGCAACGCCCTACTTCCTGGCCTCTGTAGTAATGTACTATTAACACACTACTTCTCGTTATAGTCTTAATTTGGTCAACACTAGTCAGTCATCATAATAGACAGTTGCAGACTTGAAACGAAACAAATATGTCATTGCAATATAACCACAACTGCAAAATAATTTCAAACTTTTACTGAAATATCGAATTTTAAGTGATATTATATTATTCAATGAGGATTAGAATAACAAATGGTGAAATAGTATATGGATGTATTAGTGATGGGGAGCTGGTGTAAAGATTTATGAAGAAATTTTGCCTAAAATGGTTTTCAAGTTCTATTGATGGCGACTATATACTCATATGTACTTGCGTGACACGCTCGCTCAGGTTTGATGAACGAGTTTCACAGGGAACGCTGTTTTGATTTTGAGTTTTTTGTGAGATCATTCTTATTTCTTTTATTTGTGTAATAAATAATAATAAGTGAAAGTGTTTGTGTGTTTAGTGTAGTTCACGGTTCAAAGCCTCAACCAATTGATGTGAAATTTTAACCAAAAATAGTTTTTAAGTAAGACATAAGTAATGTTTGACATAAAGATTTCAAATTTGACTATAGTGCCCGGCTGCTAAGAAGTCAATCCTGACACCAGTCATTCCGGTATAAATCATAACCTCAAACACAAGAATAGGTTATAAATTGTACTGAGATGACAGCTGTCAGGATTGACTTCTTAACGGCCGGGCACTATAGTACACGTTACTCTTAATGCGGCAGCAGCTGGAGCGCGGGCTGAAGCTATTGTTCGATTTAATGATGGAGTCCCGTAGGGAGTGCTTCTAGACCCAGTGCTACATCTATATGTGTTCACCTGGTGTTAGCCGGTTCAAGATGCGGCAGCAGGAACCGCATGGCATGGTTATAAGGCCACCGTGTTCGTCCGCCATGACTACGCTGCAGTTTTATAAAAGAGTCCCTCAATGATCGCCATCGCTTCTTACACTCTGTCTCAACTAAAAGAAAACAACTCAAATTACATCCTACGCTTATCAATAGTTCATTGAAGTTAACGTTAATGTTTTTTCTTTTCTTAAGGAAATAAATAAAATACAGACTGACACAACTGTTTTTTTTTATAAGATAGGGAGACAAACGGTGGTGCAAGGACTCTCCTGGGGTAAATGTGTATTCAATACCGCTGCCATAATTATATATGGAGAATGGGCCTCCGGCACGGTGTTGTGAGATAGATTCATGTTTTATTTCGGCCAATTATTATTAAGTACATATTTTTGTAAAATGCAATGGCTCTTAGGGACATACTCGTATTAATAAACTCATCTTGATCGAGATGCCCGTCTCAAGATGCGTCAACGTAAACGTCAAGCCATAGGAAACTATCATTTTTAACGCGTCTTAAGACGAGAATTATAGTTGAGATCAATTCATTAATACGGCGCTTCAATAAGTATTTTGGGTGTGGGTGAAGTTGGTTAGTGTTATACCGTTTAAGGGTGAGTGAAACCCGAAGGCCGGTTCACTGATTATCCGGATTATGTGGTGGATCCCTCACTTTTTTTCCAGGCGAAATATAGTTTTTAAACAAATACATACGAGTATTAAAAAACTACAGCAGGTTATTTTAATTTTGAAAAAAAAATAGTACCTACTCGTACGTGCCAAGTGGACGGTGGAGGAATAGAATACGTCCATGAGTATATTATACATAGGCTAAGTAGCCTCTTTCTAGGCTCTACAAGAAGAAGTCGATGAAGACATGAAGGAAAATCTTTCAATGTCACTTGGAAAATTGGCCGAATACCTACCCAGCTTTGCTTACACGCATACGTTAAGACTGCGCCGGATGTATAGTGTTGCCCTCATTACTTTTATTGTGTTTTCTAATAAACTAAAGTATTTCCTTGAAATTGGACGAAATGTTTTTGTACTACAAATGAAAACACAACTTATAGGGTATATCATATAGTTTAATAACAATTCACCTTCGAGTTATTAACTTAACGGAAAAAAGTGGCCACCTTTTCCCGTTAAGCTGACTACTCAAAGGGCAATTGTTATTAAAGTTTGTTACGTATCCCATAAATTGTGTTTTTACTTGCACTACAAAAACATTTCTCTGATTCCAAGGAATTTCTTTACTTAATTATTAAACACAATAATAGTAATGAGGGCGCCACTGGACGCTCGGCGTTTGCTTGGCGCAGTCTTAAAGTACATAAAGTGTGACCAGTGAATGGTGACCCAAAGAAATGGTGGCAAAGTTGGTAACAGGAAATGCATAACGACTGGATAGGTTCTCACAATGTGACAGCAAATTTCATAGGTAAAATTGTTGCCATGTGAAGAATTAGAAAAAAATGCTTGTCCATCTAATAATTTAAAAAATGCGAAAGTTTGTGTGTGTGTGTGTTAGTTTGTTACTCCTTCACGCTGCAGCGGCTGGACGGATTTAGATGAAATTCGGAATGGAGATAGCTTATACATACAAGTTTCCGTGGGAACAACGATAATCTACCTCTATGCGGAAGAAGTCGAGGGTAGAGTCTAGGATTATATAAAAGGAGAAGCTGACTGGTTGATCAACGCAACCAAACCGCTGAACCTAGACATGAAAATTTGGAGGGAATATTCATTGGATATTAGGGTGGTCCAAAAACCAAAAGTGTTTAATATTGTTTCAACACAATTTTTTATTTCAAAAAATTAAATAAAAAATTTAACAAAACCCCCGACTCAAAACAGTCTGTAAAGAAAAACCTCTAATAAGAAAAAAATTACGTGTCAACGCTTAAATCAAAATATTAATACTTATAAATAAATGTATAGGGCCAATACTTATTATTTTTTACTTTTTAGAGGTCTTTCTTTACAGACTGTTTTAAGTTGGGGGTTTTTTAAACTTTTAATAAAAAAAATAATTTCACTCTTTTTAAACTTTACCAAATTAACAATATGACTATATAGCTAGCAACGTCTCTTTAAAGACATGAAATGAATAATAGGGGGTTAAGTTTATAACGTGTATCTCTATGTCTATGTATCTGAGTGTCTGTTTGTGGCATCGTAGCTTCTAAATGGATAAATCGTTTTGGATGCTTCTTTTATTATTTGAAAGCAGGTTTTCTAGCGGTGGTTCTTAGCAAAATTTAATGAAAATTGGTTTAGCCGTTTAAGAGATATCAGCTCTTAAAGTATATGGCGCCGTTAAATCAGGCCGCTTTTAACCCCCTAAAACCTTTATATCTGAAAAACGGCTAACCGGTTTTGATAAAACATGTCTAAGAACCACCGCCAAAAAACCTGCTTTCAAATAAATAAAACCGCATCCAAATCGGCTCATCCTTTTAAGAGCTACGGTGCAACAGACAGACAGACAGACAGACAGACAGACACACTCACACACACTTACACGTCAAACTTATAACACCCCTCTTTTTTGCGTCGGGGGTTAAAAATACATAAAAATAGGCTTTACCAAGTTTTATTGCAATTGAGTAAACTTTACAGGTCGCCCATACCTGTTAAAATTGTTTTATATAAAAATGTATTGAGCTTCACACATCCAAAAAAGACAGCAAACGAGAATGGCTTTGGACAAAGCCGTAGTAAGAAGTAGGCAAATAATATTTTACTTCTGTTTTTAAATCGTTGCTAAGTTTACTACGTATGTCTTTTGTATGAGAGTCAGATCCTTTTGTCAGAAACTAAGCCTTTTGGACGACCTGTAAACGAGCGCTCAACAAATTAAAACTTGACACATAAGTAATTTATTTATAGTAAACAAAAATTTGCTATGTGGAAGAATGATTTGACATACTTATTTTTCTCCATTCTATTTGGACCACCCTGTTGGATATCCTAATTGTGCACTAAGAAGGGATTTTTGGAAATTCATATTGCTCATTCCAGGTATCGAGCCCGGAACCCTGCCTTCGTGGGAGGGCCACTCTCACTACTAACTCGGCTGACCGTGTCGCCACAGTATACGCAAAATGTACTCTATTGAGGTTAATAAAAACTGGTCAAGCACTAAAGATTTCAAACCCACGGTAGGTATAAAATATTATAAAAGGTATATGTTTTTTTTAAAACCTCAGTGCATGGGACATATCTTTAAAAAAATAAGGTTTTTGGCAAGAAAACGTGAAACCACGTATCTATATAAAAAAAACATATTTATAAGATATAGATATAAATATATAAGTTTAGTTTTAAAAGTAAAAGAAAATACCTGACACATTGAGCGCTTCTTGAACTTCCTTCCATGCGTCATCCCTAAGTTTGGTTTTATTGAATCCGCTAACCGTCTTGTCGTATAAAATTGGCCGCTTTTCCACCTCTTTTATCAAATCTAATTCATTCATTTTTTTTATTAAAAATGTCTGGAAAATAAAACATTTCTAAACAAGTTGCAAACCGCGATAGATCAAATTAAAATTAACGAAATTCATTCGCAACGTTGGCTTTTGTGTTGTGTTGCCATCGTTTGTATACTATTTACAGGATAGCGTTTAAATCCTACTAATATTATAAACGCGAAAGTTTGTAAGTATGCATGGATGTTTGTTACTCTTTCTCGTAAAAACTACTGAATGGATTTTAATAAAAGTTTACAATAATATGGCTTATACATCAGAATAACACATAGGCTACTTTTTATCCCGGAAAATTAGAACGTTCCCGAAGGAATAACAATAGTCCAAGTCTACGCGGTCGAAGTATAATAATATAACTAATAAAAAAACAAAACTTACGTTATTCGTGATGCTATTGATAATATTTGGCCACCAAATTTAGGTTTCCGATGTTAAAGATGTATTTGTTTTTGTTTCTCGGAGGGTGTGAGCGGGTGTTTTCTGCAGGGCCGGCCCTCAGGCAGTGAGGAAGAGGGCGCCGCACGGCCCGCGCGCGCCGCGCGTATCGAGCGGCGCGGCGCGTCGCCGCGTTGCCGTGCTGACGTATACGATCCCACTGTTTTATACGTATATCTACGGGTAGGACCCGGAGTCCGTGTGTTGAGGCGAAGCCAACGCAACAATCATTGAAATCGGTCCCCTTTGTTTGGTAGATTTTTTTCGGAATAATTGCAAGTGTCAATGAGCAGGAAAACAACTGGCATAGTATATACATTGAGTTGGTCGAATTCGTATATATGATGAGTTGAAGTTAAACAATGAAACGCATAAATTTATTACTTACTTCCATCTTTCAGCGAGCGCCCACAATGACCTTCTACACAGGGTAAACCTCCTCACTCCTAACATTTCTATCCTATCGCCATCTTCATTAACACTTCTCGGCGCTCTTATTTATGACGATGCCATCCCAGCAATTATAAATTCAAAAATTGATAGTTTTCAGAACGATTCCGATTTGCTTTTTGAAATGAATCCGCACGCACTATTTATATTTTGCGCCGTTGTTTATTTTCAAAACTCATGTACCTTCTTCGCTGTGCACCGGTTTGGAAATCGCAATCTTTAACTGAAAATATCGACAACATTATGAAAATGATTATTAGCAAAATTCTTAACATAGCTTTTACTTCTCCAAGTTGGACCCAAGCACTTCTTCCTATAAAATTCGGTGGCGTAGGTCCTATAAGATCCACTCGCAGCCTGGCAATCCCCGCGTTTCTGTCATCTGTCAACAGCACGCTCACCCTCATCAGTGGTGGTTTTGTTAATCTGTTCTTTGTTATGCATGTCACGAATAAATGATTTTCTTTCTCTTTTTCTTTTTTTTTTGGTATTCTTAAAATACCCCACACCGCTGATGTAGAGGTTTCGTGTTTGGCAGACGCAGAAAATAAACGGAAAACCTGTAACCCAAGCGAGAGTGCCCCTCTTGTCAAAAGCTTTCAAACAGCCTGGGACTCTATCACAATAAAATTAATACACAAAAATGTTCTGAACAACATCTCCGTCCCTTCTGAACGAGCCAGACTGCTAGCAGTGTCTGAGCGGGAATCTGGACATTGGTTGCACGCACTCCCTTCTAGAAATTTGGGATCCCTGTTGGACCCCTCTACTCTTCGGGTGGCTGTTTGTCTGCGTCTGGGTATACATATTTGTGAACCGCACACCTGTTGCCTTTGTGGTCAACACGTCGACTCACTGGGTCAGTATGGTATCTTTTGCCACCTAAGTGCTGGCCGTATTATTATGCACAATTCCCTAAATGACATTGTAAAACGTTCCCTCGGCAGAGCTAATATTGCGGCAACCGTGGAGCCCTCAGGTCTTCTTGACTCGGATGGCAAAAGCTACAGTCTGGCGAAAGCTGTTTACCATGTATGATTGTTCTCGATGGGCTCATGCATGATATGCTGATGTCCCAAAGAGGACTTTTTTTAAATTTAATTGTGTCCTTAAACTTTAAGTATGTCATTATGTCCATACTATATGGACAAAATGGTTTTTGTGATACCTTGTAATTAATAATAATAAAAACGTCATCATGATTCCTATTTTATTAAAACTTTATTTTACTGATACTTAATAAACCAAAGATGCGTATAAACAAATTTGTCCATCTGGTACCTAATTAACTTGAACCACAGTACTTAATAGGATTGAATTTATCTCGGGCTGTTAGGATATGTTTAAAAACCGGCAAGCGCCATACACGCCCTTCATAGGTACGAAACACGACTGCACTACGTTTACTTAAATAATGTCACGGATATTCTTTTGATGAATATGATTAAGTTTAAATATAGTAACCGACCGATTCGACATCATCAATTCGGGTGCGTATCTACTCACCTAAATTTTTAAGTCCTATTATGGGAAGTCCGAAAATGTTTCATTTTACATCATAATGATCACTCTTCATACTCTTCATATTTTTTTTAATACTAAATATCGGAACTCATAGTCATCTGAATTCATAACGCTAATATTCATGGAACAGTACATTTTTAAAAAAATCTTATTTATCTTACGTGTAGAAAAGGTTAGGTTAGGTTAGGTTAGTCTATCAATCCTCAGAAAGTAACAGTTTCTTAAAAAAATGCATTATGAGTTGCGATAATTATGACTTTAAAATTATGAACAAAAAAGTATGAGGAAAAAATTTATGAAGAGTGATTATTATGAATACAAATCGGTAGTAAAACAAAAAGTAGGAATAAGAATTTTATGTGAGCCAATATGGACCCCATCAATTCATTGTAGTTCCTTTAGCCGTGCGAGTGGCACGCATTGATGATTGCTTGTGTGATTTATATTCGCATGTAAAAATTAAATTACTCAAAAAAATCTTATCCCGACTACCATTGTGATTATAGATAGCATTCGATTTAGTTATTTATATTTCATATTGTTACTACTATTTTTATATACTCGTAGCTTTCAGTAAACGGTGTACAGTCGGCCCAATATGTGATCTACGATCTACCACCCTACGATTGAAGTTTATTTGGACAGTTCGATTTTCCTTTGCAGTAATATTATGACAGTGACAAGTGTCAACCTTAGCGATAATTAGATCTCACAGAAACTACTGTCAAAACTGGTAGACCACTTTCTTGGCCGAGCGTACAGTTGTTATTCAGTTGTTGACACTCAATGTCATCTACGTAATAACCTTAGTTTGAAGAATGTTAACGTGTTTGTAGTTTGTTACTGTGTTTAGTAAAACAAAAACATCTTTTAAGAGATTTTTAGTCTCTTAAAAGATGTCGAAAAAAATGTTTTTGTTCAGACGAAATTCGGATCTTAACATGAGATCTATTTTGACTAAAGCAAATAAATACATACATACATACATAAACTCACGCCTTTATTCCCAGAGTGGGGTAGGCAGAGCTACAGAATTTCCAACAACTCTAAAAACTTGTTGATAATTCTGTAACCACATTTTGCACTAGGCTAAGAT
Source organism: Acleris laterana (assembly GCA_963966035.1). Taxonomy (NCBI): domain Eukaryota; kingdom Metazoa; phylum Arthropoda; class Insecta; order Lepidoptera; family Tortricidae; genus Acleris; species Acleris laterana. The sequence continues at coordinate 16,454,840 of OZ014445.1, forward strand.
GTTTACCAGTGTATTAGTGACAGGTTGCAAGCCCATCGCCTAACAGTACTACACGCCTTTATTCCCTTAGTATTAATATTAGCAAATAAATAAATAATTAAATATCAGGGAACAATGTCACACCAATTGACCTAGTCCCAAACTTAGCTCTAGGCTTGTACTGGGGGTACTAGACAACGATATAAATACTTATACAGAGAAATATATACTTAAAGACATAGAAAACATCCATGACTCAGGGACAAAATATTCGCGCTCATCACACTGCAAATGTCTGCCCTTACCGGGATTCGTGCCCAGGACCATAGCATACCATGCCAGGACCGCTAGCTTCGGAGGCAATGAATAATATGAATTGCAATAATATTTGCACAAAATTTCTGTACCTCAGTGAAAACGGACGTACGACTAAGCGCGTGATAAAAAACCGGTCAAGTGCGAGCAAGATTTATCAGACTCGAAATCGCGAAAATACTCATTTTGTTATGAACTTTGTTTTATATGCAATAATATTTAATTTATTAATATTTTGACTCGTCTAAATTTTAAAACAGATTTGGTTATTTGTCAAGAGATGTAAATAATAAATAATTATCAATGCGCCAGTTTTTTTTCAGATCGGACATAACAGTAATTTTTTGTACATTTTTTGCTATAAATCAAAAAGTACATACAAGAATTTTAAAAAAAAGTTATGAAATGAACATATTGAGCCCTTTCATATGACACCCCATTTGCTATAGTAAAACCCCTATTATTTTTTAACCCCCCATTCATAATAACCCCCTTTTCAATTCATTTCATATTCTTATTACCAAAACAAAATGCGGGCAAGGAAGTTGTACCTACAGCTATGCCAAATATAAAGTTGATAGCATTTATATATTTACAGACAAACAGACAACCAAGTCTCACCATAAGGGTTCCTTTTTTTACCATTTTGGTACGGATCCCTAAAACGGGTATAAATCATGATGCAGAGTATACTAGACTACCCCCTTCCCTTGAGCCACAGATGATTTTTCACTAGGGCCGCAGATCTAAGGGCGCAAATTCATACATAAGTTCATACATAACTAGGTACAGTCGAAGTCAAATATATGTTTACACTTTAGCTCCTTGTCTATTTAACGTCATGTTTAAACTGTCATATGAAATTGTCACACCGATTATAGTGACAAGGTACTAAAGTATAAATATATTTATGACTTCGACTGTACTTGCATCCTAAGAGCCCACGACACTAAACCTAGTTTGATAAGACAACCAGATGATATAGATATAATTGGTCACGTTATTAATGGAACATGAAATGGCAATGCTACAATACAAGTTAGTTAGTTAGTGTTGTTGTTGGTTGATTGTTTTTCGAGACGAGCATTGGAGTTGATAATACCTGGGTCAAAATCTTTTTCGATGCACTGAAATTTTCCACTCTGTCACAATCGTAATTGTTCTCTTTAAGTATTAATGTTTTTTTAATTTAAATAAATGTTTGTTTTATTTGAATCAGTGAAGTATTGTCAAACATTGTCAAACAAAATAAAATATTACTTCCTACAAAAACCACTACTCTGTCACATTTCCCAGGGACCAATTACAATGCATCGAAAAAGATTTTGACCCACCTACGGTCCTTAGTGTCGTGGACTCTCCTACTATTGATAGATCTCGTACAGTTAAATTGGCCTATTCGATTCGTACTATCATCATCAAATCATCAACGTACGGAAGAAGTTAGCTCGCTGGAAAGGAAAACGAGTAAATAAATTTTGATATGCTTTATTAGTAAACCATGTAGGTACGTACGAACAAGCAATACAATCAAAGAGCTTGTGAGGCCGGAAAAATAAACACTCGTTTTAAAAATAATATCACGGCTCCTTCAGTAACATTTTTTAAAGATATAACACAAATCAAAACCAACATAACATAACTGTACTACAGTCTAAGACTTATATATAAACATTTCTAGCACATCAAAAATATCTGCACGCCTCTTCGCCACTGACAGTAAGGTTGTGTAGGTATACAATATTTGACGCGATAGATGTATACATACATATTAGTGCTTTAGACTGTGCATTGAACCAAATAAATGATTATCTACTTACAACAAAGTAATAAAGTATTTGAGGCAGAATTAGGGTCTCCCCAGACCTATCGACGCGGAATCGGCTTGAGCCGGTAAGAACTTTTTTTATGTCCGTGCAGTAAGAGTGAAAATGGTATCGCTCGGCTCGGCTCGGCCCGGCTCGGCGTTGCGAACGGAACGACTTCGTTTTCGATCTTATTGCGTGGACATAAAACTTATTTTTGCCGGCTCAAGCCGATTCCGCGTCGATAGGTCCGGGGAGACCCTTAAATTACCTACTCCGTGAAGGGTTCCGATGCAGTTGCTACCACGCAAATACACTATCTCAAAAAACAACAAGTACCTAAACTACATTTTCAATTTAAAGTAGTTGGCTGCTTCTTAGATGATTTTTAGTAGGTATAAATAATTAAGACGAGTGTACCTATCTCTAGAATCAATCAAGTCTATACTTCTTCGTGATTATTCGGGGATGACTATAGTTGGGCAAAGGATCTTCAATGAACTTGGACTTGCTGGCAGGTTTTTGTCCTTCCAAATTTTGTTATTTCATGTCTTATAAATTGACTACAGTAGTACAAATGGTAGGTTAAAATTAATATGATGTAATAATATCCAAATATCTAAACCGGCTGACATCCTCTATTTCAGGACAGAAGGTTCAATAATCTGAGACCGAAAAAGAAATTGAAGTCAATGGTTCTGAAAGTGATAAATGACAAACATCCCGTCATCTGAGTCACGAGTCTAGTGTATAATGATGTGGTACGAAATATTTTGAATTGGATGTAGATTTTTGAGAAATATATATTGGTGTTGTGACCCCTTTATCTTTCATAGAAATGAAATATCATTAATAGCGGACTACCCATTTTATTGCCATGTAGAAGATGCTTTTAGCGATACTTTCTCAGGGTCCGCTCACCATATGGGTTCCTTTTTTACACTTTTGGCACTGAACCCTAAAAACAAGATCACATTACCTACTTCGTTACTGTTTACTGGCATCTAGATTCTGTATACATTTTAACCACTTTTTAGAATTCCGTAGTCAACTAGAAGCGTTTAGGAAATAACTCGAAAAGCGTGATTTTCGCCAGAGTACATACCAAAAATAATAAAAATACTAAAACAATTAATAAAAATACAATAACATAACACAACAACACAACTAATGATAGTAAAAATGTTCAAAAAAGTCTTAAAAGAAGGCACATAATAATATAACAAACTTAAAAGGAACACTATCACGACTCAGTAGACTTGGTGGTTCCTGATACACAGGCGGGTAAAGTGTTTATACGTACTTAAAATCATCTAAGAGTCGTTAATGTTTGTTGTTTTGTTGAGATATTTTTGTGTTTGCAGCTTCGGAACCCTACACTGAGCACGGTTCACCGTACTCTTATCCGGTTTTTCTAATAATATGACTTCGTACAAGCCTAAATGTCAACACAAATTAATAATTCCTTCGGCAAACATTATTATATTATTTAAAGCAATACTTGGACTCAAAATATATTTGTTTGTCTTATGTTTCCTCTTGTCAATTGTAATCGTCAATATTTGGAGGGGTTTTAGTTCTACTACTTTATATGATGGCGTGTAATATGGATCCTTAAATACTGCTTATAAGAAAATTTCTTGTGACAATGATCGCATTCGAAATTTTTTATGAGCATATGCAATGACGATTCGTGCTTCCGAGTGTCATGTTGTGTGAAGAATTTTTTGCCACAAAAGCTGCAAGCAAATTTTTTAATGCCACTATGGCGTCTTCTGTGTGCTATGCGACCACTCGCATCACTAAACTTCATGGGGCATAGTTGGCATTGGTAGATCTTGTCTCCCGTATGCGTGCGGACGTGCCTCTTCAACGCCGAAGGGTCGCTGAACGCTTTTCCACAATATTGGCATTCAAAAGGGCGTTCTTTCGTGTGCGTTCTCTCATGAGTTTTCATATTGTGGTACTCAGAAAATGCTTTGTCACAATACGAGCAAATATGCTCCTTGATACCTAAATGGATCTTCGTGTGCGTATAGAGCGATGCGGTTTGAGTAAACCGTTTACCGCATTCTTTGCAAGGAAACGGTCTCTCCCCTGTATGCGTCCTGAAGTGAACTTTCAAATTGCTATTGTTTTTAAATTTTTTGTCGCACATACTACACGAGAAGTTATATTTAGCGTAATGCATATTAGTCATGTGTCTTTTTAGTTGCGTTTGCTTTGGAAAGTATTTTGAGCATTCAGGACATGAGTATGACGGGCCGCAGTGACTACCCAAATGCAAAGTCATAGCAGCTAGAGTTTTATACGAATTGGAGCATTGTCCGCAAGAATATGGCTCGTCGTTAACAGCAGTCGTGGTCTTTCCGATTTCAATTTTTTTGTTACTAAAATAATTTTGAGACGTTATCTTTTCCACTTTCTGGTTATTTTTGACTTTGGGCGGCAACTTATGCTTCGGTGTTAGATTAGATTCTAATTTTTGTTTCTCCTGTTTGCCTGTAGATTCCAATTTTATTTTCAAATTTTCATTTGACTTCTCTTCATTATTATAATTGGTTTTACATTTGCAGATGTTTTTAAGCGAGTTATGTTGAGCGTTGTCTTGTCCTTCAAATGTGGCATCACATTTTTTACATTCTAGCCTATTCATATGAGGTGTGCTTGTTGAACTGTTTCTTATATGGTCGTACCTGAACAAATAATGGTATACTTAGGCATATGTCTCGCTGCTTATTAGCACAGGATATATAACAAAAGATATATATCCTGTGTTAATAAAACAGACATAATAATATATTAATAGTTGATCGCTGGCTGTTTGCACTGCCGGCGAGAACTCTCTCCACTAGTTCGTCGAAAAAAAATCGCCTGTCAATAAAAGAGAAACGTAATATTAATCGTTGACTGCTGGCTCCACTCGCTTCCAACTCCTCGTGCTGGAGGGTCAAGTGCCTTACCCGGAATTGGGCAGCGTCTATCATCAATAGTAATTTAAATGCACAAATTAGTACATACTCTGCATCTTTAATATGATTTTTTCTATGGGTACGCCAATCTTTTGAGCCATAGAATTTCTTGGAACATTCATCACAGTGATATAATTGCAGGCGTTCCAATACTACGTGACAATTCATTTTCTGAAAGTAACAAAAACATGAAAAAGATTACCTAATTGTTTGGTCGAAAACGTAAAAGACTTTTTTAGTTACCCTGTAACTCGAGAACAAAGGAAGTCTACTTAGTCGTAATATTTACATACATACATTTAATCACGCCTGTTTCCCAGAGGTTGGCAGAGACCACTTCTTTCCAGTTGCTACGATCTTGACAAATTTCTTTCGCTTCTTCCACATTCATACATCGAGTCATGCACGCACGTCGGTTTCGGGTACTTAAGATTCGGCCCTTATCCAGTATTTCACCGATTTGACTCAAAAAGTACGCCTAGGGCGGCCCCTTCCGACCCGTCCACTCGCTTTCGATCTGTATATCTCTTTCGTCAATCTCCAATCGTAATATTTGTGCTTTACTTAAAGTTATTTTAGAGATTTTAGGTATTTGTAGCAGTTGTGGTTGTACTTAGTGGTGAAGACACGTAACTCTAGCAAAATCAACCTAGCGACCGACTTCAAAAAAGAGAAAATGTAAAAGTTTGTCAATGAGCAATAGGTATGCATGGATTTTTTTAATCGCATTTCTCAACAGATCAACAGTGCCCGGCGGGAAGTATGTCGGCGATCATCGCATTGCCGAATACAAACGAATGATAAATCTCAACAATTATTAGATTTATCGCGTATCAGAATTTGAATTAAAAATTAAGTATAGTCGGGGTAAAAAAGGTTCGTTACTTTTGGACCTTAAGAGCGTTGAAAAAGAGACGAAAAGTGACGAACATTTTTTTACCCTTACTGTACTTTATTGTTGGTTTGTTTTGTTCTCCGCGTGAACTTTATAGAGCTGTAAACCTACTTCCTTTTTTAATATAATTTACTCCTTTTCAACATGTACAGTATAGCAACGAAATTAAAATACCAATATTAAATAAAATAAAATACTTCTTCAACTGACTGAAACACGAAGTTTGCCGGGAGACATTAAGAAGAAGAATACTTAAAATTTAAAAAACCCCCGACTCAAAAAGTCTGTAAAGAAAACTTCTAAAAAGAAAAAAATAAGTAGTATTGGCCCTATAAGTGTAATTATAAGTAAGTAGGTATTAATATTTTGATTCAAGCGTCGACACGTCGGGGACCACTAAGTAGCTGAGGTACCTATTTTTATATCCTAATTTTTTTAAAATCTGTCGGTTTCGTTTACAAAGCGTTTATAAAGATACAAAACATATAATTTCGCGTGACTAGCCTCGTAAAGGTTTCTCTTTTTTTCCTATAGATGCCATCGCACAACATTATGTGATTTAAAGTTTGGGGTTTTTACAACTCTATATATATTATATATATATATTTTACATTACGATGTAATTAATTTTGGGAATAAGTGCGACTGGGATGAAATCGAACGGGAACAAATGCGACTGGGTAAAAAGACGAACGAGAATAAAAGCGACGGTAATAAAACCGAACAGGAAAAAATAACATTGGGTCAAATTAAGAATGGGAAAAAATGCGGAAAGAAATATCGCTTCACGGAAATAATGATTTTGTGAAAATTATGTAACAAACCATACCGGCCAGACAGAGATACAGAGTAAAAATCGTGTCACCGCACTGGCGCGTGGAAAAACTGGTGCAGCCGCTCGCTCTAACATATTACTGGTAAGAGTGACTGAAATGCCTGTTTTAAACTTTTGGTCCTTAAGTGATACGTTGGTAAAATAACGATAATTTTGGTCTTATTCACGTACCAGTAAGGTTAAAAGTAAAAACTTTTATAATAACACTCATTACTGTATTGTAACGTGATTCATAAACGCAACTAGTTAAGTTAATGTCATGTTGACAGCTAGGCTGACAGCTCTCTCTCACCTGGATCACGACACCAGCAACACGTCTCTAGAATATATAAAAATACAAGTTGAGACGAAATTAAGATTTGGGATGTGCAAGCGGGATTTCGAAAGGGGATGGGATGTGTGGATCAAGTCTTCTCCTTAAGGTGCATAGTCGAGAAAGCCATAGCCAAACATCAAAACGTTTTCTGTGCCTTTATTGACTTAGAGAATGCGTATGACAGAGTGGTGAGGGATGAACTATGGATAACTCTTTCCGCGTATGGGGTGGACAGTATTCTGATACGGGCTCTCAAATCATTATTATGATGACTCGAGTGCCTGTGTCAGGATAAATGGGACGTATACGGACTGGTTTAGCATCGAACGTGGTGTTCGACAGGGCTGTGTAGCGTCTCCTTGGCTGTTCAACCTATTCATGGACAGTTGTTTGTCAGATCTGAGAGAGTATGATTGTGGAATAAGGATGAATGAGTCAGTTTTTAAAACTTTGTTGTATGCTGATGATCAAGTTCTCCTTGCATCATCGGCGGACTACTTACAACAAATGGTAACTCTGATGAATGAGGCGTTTAAAAGGAAAGGTATGAAAGTGAATGTTAAAAAGACGAAAGTGATGGTTGTGGAGAGGGATGAAACTGTTACAGAATGTGAAATAATGATTGGAGATGAAAAAGTCGATCAAGCGGATGAATTTGTGTATTTAGGTTCTTTGTTTACGAGAGATGGGAAATGTGACGCGGATATTGAAAGAAGAGTAAAAGCGGGAAATATGATCAATGGGGCGTTACACTCAATCTTGGCAAACAAGGTCATATCGAGCAAAGCTCGCCTTGCCATTGTTCAGGGAGTATTGACGCTAACATTGATTTATGGTAGTGAATCTTGGGTATGGCAGAAGAAGAACGAAAGTAGGATTAATGCAGTTGAAATGAGAGCTCTAAGAAGTATGTGTGGAGTTAGAATGATAGATAGAGTAAGAAATAGCGAGATCCGAGAACGATGTGGATTGAAAGAAGATGTAGTGACTAAAATCGAAAAGGGTATGCTAAGGTGGTTTGGTCATTTAGAAAGGATGGATGAAAAAAGAGTTACGAAAGAGATATGGCGAGTGAGAATGAGCGGAGATGTCCGTAGGGGACGTCCTAGACGGACCTACAGTGATCAGATTGGCGATGTACTGATTAAGGGCCAAATCAAAAGCACCCGAAACCGCCGTACGTGCATGAAGAGATTGATGAATGTAGAGGAAGCGAAAATTGTGTGTTTAGATCGGTGCACCTGGCGTTCCATAATCTCTGCCTACCCTATTGGGAGACAGGCGTGAAGGTATGTATGTATGTATGTACAAGTTGATATTATAAGCCACATATAGAAGAAAGTAATAAACCTCCAAATACTAAACTGACTTTTATTAATAACAATACGTCATGGCGCAGTCGGTAGGATCTGAAATCACGAAGATTAAGACGGATTTTATCAAGGTAACCTACAAACCCGGAACGTGGCACATGGCCGGCATACAGCATAGGTATACTTAACTAAACCATACGTATACGTTACGAATTACACTAATAAGAAAAGGATTATGAATAAATATGAGTAAAGAAGACGAAATAGGAAGCGAAGAAATGGAAAAAATGGGCGCGGTCGAGTAATGCCGCAGGGATTAAATCTTGATGATATTGAAAACTGGTGGCCGCAATGGCAAAGATTCAAATTGTCGTTTAAAAACTTTATCCTGGCGGCAGAGTTAGAGAGGATAACGGAGAAGAGAAAAGCAGCAATTCTATTAAACTGCATTGGGCAGCAGACGCAAGACTTATATTTTAATGTGCTTAAGGCAGAAGGGCAAGAAAAATTTGAAGAGGTGATTGAAATCATTGATAAATACTTTAAGCCACAGCAAAATAGGGTGATTAACAGTTTTAATCTAAATAAACGAAAACAAGAAGATGGTGAATCTTTTGATGCGTTCTACACAGCAATAAGAAAAATTGCTGAGAACTGCAACTACACGGATAAGGACAGGATGTTACGGGACAAGATAGTCATTGGAATACGGGAACAAAGGATAAGTACAGCAGAAGCTCTTGGAGATCAAGGATTTAACTTTGGAGAAGGCGGTGGACATCTGTCGGTCTGCGGAGCTATCCAGGGAACATGTGAAGGTGCTGAACAACCCGGAGGTGCATGCAGTACAGGCTGAGAAAATGTCACAGAAGCAGCAACAATTCAGCAAAACTACTTTAATAATTACAGAAATCACATGCCTCAATCACAAAACAAAAATAGTAATAGTAATAGTAACAATAGCAATGGCAGTTATAGTAAAAAAAAAACCAGTGCAAAAAGTGTAACACTGAGCATGGACCAAGGCAATGCCCAGCATATGGTAAAGTGTGTTCAAAATGTCACAGAATGAATCATTACAGTATGGGTTGTACTTTTACTAAAAGGCGGGTCGATCATATTCATGATACAAATGACAGTGATGAGGCTTGTAATAATAACATACAGGACTTATGACTAGTTTACGCGATTGATTTCAGCAATAATGAGTGGACAGACGCACTCAGGGTAAACAATAAAAAGGTTCGATTTAAGTGTGACACTGGGGCACAAATTAATGTGTTAGGCTTAAGTGATTTAAAGAAAATTGTCAATGATGATAATATTAAAATGTCTGAGACAAGATCATTAATAGAAGTGTTTGGAGGTGGGAAGTTAATTCCTTTAGGAAAATGCACATTAAAGGTGTATCCTAATATTAATATAGAAAACAAGGATGTTATAATATAAATACTGAGTTTTTAATTATGAAAGAAAAAGTAAGACCAATTTTGGGGTTAGGGTCACTTGTAGAGTTGAAATTGTTAAATAATAGGAATATTAATACATTACAAACTAAAAATGTTACTTATAGTAATAGTAAAAATAAAGACTGTTATTAATAATAATTTCGAACTATTTCAGGGTGTAGGGGAGTTCAAGAATACGCTACAATTGCGCATTCGACCTGGTGTGGAACCGGTGCTGAGACCCCCGCGCAGAGTCCCACAAGCACTCATGTCACGCCTCGCGGACAAGTTGAAAGCTCTGGTGAAGCACAAAGTCATAGCGAAGGTACAACATCCTGATAGTTTTGTCAGTAATCTAGTGATAATAGAGAAGAAAGATGGTTCATTGAGAATTTGTCTTTACCCGAAAGAGCTTAACCAAGTGTTAATAAGAGAACATCATTTAATTCCAACTTTAGATGAAATAGTTTCAAAAATTAGTAATAAAAAATATTTCTCAGTTTTAGATTTGTCAGACGGATTTTATAATATTAAACTTGATGAAAAGTCCAATAATTTGTGTACTTTTAACAGCCCATTTGGCTGCTATAAACAATAATAATAATTAATTTTTAAGAATACCAATTAAATAGATGTATTCTGTAACTTTGGCATACCAGGAGAAATAATCTCAGATCATGTCCCATTTGACTCCAGAGAATGCAAGGAATTTACACTTGTTTGGGGCTTTAAATTCACCTACACCAGTCCGCGGTATGCTCAGGCGAATGGCATGGCTGAACGTGGAGTTCAAATTGCTAAGAAAATGTTATTGAAATGTCATGAAGATAAGACAGATTTTAGATTAGCTTTACTGCAATATAGAGCGTCACCTGTTTCTGGCACTCAGTATTCTCCTAGTGAGCTGGTAATGAACAGAAATTTAAAAACAAAGTTGGTAGCTAACTATAATTATTTAAAACCAAAAATGAATGAGAACGTAAGACAACAAATTGATAAGACTGTTACCTACTAGAAATATAAGAAATTACAATAAGACTGCTAGAAGTAAAAAAGGTTTTGAGATTTTACAAAGTGTTTGGTTCAAACAAGATGTGAATAAAAATGTACCTATGGATAGAAGGTAGAATAAGTAAATATAATGGTTATAGATCGTATGATGTATTGGATAATAATAATGTTAAATACAATAGAACTTCTTTTCATATTCGTGCCGCATACACTTTGTGCTTCACCTGAGCATCGGCTCACCACCACTGGTCTAATGTGTAGTTGTAAGATTGATACTGTTTGTTTTTTTTGTTTAAGGGGATAATAGGCGAAATATAATAATGTTGTTGTAAATGTTATTGCAACACGTCTCTAGAATATATAAAAATACAAGTTGATATTATAAGCCACATATAGAAGAAAGTAATAAACCTCCAAATACTAAACTGACTTTTATAAAATAAATAAATTACTGCATTACTTTCCATGGTGAACTGCGTCAAGTAGCATATTTTATAAAATGGCGCTTTCACTTTTTTTTATTTACGACATACACTATCTCGTAAAAACAAAATTAAATGTACACAAACTAGAGGACGCCCGCCACTTCGTACACGTAGAATTAGTTTCCCGCTTCTCCCTCTATTTTTTCCAGTTGGGGGTTGGGGGTTTATTTTCGGAAAAACCTTTGTTAGTGCGTACCTAGACCTCATAAGGTACCTACGTGCCAAATTTGGAATTGGTTTGGTCTGTGCGTTGATATGTCAGTCAGTTTCTTTTTTTATATATTTAGATTAGTTACTTGCCTAAAATATACTTTCATTTATCATCATGTAGTAGTTCCTGAACAAAACCGTTCGTGGGTTTACCAACCGACGCAATACGCAGCGCAGGCGACTAAACGAAGATCGGCGTATAAAACGTGGAGCGCAATTTCTTGACAATGGACAGCCGGCCGCCCTAATAAGTAAAATTCATAATCGAATACATTTTACTTGTAATCGATTACCTTTCCTAAACTTCAAGTTGCATCACTTACGAATACGAGTAAGTAGCATGTTTCGGGATGGGTAATTTTTGAGCTCCAGAGTGGGCATGATCCCTTAGATGGTTTGTCTGGGGGCTATACCAAATATTTAAATAGAAAATTAACCTACATTATGGGGTTTTGGAGATTAGGGTTTATTGTGTTTGTAGCAACAGCGAGGGCACCCTATAGGTACTATGTACGCATTGACATACTCTTGCCCGGTTTTTGTTAGTAAATCAGTTTCGAATAAAATGTACGTACATAAAGTGAATACTGAAGTGTTGCCGAATTTGATAAAAAGAGATTTTCGTCGACGTACACAGACAAAAAATTTACAAATACTCACGCTTGTCTCCATAGTTTTGAAAAACACATAATTTGATCAATTACTTATTTTAGCTTTGTACAACCAATTTAAAGCAAATAAAAGTCAATTGTTTAAAGCTATTTACAGCTAACCCAAGCTTTCAATTATATAAAACTTACTCTGTGAGCCAGCCAGCGGGAATGTTTTATGCATTTTTGACATGACAGCTAGGTACCCGTCAAAGCTCTCAAAAAAGAAAAAAGAAAAGATTCTTACACAGACTATGAAGTAGGCAATGGTATTAGGAACCTTAAGGTGGATTCACAATGCAGAGTAGCCTTAATAACTTTTAAACTTATCATCATTATCATTATCATTAATATATCAGTTATAACATAGGAAAAAAAATTATACCTACTGTTGAAAAATGTCGTATTTAATTAAGCATTAAAAAATATTTAAAATTGCGACTAATTTTGACATTTTGAAACCCCATATTGACAGATTGTTCAGTTTTGTGGGATAACTTGTAACATTGATGAAGAACTTGCATTAAGTCAAATAACAGTGAAAAGATGGTTCCAAATAAGGTTCCAAATGAGTTAGCGGTCAAGATCACACCAAGCCATTGAAGTGGATGCCCGCCATCTTCAAGGGTCATAACGATTATGACTGGAAGACTTCGACGACAGGACAGGATTCACCGTACAACGTTGCTTATATATACTTACATTGGCAAAATTACTTTATTATGTAGACGCCATTAAATAAATAAATAATAATAATACGATATGCTGGTGTGATTGTTTAAAACTAGCTTTCAGAGTATTTAAACCATGGAAAATCTTTGAAAACCACTTTATGAGTATTGCCTTGTACCTGAATGCAAAAACACTATTTGTATAATTGGTAGGTACAAGATAAATAGCAAATTGACTTACGTAAATATAACATAGTAAAAGTGAATGTGTTTTATTTTTTATTTTATTTGTTTATTTTCAAAAAGATATTACTATAGTCAATTTATTAGGTGAATTATGTACAACCTTTAATATAAAAACATTCAAAGAAATAAAAAAAAAAATAAAAAAAAAACTGATAACTAAAACATATGGTTTGACGCGATGCAATTCCGCCACAAATCACTTATCATCTTACTTAATCCTACTCGTATTACTTACATTTATTGTGTTACTAACATTAGGTACACTGAGGCCGGCGGCAGGCCGGGCGCGCGCAGCGAAACCGGTTCTCGCCCACCAGGAACAGGATGCTTCGCAATATTGCAATTTAAATTAATATATCCAAACCAATTTTTTATCCAAAATCGCGTATATGACACAAAAAATCCTGACTTCAGTAAGTACCCTATCAAGGTACTAATAAGTAGTTATCTTATTTTTTGAATCTTTTGTGAGCTTATTAATCAAATCAGGTATTATGTACTCAGACGTGCGCCTCCCATAATAATTCCTGAACTCTGGTTTTCTTAGTACCTTATTTATTACCTGTCTATTAATTTTACTATGCGATATAGGCTTTTGAATTTCCATTCTTAAGTATTGTTCTTTTAACATAATGTAATTTTCACGCTACTGGTCGGAAATGTGGCGAAAGATGGTCTGTTCTTGCTCCCCAAAACAACCAATAGTTGTACTTTGAATGAGCAAGCCTATGAATTGAAACTGGACAACTAAAACATAGTTGGTCTGTTGCATCGAGCAAGTCGACCAATCACATCGGTCTGCTGATCACTGTTTCGACAAATCAGAATACGACTTGTGCTGCATATGAAATTAAATTGGCCAATGAGAAGTCGTTTTAATTTTTTAAAATATTCATCCCTTCACGAATAGGCAACGGTAAGTCACGGTCAGAGTTGTTAGTTAAAAAAACGCCTTTGAATGACTGGCCACTAAGAAAACGGTATCGTTAAAAAAAAGTAAACATTGGCGGGAGAGCGTTAAATTTTAGTGTGTTGAATTTTCGATGCGATAATTTCCGGTGATTGATAAGTTCAAAGTAACCAAAGTTTGATCAACAATGGATTCATCTAGTGACAGTATGGACGTGCTTACGTCTACCGAATGACAAGACACTGTAAAGACGATCGTAAATAATTTGTTGCCAGCGAAATCCCAGGCAAAGTACATGAAGGCGTACAAAAAATATTTTATGGATAGATATTTATTTCCTCCCAGTAGGTAGTCGTGAAAAGCACTATGTTAAGCCTCGGCTGAAAGTGCAATAGATGGACTTAGCAGAGGCCCTCGAACCAACTCGTTCATCTTTTGCGAACTTTCGAACCTCTACAACAATGTACTATTACGTGTGGAGCTATGTTATAGATCTCATTGTGTGCAGCTATGTTATAAATCTCTCCGTTAGACCATAATCACAACTTTTAGGTTATGTTTACTGATCTTTATATTTAAGATTATATTGGTTAAATAATGCATTATTATAAAATAATTACCTCACAGCTTTCACTCCTTTCACCTCAACGGACGTAAAATCTAAATTTGACGCCAAATAAGACGACATCATGAATCGTGAATAATCAATCAATCGTGAATTATCGGCAGATTATCTGACTGTGCTTTCACAAATCCAATATTAGTCATTTTTAAAATAAATAAATAAATAAATAAATATCAGGGGACAGTGTAACACCAATTGACCTAGTCCCAAACTAAGCTCAAGGCTTGTATTATGGGTACTAGACAACGATATAAATACTTATATACCTAAAGAAATATACACTTAAATATATAGAAAACATCCATGACTCAGGAACAAATATTCGCGCTCATCGCACTAATATCTGCCCTTACCGGGATTTGAACCCAGGACCGCTAGCTTCGTAGGCAGGGTCACTACCAACTAGGCCAGCGCATCGTCAAAATAATTTCAAATTTTATGAAGATAGGTACTAAAAAGACAATAAGAATTCACAACACACACAATATTACTATTTTATCTGACTACTTAATGCTCCAATTTCCATACAAATACAGGCAACACGAACTTGTTGTCATAGTATTTGACGTCACGTTTCGTTTTAACCAATGGCATTGCGTTTCACACATTTGATATTCGCTCGCTAAACTTGCACTTTTATTTAGATCGAGTCAACAATCGTTTAGATCGAGTTTGTTGGTAATGAAAAACAGAAAAAAAATATTTCAGTCAGATTAAAATTTTATGCATATTCCCTATTAAACTTTAACACCGAAAAGTAACAAATATATTTCATACAAAGGTAACTGTAAAAGGATGAAAGGATGTCTCTCTTCATTCGTAAGTACCGTAAATGTTTTTTTCATCACACTTGCTCGTAAATAGTGTCCTAACATGCTAGAAAAATCGACCGTAAATCCAAAATAATACCCGCGGGCCTTTTTTTACCATTACGTAACTAGAGTGCGTAATAGCTTTTTTTTTATAGTACATTGTGTATTAAGGGTGGTAAAGAAAGAATTACAAACGAGAGTCTGTTAGAAGCCCGAAGCCGAAGGCTGAGGGCTTTAATGACTCGAGCTTTGTGTTTCCTTTACCACCCGTGTAACATACAATGTTTTTCATCACAATTGCGAGGAAATGAAATAAAATCAGATAAAAGATCATATTTTTAACTTATTAGCGGCAGACTACATCATTGTCTGTGACTTACCACAGATAATGTCAAACGTGTTCAGAGTCCGATTCTAGTGACATATGAGATCAATAGTTTATTATGCGAGACTGTTAGGAAATAGTATTCAACTGACATTTCATCTCGAATGAAACTTCATATCGAATGGCACAAGAATTGGGGTCCTGACGTATTGTGATAGTTTGAGTCCACGTATAATATTTAAAAAAAAAGCTATTACGCACTTTAGTTACGTAATGGTAAAAAAAGGCCCGCGGGTATTATTTTGGGTTTACGGTCGATTTTTCTAGCATGTTAGGACACTATTTACGAGCAAGTGTGATGAAAAATATTATACGTGGACTCAAACTATCACAATACGTCAGGACCCCAATTCTTGTGCCATTCGATATGAAGTTTCATTCGAGATGAAATGTCAGTTGAATACTATTTCCTAACAATCTCGCATAATAAACTATTGATCTCATATGTCACTAGAATCGGACTCCGAACACGTTTGACATTATCTGTGGTAAGTCACAGACAATGATGTAGTCTGCCGCTAATAAGTTAAAAATATGATCTTTTGTCTGATTTTATTTCATTTCCTCGCAATTGTGATGAAAAACATTGTATGTTACACGGGTGGTAAAGGAAATACAAAGTTCGAGTCATTAAAGCCCTCAGCCTTCGGCTTCGGGCTTCTAACAGCCTCTCGTTTGTAATTCTTTCTTTACCACCCTTAATACACAATGTACTATTACATTTTGTTTACCGTCACCTGTGAAATAAGAGAATACACCATTAGACATCGTATGAGTGCGATAAAGACGGGTAGCTTGATGGCGGCTGTGAGCGGGCACTTGTTTTGGCGGGAATGGCGAGACATTTGAAACAACAATTTATCTCATTCTATTTAGTTTTATTATTATTATTTATTTATTAAACCAGCAACAAAAATTACAAATATACAAAAGCCCTGCAAAACTGTATTAGTACAGTTTGTTTGCAGGAAGACTTTAAAATAACAGTAGGTACTATAATCTTAATATTATACAATGTTTAGTTCGACACAATGGATACCGATAATATAATTCTAACGCAGTGTACCTATCTAAAAGATATTTCTTTAGTTTTCTCTTAAATACACGTTTATTTTGCTATCGCATATATTAGGTAAATTATTATAATTTGATTCTGTTTGATTCGGTAACCCTAGTGGACGCTAGCCTTTGATCTACTTATATATCGAAAGAGATATTTTGATACTATTCATCACGTGTATATATATATATCGAGACACATCACATGGATTCCCATGGGTACTCAGTTATGCGATTTATTTATACAGTTACGTATTTTATATTTTATACAGGATGTTTTTTCATCAGCAACTTCCACAAATATAGGCTTCCACAATATAGGGCTGAGTATATTCATGACTCTGAGCTCAAAAAAAATAAATGTTTTTTTTTCATCGAAAGACGAAAGAATGTCCTCGCTATTTTATAAATCATGGTCTCTCGTTTCTGTAGCTACGAAGGGGGTAGGCCGCTTAACGTCACGATGTCATTGTTTGATATTACCTTCACAAAACTAGGCGCAAGCGACGTCTGTTCCGTGTTTGTTTCGAAGCGAGTGCTTAGCAAGCGGTAAGTAAAGTATTTAATCGTTTATTGATAAAAAAATGGCTCGACCATTTCAGTTACGGCCTCGGCACTCAAAGTTTCGAATTTAGTGGTTCATGGTAACCATCCAGCGGGTCTACTATTTTAAAATCCTGTCAGAAAGTAACGGATGTACCTACATTAAATCACGCCTGTTTCCCAGAGGGGTAGGCAGAGATCACTTCTTTCCACTTGCTACGATCCTGCCATTTTTTTTTCGCCTTATCCTCACTCATACATCGAGTCATACACGAACGTCTGTTTCGGGTACTTAAGATTCGGGCCTTTTCCAGTAATTCTCCGATTTGATTCGAAAAAGTACGTCTAGGGCCCTTGTTGTAACGGATGTTTTATCCACATTTGGTCACGCGATAATCGTAGCCATATTAGGCCCCCAGCCAGGTTGGAACAGTATCTAATGATTGCTGCTTTTTAATTTGGTTTCGGTGATAATGAAAATGAGAATGGAAAATTAAAGAAGTTTATTGGTTATAATATAAAACAAGGTAAACAATTAGTCATGGTTGGAACCTCCTACTATATGTGACAGTATAATTGTGTCAGGAGATCCCACTGTACCTACAATGATTTATAATATTTTACTAATACTATAACCATTACCATTACAATTAATGTTACAGGTAATTAGGTTGCAAATTGTATTGGTGATGACACTGATGACTGATGACAATTCCGCTATCGACAAAGGGAGGCTTATTCATAAATGTACTATAAACCTATTTTAGTTAAATTATGCTCTTTCTATAAAATTCAAATATCACAATGAGATAGAGACATAGTATTATAGTATTATATGTGTTTTATTTTAAATTATTAATATTATTAAAACTCTGCAACGAACAGTATTATTCTCTCAAAATCAACGGACGGTCGGACGAATAATACAATTTTCTGTCTTATCCATAAACGTGCAAAAACTAAAATGTGCTAAAATGTCCTTATCTGACCTGTCATGCCCACATCTGAATTTTATTCTAAGAGTCAAAGCATAATTGTACTAAATAGGTTTATAGTGCGTTTATGAATAAGCCTTCCACGCGAAGCGGGATTGTCACGGATTGTCAAAACCAATACAATGATAATGAAGTTAGACAGGACGCCCGGCCGGAGCAGGCGGGAGGTTGATCTCTTCCGGTCGTTCGGCGGTTGGTAGCACGTCCCATCGTCTTGTGTCCTACAGAACATAAGTGCATGTATGAAAACAAGAAGTGTTTTGAACATAAACAATTACAAGACATGTTTGCATCAATAAAGATGATTACGTAGGCGAACTTATTTAATAATGTTTGTTTACTCGCATACGTACTATTGGCATAATTTCGATCGGCATAAAGCATAAAGCTGTTGCTCAAAAAGTCTTTTGTCATAAATGATCCTGCGCATAATACTTTCATTGTCATATTTGTACTATGTCATATATTTTTTAACCACAACGTTGAATAGCGTAAAAAAATAGTCATAATATTGAAGACCATTGTCATAAACCATAAGAATTGCAATGCATACATTATGCCAATAGATGTTTATGCGACGGCGTGTGATGCTTAGAAAACAGAACAGGATTTTACTACAGTAGGTAGTTCTGTTAACGTTGAACTACGTCAGGGGAGCCAGAAAATGGGGTGCTCGGAGGGTGCAGCCCCCGCAGTAAAAACAAAGAATCGTTACAATTGTATCATTGAATGATTAGGTAAGGGTTAACTTGTATCCCTTAGAATAGGCACCCAGGCGGCGACACGCTGGCGTTTTAATAATTGCCGTGCGTTTGTTTTAAAAAAAGAAAAAAACAGGTTAGGTTAGTTAAATAATATAAAAGTTTGTAATATGTCAAATATAAGTAAATAATATGTCTGAGCGCCCCATTAAGTCGGTTGGTTTCGCTTAATAGTTCGTGCTCGGCTGCCGCGCTCCCCGTGCTCACTGGCCCACTCGCCGCAGATACCAGGAATATAGCCGCGACGACGCTCTTGCTAGGCAATCGAAAAAACTACACATTTACTACGACAGATTCTATTATTTTAGCTAAAACTTGTAGATAACTGTTGATATTGTTGATGGACCTTTATGATCATGTGTTATTTGTAAAATGTATGTAATCGTGGATATATTTTCAATTAAGTTATAGGTGGTAGCTAAACTGCCAGTTACTTAGAAGTAAAAAATCGCATGGTGTGCTCACATGCCTGAGCGATCATCTACTCGTAAGTACTCGATGTTTGTTGTCAGATCATTGTTTATTATAACGGCCAAAGTAAGAGCGGTAATAAAGTCTACTGTTATATAATTGTTTGTGTATTCGTGATTTCTAACAGTTACCTACCCCCACGTATATAACAATAATTTATTTTCACGGCCAAAATGGTCTCTGGTCAATGTCTATATCTGTGTATATATTTGTTATTGTGTGCGTGTGTGTGTACAACTACTCAAGATCCTGATATCTGGGAAGTTAATAAATAATTCTTGAAATGGTGTTTAAAGGTAGGTACTCATTTTTTTTTTAACGTAAATCATTCCAGCATTTAGTGGCAGCAATAAGAAAGGTCCCACGGAAAGCAGTCGCACGGTGTTGTGTTTAGGGTTTGCAATCCGAATAATCCGAATATTCAATTATCCGAATATCCGCCGAAAATAATATTCAAAATTATCCGAATACTAAACCGCGAATTATCCGAATAAACGGATATTTTGAAAAAACTAATAAAATCATTTATAAGCAGGAAAAATTCAAAAAAATTACAAGAAAACCCACTAATGACGTTTTATGTCCATCTGTATTGCCCAAATAAGGTGTTTAGACAAATGTTCCATATTAGGTATTATATTATATTTTAGTAAATAAGTACCTGAATACCAAACCAACTTACATAAATTACATAATAATAATAATTAGTATTAGGTGGCCAGTTACTAGCGATTTACCCTACTTACATTATTATGTGTGTTACTATACTATTAATATAATATTCATTTTTTATTAAACTAGAAATAAATCTAGTTTTACACTCGTTTTTTAAAAGTTGATTTTATTTGTTTACTTTTTTTAATTAAGTTAAATAAAGACACTAAGATGCATACTTTTTTATGTTATTTGACATCGAAAAGAAAAAAAGTATAGGACAAATTAATCTTATATACGCTGTAAATATTGATATATGATTTAATGTGATGTGTGTGATGTGATTTATGACATTAATAATGAATATAACGATCTCAGATTATACAAGAATGTTAAAAAACAAAGATTGATTTACAATTTATTTATTTATTTATTCGGAGATAAAAACAGAAACATACAAGTGAAGTAACAATACAGTTAGAATATGCGTAACTCGTACAGAATAGTTTATGATGTTCCCCTGAACATATCTCACTGAGAACATAAGAAAAAAAGAAAATACAACCTACAAATGCACATTTTGACTACACTTTAATTAAGTAGTTAGCATTAACAATAATTTATTATATCTTTTTTGTTTTGTATAGTTTTATAACAGCAGCCTTGAATGAGGCGCGGGAGCAGGAAAATAAGTCTATATCAGAAAGAAATCGGTTGTGGTGGTCGCAAAGTCTATATATAGGAGCGCGTTTACCTGCATTGGATTGTATGTTTGGCAAAGCGAATAAATGTTTAGACCTGGCCGATCTTCGTGGAGTGCGAAACCGAAATGCTGCGAGCAACTGTGGGCAATCAATGTCGGCTACGCAAATGTTGCGCAGCATTACTGCGTCAGCAACGGCTCGTGGTCCTTCAAAGACAGCATATTATATTTGGCCAAGAGACCGGTGTAGCAACAACGTGGTTGCCTCATCTTATAATTAAGGAAACATCTCTACTTTGTCTACGTAAATATTATAGTACGGGTTCCATGCTATTGAGGCATATTCAAGATACGATCTCACCAAGGATTGATAAAGTAGGATGAAAGTGTTTTGCTTCTTGAACGGTTTGGTGGTGCGTATTATAAAGCCAAGCATTTTGTATGCTTTCCTCGCTACATTATCCACATGTGTATCAAGAGTCAATTTAGAGTCGAGGTGCACCCCTAAGTCACGAATACTGTTAGTGGTTTCCAGATGGTGTTGATTTAGGTGATATGAGTTAGAGATAATATGTCTTTTTTTTGTGAACACTATGTGTTTACATTTGTTGTAGGCTAGAGACAATTTGTTTTTTAGACAATAATCGTTAAATCTATTCAAGTCATCCTGAAGTAAGGACGCATCCTCAATACATTGCACTCTTTTATATATTTTGAGATCGTCAGCATATAATAAGATGCTACTATTTTTGAAACAGGTGGAAATATCATTAATAAATATAACAAATAGCAACGGTCCTAATATTGAGCCCTGGGGAACGCCCGATGTTGCAACTGTGGGTAACGATGTAAACCCGTTGACTACTACGAATTGGGTGCGATTACATAAGTATGAGGCAAACCATCGGAGAAGGCTTCCCTTAATTCCATTATAGGACAGCTTTCTCAAAAGCATCAGGTGATCCACTTTATCGAAAGCTTTTTGGAAGTCTGTATATATTGTATCCACTTGCAGTGTCTCATCAAGCGATCGAAAGATGAAATCAGTAAAAAGTGTGAGATTAGTGGCAGTCGACCTACCTTTAACGAAGCCATGCTGCTCAGCTAGTATCGAATTTTTAACAAATTCATAAAGACGGGAATGTACTAGTGATTCGAAAATTTTTGGGATACAGGATAAAATTGATATAGGGCGATAATTTTGAATATTAACTTTTGGGCCAGATTTATGGATGGGAGTTATATTTGCTACTTTCCATCTTTCAGGAAATATACCTCCCTCCAAACACTTATTGAAAATGAGCTGCAACGGTAAGGCCAAGGCGGAACTGGCATGTTTTACGAAAACTGGGCTGAGTAAATCGGGACCGGGACCCTTATTTGCATCAACATTTTTAAGGGCTGAATGCACTTCGTTTGTTGTGAATGAAATAGAGGACATGATACTTATTAAATTATTATCATCAGAGTGCTTCAGATAGTCCAGATTATAACCATTTTGGGGATTTACTTCAAATACAGATTGGAAGTAGTCGGCGAACATATTACATATTTCCTCTGGACAGTTAGAAGCAATATTTACTAATTTCATTGTCTGGGGGTAACTTGTGTTAGTTTGCCGTAAGTTCGCAGAATACTTCCAAAACTGCTTAATGTTATGCCCTACGGAACATTCCACATTATCTGTATACCTTCTAAAACAGTTTTTCATCTGAATTTTAGCTCTGGCACGCAATAGTGAGAATTCTTGGTAGTCCCGCTGAGAACCATACGAGTATATGGTCCAACGTCGATGAACCCTATTTTTGCGTCTCAGCGTACTAATCAGACTTTTGGAGAACCAGACAGGATAGCGCATACTTTTAGTTTTAGAAAAAGGAACAAAACTATCGACTATTTTGTAAATATCTATGTAAAATTCTGAGACACAGGTTTCAGGGTCAGCCTGGGCAAATTTAGACGTCCAATCGACAGAGTTTAGTTCGGACGTTATTTTATCGTAGTCAGCTTTGTAAAAATTATATTTAGGCCTATTAGCTGTACTCAACGATTTACTTTGTGATAAATCACATACTATATCCAGTGAAGGATGATGAGGTACGTTATTAAGCAAAGGGTCTACAGATTCAAACAAACGACATTCTTGGAAATTGCTAAGAATCAAGTCTAAAGTTCTACTATTTTCATTCATGACGTGGTTGAACTGCCTAACATTAGTGAATGCCATTGTGTAGGAAAGCAAATTAATTATTTCGCTGCCGCTAGCAACAGGTGAACTAGGCGGCAAACCGTCATCAAATGACCATCCAGCGCCAGGTAGGTTGTAATCGCCTACTAAGAGTAATTTGCAGGGACACATATTAGAGAAGACATTTTGTACTTTAATCAAGTGTTTTTCGTACGTGTCTAGTTTGGATGAAGGTGGTAAGTAACAAGCGCACATGATTAATTTTCCGTCATTGAGTGGGAACTGAAGATATATCTCCTCAAGATCGATCGCCTCCAGGTCCATACGCCTCGTCACAATTGTTATACTTAAAGTTGATTAAGTAGTTATATCTCGATATTTTATGTGATTTATTATTATGTATGTCAGTTTTTTTGTTACTTGTTGATTTTATGCATTACACACCTTTAAATACGCTAATTTTGTTTTATTTTATAAAATACAAAAATTATCCGAAATTATTCAAATATCCGAATATTCGGATAATGAATATTGAAGTATTCAATTATCCGAATATTAAAAAACTGGGCGGATATTGCAAACCCTAGTTGTGTTGTGTGTATACTCGTAATAAGCGTGCGGCATGACGGATGACACGCGATCGACGAGGGACGGGAAGCAAAAGCGCGCACAGGCATTTTGACCACAATTTTTATGTCGTCGCTAACAAATAACCACCAATCACTGTCTCCGCGTAACTCAACTTCAACTGAATCAGCGAATCGCAATGTCTGACCCGCTTATCTTAACCATTTAATAAAAAACGTGGGACCATCTCACACTTATTATTGACCTACTCCAAAACTAGGCTCTAGGCTTGTACTATGGGTACCAGACAACGATATACTTAATTATATACAGAAATGCATGCTTAAATACAAAGACAAAATACTTGCGCTCATCACACAAATAACTGCCCTTAGGCTGCGCTGCGTTTCCACCAGAGATGTGCGAGGATGCGTTGCGAGGGATGTGTTTGTCATGAACCAATAGAAACACTTCATTTACCTATCCTCGCTTAGCTTAGCTCTGGTGGAAACAGGTCAGCGGAGCGAGGTTTTTGTACATACAAAAGAGGGGAAAGATGTGTGCGAGGAATGTGTTGTAAGGAATGTGTTGCGAGGAATGTGTTGCGAGGCGGCACCTAGCTCCGCACCCGCCTCACCGCACCCCGCCCGCTTATTTAAAAAGAGCCCGATACACATCCTCGCTACGCAGCCTCGCGCCGCTCAGCTACCTCGCACATCTTTGGTGGAAATATTCACACCGTTACACCTCCTCGTTACACAGTCTCGCACCGCTTAGCTACCTCGAACATCTCTGGTGGAAACGCAGCTTTACTGGGATTTGAACCCGGGACCGCTAGTTTGTCAGTAACTACTTACCTGTTAGGCTAACGTGTTGTGTTTGTTTCTTAAGTGATGCGGTTGCTGAAACAACGATGTGGTCTTATTAACGTACCAATTAGGTTCAAAGTTCAAACATTGATAATTACACACATTACGGCATTACTTTGCGAGCTGAACTGCCAAATGATAATCCGTGGATACATCTATAAATATCCGAGGACAACTAAGATGGCCGTTGCAAATATTTCGCGACGACTAAGGAAGATGAGCTCGTAAGCCGTTACTTGGGGTGACCCTAGACAGCCGGTCTCGTATTATAAATATTTCTTTAGTGTAAACTTCACTATCGAACTCTTTAACCGACGTCAGTTCACAAACGACTGCGCCGAGCGTACTTATCACCAGAGGGATCGGAAATTCGGATGGATATTTACCTAAACTTTGGCGGCGGCGGCGGCGTTGTTTTTCAGTTGTATGGAAGCGGACTCAATTTTAATTTATGAATAAAACTCGTGGGATTTCTGAATAAACAAATTACGCCAGCATAAATACACTTTTAAGTATTTGCATTAACTAATTGAAGTTTTTTTTTTACTTAATGTTATTTAATTTACATGTTAATAATTTAACCAACGAAGTTTGAGAGGCAAATTAAAGTCATATCCTACTTTTATAATAATGAACAAAAACTTAAATTTTAAGAAGCCGATGCCGTATTTGCTGAACTTTTTCCTTTAGGTAAATATATATCCGAATCCGAATTTCCGATCCCTGTTTATCACTGTTATCAGCCAGCTAGGCCGCTGCGCGCGCGCGTGTTACAAGTTGTGAACGTAAAGGTTTCTATTAAAATGGGTATGAGCAAGACATGAGCCTCAGGACAAAGAAATATACGTATCATCGGTGATACTGCTAAATCGTGCAAGTAACAAATTTATGATAGAGCGAAATAGAATTACTGCTTTAATGAAAAGGTGCATTTTGCTCCTTATTAAAAATGTTACTTACAAGGTTTTACAGTTTCACCGACGGTATTTATTTTATCGTAAGTAAAACATTTAAAACCTGTATTTTTAGTACTTACTTGGTTACGGCTTCTTCTCGCAAATATAGCGATGGAAGTGTTCACATTTCATTGTATACATTTTCAAATCATTTGGGTCAAAACCTCCGCACAGCCAAAGGGGACCATAGTTTGTCCATTTACTAAAATTTCTATATCCTTTTATTTCATTGTAAGGAACACCTGGATAAAAAACAACAATGAAATACAAACTCAGAATGTAAGTAATACAAGCCTCACTTCGGGCGGCGGCTTCTCTTTGGTATCACGTGTATATTGTATGTAAGCACTTTATTGTACAAAAAACAGAAATTCAAATACAATATTTACAAAATTGGATTGTACAAAGGCGAACTTATCCCTTTAAGGGATCTCTTCCAGCTAACCTTTTGGCGATTGAGGAAAACAAGAAAATTTGAATGTGGTAGACATTAGTACAAAACGAAGTTTACAGAAACTGCGTGAACTAAAATTTAAGACCTTATAAATTAATACTAACAGAGACATATATAAAAGTAATAAAAATAAAAATATCATTATATTAAATACACAAACTTACAAATACATACAATATACATATATATACAGGGTGTTCGGCACATGGACCGTCAATTTTTTTTGGGATATTGTTGGGGTTATTTGTTATCTTTTCGCCCTTGGACTTAGGGTCATAAGGGTCACGGTTTTGGAGATATGATTTGTTAAATGTTTTTTCTCAAATTTTCCGAAATTCCTCCTTTAAACGTTCGTAACTTTTTTATTAATGCGTGTTACAGAAAAATACGTGGTATTTAAAACTTGTTAATACATGTTAGTTCATTACTAATAGTCTTTATTCTAATTGATAGTCTCAAAGGGACGTACGAGGTTTTTTATTTCACACTGTTTGTGTGAAAAAAATCCAACTTCAAAATTCAATTATTAAAAACCTAAATACAATTTTGGAGTTAATTTTGTTTTAAAAACTTCTGTTGCTAATTACCTTTCTAACGATGTGCTACACATTAATAAAAAGTAAACGGGAATATCCACATTTTCAAAGAAAAGTTCCAGAGCACCTAGATAACTCGTTTCCTAACTGGTGGATAGGCAGAAGCCTTAGAGCATTATATTACCTGGAGCCGCCATTCAGTACATTACCCCTCTGTCGAAAAACCTGCACAATGTGCAAAAAGTTATACAAAACCTATTTCAAAATCGATTTATGGTCATTCACAAAATCGCCGCTAGCCAGAGAACACTCATTGGAAAAATGCCTGCATGTGCAGGGTGGATCGCTCTAGTATGGGAAAAATATTTTTTTGCACATTCGGCTTCTAATAGTTTTAAAAAGTTGTATCACAGTAAAACAATGTATAAAATATATTTTTTATACTTTTAAAATATCATCTTGTGCCTCCGCATCTCTGTCAAAAAATAATAATTAAAAACAAAACAGTCTAGTTTCAAAAAAATGCTACGAGGAAATTATTTCTAAATTAAGCTTACTGTTAATAAAAAACAATATTCCAAGGTTCAACATTTATTAAAATAATATCTAATACAACCTTAGTACAATAATTGACTCACTACTTAGCCTTAAAATCTCTCTTACTTTCAAATTTTGGCATGATTTTTCTCTAAAGAGTTCTTTAACTAAAGAGATGTGTTCTTCGATAACAGTTGTCCGATATGTTCTTTCGTTCTTTTTCAGCAGTGTAAGAGTTTTATTTTTTCTGCCATCAAAATAAAAAGCCGATAAATGGGTTTCATTCTCAATAGCTGTCATATTACTTGTACGAGTTTTTAGCTTTTCTCTTCGCAATTTATTACGATCAATAACTTCAACTTCGGAATTAATGTCGTGTAATACTGAAGAAGCAATAGCAGCGGCAGCTCTATCCGAAACCCTGTATCGGTCACAAGTCTGGGCTAAAGTAGAGAAAGAAATCTTTTTCGTGGAAGAAGTTGTAGTAGTTGAAGGAACATTACATTGAGAACGTTGTTTTTCTAAACGGAGTTTTTTCGTGGTCTGTTCTTCCTCATCATTATTATGTGCCTGGTGTTCGGTTTTTGGAACTTTTCTATCTTTGGGACAAGTGCATTGCTCGATATTCTTGCACTTGCATGATGAAATATCGAATAAAACTTTGCTTTGAGTCAAGAAGCCTTGCTTTTTCTCTTCTGTGAAATGGGTGACAGATTTTAGGACGTTCTTACACTTAAGATGATATGCTTTTATCATTTGTATTATTCTTGTATGTGACACAATCGGTAGTGAGGCTTTTAACCATATATTTTCAATTTCCTGTGATATGGTTTCAGCAATATCGGAAAACCCAGGCTCCTTCGGATTTTGCATTTGCCTTTTAAGGTCATATCTCGTCCATTCGTAGAACTTCATAACGTCTTCGTAAGTAGGAAGAATATTTTCATTAATTTTGCAATTAGTACCAAACAAAGGAGAAGACATAGCACTACGAGTTTTTTCCATTATTTTAAAACACTAACAAGATAACACACAATGACACTAAATAAACAATTCTTGCGTGACTTATAATTTCAAGTAAAATATACCCTCAACTCGCGTAAATTGATATGCTACCGTCCTCTCGTATGTTTCGCGACGGCATATAAATAAACATTTTATGTATTTTTCTGATCATTGGCTATACATGCAATTAGAATTGTTGTAATAAACTTAATTTGTTTATTATTTATACGTGGTTAAAGATGCGTAACTTAGGGTCTAAAAATATGATTCTCAGATACTTCAAGTACCTTGCGGAGGCATTTAACCTATTCTGATGGTTATAGTGTAGAACTAAATCTTATTGTTCATTCAAAAATACAACTTTTTATTACTATTAGATTACCGAATTCGCAAAAAAAAAAAAACGATCCACCCTAAGTGCTGTAAGTTCGTGTAAAAAACGATCAACGACTTCAAGCTTCGAAAAAGATGGTACAACATTTCATTTGTAAGTAATATTATAATAAAATAATATTTTTTATAAAAATATTTTCATCGCCCGTCAAATTTAACGATTATATGCAATCGATTTTAATTGTTACTTGGATTAGTACGTACTCCTCACGAGACTCGGTTTTAATGCTTTGTAAGAAATTACTTAACAGTTTTTGACATAAAGTCGATAATACTAATAAGCTAAATAATTGTTTTCATCAAAATTTATGACGTCGGTGTACTCCCCCCGAGACTCGGTTATAGTGATGAGGATAGTCTCGATTAAATAAATAATTATCGACAATAAGGAAGATTTACTAAGGACCTGGAAATTACCTACTGAATACAATTTATACTAAGACTTTCCAAAAGACCCGGAATTGAAAAAAATATGGACCGCCTCATGCAGCAGACAAGCAAATTGGGTGCCTACGCGTACTAGTTCCATATGTTCGAAACATTTTGATGCAAGTCAGTATCGAACGCTACCAAGCAAGAGGCGAAAGTTAATAGATTTTGCTGTACCTTTTTTATGTTTATGTGAAAAAGTAGGTATATTTAGTATTTTAGTAAGTATTTCACGTTTCACTCTCAAACATTTACTTAAGTATACAAACAAAGACCAATGACCATAGTATTTTAAAACTTTCATAACTTTGTCAAATATGATCTAATATAAATACAGTCAATAAGGTTTCTTTTCATAAAACAATAATAAGAAACATTGGACTATAATCTCCATAAGTGGTCAAGAGGGCAAACTTTGTGAAAAATATATAATTTTAAATTTATTAGAGGATATTATGTACACTATTTTTCCTTCGCTATAACGATACTGATAATTTATCTGATTTATCCTATTGTTGACTGGTAGAAGATGATTTATAATATTAGGTCCTCCCCTTATACGAAATGTCTTTTTAGTGCAAGAAGAACAAGGAATTAACAATTTGAGGTACCTATATGAACATGCTATAAATTGGGTTCTACTGTAAATAATTATAATACTCGCTACTTTATATATGTATAAAATTGTTAACAAAGATAAATAAAAAACATCCAACTTTTGCGTTATTTTTATTAACTATTTCACTAACCAATAATATCCTATTACGATGCTCGTAATAGTTTATAGGTACTAAAATTGTATGCTTGTGCAAATGTCAGTAAAAATATCGATATTAGCTATCGACCTAATCCTCGCACCGTAGGTTATGCCGCTTACATTCGCATCTACGTATTCTTAAACTGCGTTTATACAAAGTCTTTACATGTGTGATATGTTTGTGTGAATTAAAATGTATATGTGTTAGATTTTTGTCAAAGTATTTGTGTGTAATGACACAGATAGTTTTTGCATTTGTAAGTAATCTTTTGCATGTGTTATTTCTTCACCCCCCGCAAATCTCGGCAGACATGATTGTACTCGAATATGACCTATAAGGCAGCTCCAGGTAATTATATGCTCTAAGGCAGAAGCGGCCCGATACCTTGGCCCCCAAGATCTCTAGACCTAACGCCCTTAGACTTTTATGTCTGGGGACGGGCAAAAGAACTAGTTTATGTTACGGAGGTACCTACGCAATTTCTCAAGTATTTTTTAAATAAAACTTCATTTCAATACTTTACAAGTACTGAAGCGAAGTTTTATTTGACAAATAAGGCGTTAGGTCTGGAGATTTTGCGGGCCAAGGTATCGGGCCGCTTCTGCCTATCCACCAGTTAGGAAACGAGTTATCTAGGTACTCTCGAACTTTTTCTTTGAAAATGTGGATATTCCCGTTTATTTTTTACTAATGTGTAGCACATCGTTAGAAAGGTAATTAGCTACAGCAGTTTTTAAAACAAAATGAACCCCAAAATTGTATTTAGGTTTTTAATAATTGAATTTTGAAGGTGGATTTTTTTCACACAAACAGTACATTGGTGAAATAAAAAACCTCGTACGTCCCTTTGAGACTATCAATTAGAATAAAGACTAGGTATTAGTACCTTTTTGAACTAGCATGTATTAACAAGTTTTAAATACAACATATTATTTTGTAACACGCATTAATAAAAAAGTTACGAACATTGAAAGGAGGAATTTCGGAAAATTTGAGAAAAAACATTTAAGAAATCATATCTCCTAAACCGTGACCCTTATGACCCTAAGTCCAAGGGCGAAAAGATAACAAATAACCCCAACAATATCCCAAAAAAAATTGACGGTCCATGTGCCGAACACCCTGTATATATATAAAATAAATAAACCTATGAACCTTGTTAATAATATTTAATAGTGGCCTGTTATAATCAGAGATCGGAATAGGTAGAGCTAATTTGCCTAAACTTGAAGCATATTCTTTCATGCGTGAGTGAAATGGGAATACATTATTGAATGAAGGTGCATCAAGTTTAGGCAAATTAGCTCTACCCGCCGATCTTTGGTTATAATGTTTGGCAAAAGTAAGTGACCTGCTAGCCCATCCCACAGCTTTGAGGATGCTGTCAGTGGGCAGACCCGCCCTGTACGCGCGTGACGACGAGGCGTGTCGAGTTGAGTGTGAGGAAAATATACCTTTACAGACATTAATACCACTAAGTATACTTCATCACTAATTTAAGCCATCCTACTAGTTTGGGTGGTCGCTGGTGTGTGTAAGGTTTTTTAAAAATAAGCAATAAATTAGAGTTTTTATGGTTTTCTCTATACTTATGCTACACAACTATGGTCCTGGTCTGCAACAATAATTCAATTTAACGTATCACATTATTCTTATTTAGATCAATCGATTTTAGGCCAAACAGTACCCAGCAATAATATCAGTAATGTATCATAATTATTTTAGAATAATGTAATGAGGAAAATTGGACTATTGTTGCAGGCTAGGACCATAGTTGGGTAGTTAGATGGTGTTTAGATGTAGTACTCAGATTTAATCCTAATATTTTACTGTAAGCAGTGTGGCCACCTGACTTGACAGAAAGAGATTTCATTTTTTTTGTTTTTGGCAACCGGTAGAAAATAATTTTGCAATTTCCACGAAACAAAACAAATAATTTAAAAAAATGACTCATTATTGCTGTGTGAGTGGGTGACACAACTTGACACAAGAGAACCAAAAATAATAAAAAGGAAACGTTTTTCTCTTTGCCGGTGAACGAGGAAAGGTCAGTAGTTGCAATTTATTTTTATTTATATAATATGATATACTTACCTAAGTATATTGAAGTGATCAATCAACACGAAACAGTGTTCATCAAGTTAGAAATATTGAATTATCTAAAAAAATTATCTTTTACGTAAAAACGTTGGAAACAATTTTCTTAGAAAACTTCACAAAGATGTCGCTTACATCACCAGGGAACTCTTTATTTCAGATTTTGATAAAGATTCCATTTCAAGCACCATGCCTTTGCTTCCCTCATCACTATTTATTAAAACTATTCATTAGATTTCGAATTTTTACCGTATTGAAATTTAACAACCGATTATTCCGGTCCAACAAAAACTTGCGACAGCATTTTTTAAAGTTGAATCATATGTAAAACCTGTGTAAAACAATAAAAAATAACAAATAAATATTATATTTTGATTATTCAAGTAACTGTTTTTCTCATAATGTGTACCTGTTAATTTATATTAATATTTTCGATGTGTTGACAACCCTACCGTTCGAGCGAGCAAACGTAGGTATAACTATACGTTCGCAGTAAACTACGAAAAATGAACTTTCAATAGGAGTTAATATGGTTTATTTAGGCGCGTTCGGCCAGCATTATACATATATTTTATATGTATTCAATAATTTTACGTGTTGATCGGACCTACTTTGTCGCTTTGTATAGAAGTGAAATATGCCTGCTAAAACTCTTTATTATTCTCCAGGGACTAAAGTAGGTAATATTTTTTTTATTTATTTTGGAAATTCCTATACAGGCAATCACGGTGTTTTGTGAATGGAGGATTATCGCCATTTTCAGTGATCGTGTATGGACCATTTTTTGAGCGCGGCAATAACCTCAAAATGACAATCGTGCAAAAATATAAAGAATAACGATTTAATTTCGTGAACCACGATTAATGACTACGAACATGAATCTATTCAATTATATTACGGATAATCCATTTTATTATGCATGGTCCAATTAGTTATAAAATAGTTTTCAAGTTTGAATCTGTTGGCTAAATATTGCAAGCACTTAAAGCGTCACTGTACAACAAAAAAAAACAATTTTGTAAGAAACTTTCTTTTAATCAATATTGTAATTTTGTATATGTTGAACGTCGTTGTTTTCCTCGCATTCATAGTGAAAAGAGAAAGTGTTTAACGCGACACTAAACTACCGTAGTGACACTCGAACTATAGCCACCCGCGCTCCGCTTGGGTGGCTAAACATCTCGTGTCATTATGGCTTGTTATAGTCCCTTGTTGAACAATCTACTATTTTACTTGCGCTACAAAAACGCTTCGTCTGATTCCAAGGAAATTCTTTAGTTAATTAGAAAACACAATAATAGTAATGAGGGCGCCACTGGACGCTCGATGTTTGCTCGGTGCAGTCTTAAAGTAAAGAACAGTGTCTGAATAGGATCCATAGAGGGTATTAGATATTAAAAATAGGGTAACCATAATTTACCAAATCTTTGATTTAATTAAAGGGGAACAAGAAAGAAATAGCTTCTGTTTCTTGTAAGCAACGAATATTGCTTGGAAATGGCCATCATTACCGAGTTTGAAAAATTGGTTTCTGATCTCGTCGTCGATGTCACCCTGTATTATTATGACCGTTGTAAATTTTATGACCCATTATGTATGTTGAGCTTTATATAACAGTTTGCGTACCCATTTATACCTACGGCGCATCCATATCAGTAATTAAGAAACTAAATAATACCTATATTTTCAGGGCGCGTACACTTAACGTAATTTTTCGACTAGCACATTATACAATACACATTATAATTATAAAATTTAAATCGTTGGTGCTACACTTGCTTATTTTCAACCGACACCAAAAAAAGGAGGTTCTCAGTTTGACCCGTATGTTTGTCTGCGATTATCTCACGTTTAGCTGTTACGGTTAAGATGTGGTTTTCAGAAAAGTATTTTGTTACATTTGTTTTGTTAGAGATGCAACCAATTTTAGTATACATTCGGTGAATATACAGGGCGTCCCAAACTTATGGGACATGAAGGGGAAGTACCTTAAATATCGTAGATAGTGAATTTTGCTCAAAAAAGACTTTATGTTTTTTTTAAAAGTTAGTAATTCTGCATTCATAGATTTTCTAAAAATTACTTGCTTCGTCTGGGAATCGAACCGACTTTAATGTCAAAAAAAAACACCCAACTTTTATGATGCCAATCAAAAGAATAGCTAAAGAATAATAACTCTGCTTAAGTAACATAGTACTTTAAAAAGTTATTTATTGCCGATGCTATACATAAAGCGATACGAGAACGTGGCCGAGTTGCAAACAGAATTGTGCCATATCACATCGAGTGTTCACCATACACTGATAAGAAAATCAACAGGCAGCGGGCTCATTAAAAGATTGGCGATTTGCGTAAGACAAGAGGGATCACATTTTGAGCATTTAATTAATTAATTTACAAAATAATACCTACTTAATTGACAACATTTCATTTTGGTGACACCTGCAAATTACTATACGAATCGAAAGGGTTTTACCTCCTGAACACGCAAAATTTTTATTTCAATTTATTTTTCTTTATTTACAAAATTACAAGTAAGTTAATAAAAATATCGAGTTTTACCAATACTATGCCTGAATAGATATAATACCATTGCCTTTTTCACGAGAAAAAAAGCTGTCATACTTCAAATTTGACATTGACACTATTGACAGATGGATAGATACTTAGGGCCACTTGCACGCAGAATTTAACCCTGGGTTAAGGCACTAACTCGAGTTAGTAGATGTTAGGTTCATACGAAAACTGTCATTTTAACTCGAGTTAGTGTCTTAACCCAGGGTTAAACTTTTCGTGCAAGTGGCCCTTAGAGAATTATCGGTTGACATGATACTTTTTTATATACAGATTGGACTAACGTAATATGTCCATTGTGTCGTAGAAATGAAGTTACGCCCTTTTAGAATAAGTACATCTTAATAAATTAATAATAAAATAATTATTCATTCTAGAGAAAATTTAAAAGTATTAGTGTCTTCCTCCTTCCAAACAGTATCTATAAAACGAATAAAATTAAAGTCTTGAAAATATGAAATCTTGTCAATTGACTACGGCAGTTTCATGTAAGTTTTTAATTTGATTAAAATGATTAATTTTACGTTGTTCCTTTCTTTTAAAATACTATGTTACTTAAGCAGACTTATTATTTTTTAGCTATTCTTTCGATTGGCATCATAAAAGTAGGGTGATTTTTTTTGAAATTTAAGTCGGTTCGATTCCCAGACGAAGCAAGTAATTTTTAGAAAATCTATGAATGCAGAATTACTAATTTTTAAAAATAACATAAAGTCTTCTTTGAGCAAAATTCACTATCTACGATATTTAAGGTGCTTCCCCTTCATGTCCCATAAGTTTGGGACGCCCTGTATACTAAAATTGGTTGCAAATGATAATGAAAACCACACATGCCCACCGGAACTCCTCAACGGTACCTATTTAAAGGGCCACGATAAGATATATCGATTAAGATAGTTAAGGGACTTTAAATAAGAATATAAAATTGTTTAAATATGACTATGACTTTCACGCGGCGTTACTTGCGTGGAGCTTGAAACGTCTTTTAGTTTCATTTGTCAACTAAGAAGTGGGACTACATAGCGATTTATTTTATTATGATCACTAAAACTGATAAAATAATACAAAACAAAAGTTTAAAAAAACAAAAAACGAAACAAGTGGGCCACTCACATTATTTTAAAAGAAGTTATTTTTGCGTTTTTGTAGGTAGGTAGTTTTTTGTTTTTTAATTTATAACTTACAGAATTCGAGATCTCGTTAGGCGACGAATGATTAATTGATTATGCTCACCATGGATGGTCATAAAATCTCGAGAGCCGGTCCGATATATGCCCAAGAATATATCTTCGTTGTAATAGGGATGAGGGGGGGTCGTCGTTCTTGGATTAAGTAGAGAACTCCACCAGTACGACTCCGTATGCGTGTACCCTAACATACCTATTTCTGTGTAAGTTACCAAAGAACGCACTGTACGGGCACTATATTTTTTGGTCGGTGGTACACTTCCTATGTTTGAGATGATATTGGCCTCCTTTTCACTCTTTATAATGAGGAGGCTCCCCCCCTCCGCCTGGCACGACAAAACGGCACGGGCCCACGGCATCCCTATCTTGTGTAGCTTGTAGCAGGTCCCAGTGATTTCGTAGAGCACGTACCCTGAGGTCACAGAAAGAAAACTACATTTTCACCTCAGACAGGTTTTCTTGTTTAAAGACAGTCGATAAAAAAAAAATTGCTGAGAGTGTGGGACAAAGTAACTTTTTAAATACCTAATAAAAGCTGGGCAAGAGCATGTCGAACTATGCTAAGTGTAGAAATTTTATAATTCAAAATTCGAAATATTTATTCAGTAAATTTGGCGCATGAGGACTTAATTACACGTCGGTAATATGAAGTGACCCTATATTCTAGCACTTCGGAAAAGACCATCATTGCGGAGAAGAAGCGCCGCAAGAAACTCCAGCGGTACGTAATTTTTTCCAATCATAAAATGCAAATATATTTAAAAGTATCACTACAAGATACTCGTAATAAAGGATCTAACAAATAATTATTTTAAAACAAACAAAAATAAAATCATTACAAACGTAAGCTCAATTACATTGAGAAAATTCAAAATAGTGACTTGTGTCGCTGTCGAACCGTGGATAGATAAGGCTGACTTCGGGTTAAAATTTGATATTTGCCCATACGAAATGTGTCAAATTTTAATCTTAAGAAAGCCTATCGGTCCGCGGTTTGAATATTGGAACCGGCCATAGGAGAACAACATGGCGAGATCTCTACGTCAGGAACTATAATTAAAATAACTAACTGGAAAACGATAATATCGTATTTGACCTGTTATGCAATTGTTTTTTCTCAAACATGCTCAGAAAGAACGGTTTTCCGATGGAAACACAAGGATGGAAAGTGCCTCATTTTACTCCTAGAAGTAAAAAAACCATAAGAAAACACTTTCCGTCCATGTCCATATTTTTCTTAAAAATGCTGTCAATTGAATACAAAATAAGAAGGACCAAACAAAACTCCAAACAATAACAAAAATCCAGACAGCCAAGGTAACTGCTCGCTGTTTTAGCACAGTGCGTGTGTTTTTTTTGCATTTGCATTCCAATGTCTATGGTTAGTATTTAAAAACAATTGACAGTCGGTAACATTTGTTCATTCTGCATATGTCAAACCAAATGTGAAACTATTGTTGTGCGAAATACTTACTAGAAAAAATGTGCTCAAGCGACGAAAGCGACGAAATAGGTACATTATTACCCGGATCAAAACCTGAACTCGCTCCTGGAAAAATTATATTTTTTTTATTTACAATTTGCCCAAACATGACCAACATGACTTTGAATGTGAATTAAATTAAATTAATTGCTTTTTAAAACTGTATTTGTGTTATTTCCTCACATGTTTGAGAAAAGCATTTTTTATGCCTCGGCGGAAACGAGGATTTCCTGACTCGTATTTTAGCAGGCCTCGCTATTGCTCGGTCTGCTAACCACCTCGTCAGGAAAACCCTTACTTTCCGCACCTAGGCATCAATGTACTATTCGGCCGCCACTAGCATCTGGTGGCTTGCTTCAAGCGAGTCGCTTGCTCGTCTGCCTCCTTTTTCACATTAATTACTGTCAAGGAAATAAAAGCTGTCAAAACGTTGAAAATTCGATAACCAGTCAAAGACGATATGGCTATTACCGCCTGGAATGTAGGGTGTATATTTGTATGTAAACTCTTTATTGCAAAAAAATATATATTACAACATTGTTATTAAAGTAATGTATGTACAAAGGCGAACTTATCCCTAAATGGTATCTCTTTTAGCTAACCCTGAAGTAAATGAGTAATGAGTAATAAGTATGGAATGTCGGGTGTATAACACCTAAACTTGTTGTTGTTCTCCCAGGATGGCGTATACACATACATAACATCCTATTTTTAAGAGCCTTTACCATCGTCAAGGGTGCCGCATTCGTTGAAGCCTTGTGTGTTGAAATCGGTTATGTTTCGGAAGCACACGTAGGGATGCTTCTTATTGCAGTAGAAGGCCTTGAGGGTGCCATCCGGGCGCAGGATCATGCAACGTTCGGTTCCAAGCGGTACCACGACGGCCCAATTTGCCCAGCGCTCTATTTGCGACAGCTGTACTCCTGCCAACACAGGGACATCAGCAGTTTAGTGCTTGCTGTATTAAAGTGTATGATGTGCTAATGCTGCTCTGCCGTGTCAGCACCTACAGCAGTAAGGCGTAACCAGGCTTTTTCCCTTCTAGATCCACATAACCCATAAAAGCTTTTACCATTTTCATATTACACACATTAGATCGGCATCTCCTGAGCGCAATTACTTGAGTAGCGTCGGTATCCGCCATTCTCGTGTGTCTGTAGATACAGCAGCTCGCGTTGCCCAATATGTATGAAATTTCAAACTTTCATAATTAAAAATAGCTAGAATAAAATCATTGTTTGCATAATAATTGTATTGTATTTACTTCACATCAAAAAGAAAATAAATATATCCTTTAATAATTGTGCGACATCGGATAAGTACGTGTCTTGTAAAACTTTCAAACTCGTTTATCATAAAACAACTCTTTTAAAGAAGTGGGATTGGCCTGACACGGCATTGCTGGTCTGCAAACGTAATAAGAGTGAACCAAGAAAATTAATAAAATCAGGGAAAATAATTTTGAAAATTGGTATAGCAAATTATGAATATAACAATTTTTGTATAAAATTGTATTTAGAAACTTTCGTCAGAAGTAATCATAGTCCTATTTGTACAGATATTCGAGATAAGAGCAAAAAACTGAAATAAGGTACCTTCAACTCCCTCTAACACGCACAGCAACTTTGAGGACTTTTTGTATGTTCATCTGGATACCTCAAGGTATAACTATAACAATTTTCAAAACTACGCGAATTATTTCCCCTGATTATCCATATTCGGCTTAATTTGAATAGATGAAAGAAATACACTCGGAAAAAGATCCAAGGTATACTTTCGGTAGAAAAGAAAACATAAACGCTTCATAATATTATGAGAGGTTGTAACGGAACAAATATTTTTTCCAGGATTTCATTTTACCCCTTTGTTGGCGTGATTAATATATGTATTACCGAGAGTTGTCGAATTAAATTGCGAACAAGTGGACTTGGCAAAACAATAAGGGGTTCCTTGTTCACTATGGAACCCTAAAAATCAATAACACTCGAAATAATAATATATGTACAGGTCGATTCACAAGAGTTGGCACAAATGGATTGAACGAAAGTAATGTCACCTATCATTGTGTGAGTGCCGTCCTTTGAACCGATGTTCGAATTTCAAACCAAAAACCTGTTACTATTTTACACACGAGTAAACTTTCATTGACTCAATCAATCCATTTGTGCCAGCTCTTGTGAATCGATCTGTAGGTACTTAAGGCAACTAGACATGTGGCTATCGACTGGATGTAGTCGAAGAAAATCAAACAATGTTCTTACTTTTTTCAACCCTGCGGGCCTAGTATTATCGCGTGACAAAATGTGGACTAAGCATCCGTCACTCTCGTACTTATATGTACGTATCAAAGAGTGACGGATGTTTTATCGACATTTTGCCACGCTCAAATAAAATCAGCCATATTTTGGCCCCGTGGTAGAAATTTTAATGAGTACCTTCAACGGTGAAGTATGTCCGGCCGTCCTGGGCGCGGACGCCGACGAGGGTGCCGGGGAGGCCCCACGTTAAGTTCAAGAGGGAATAAGTGATCACAGAGTTTAACGGCGACGCCAGCGTGCCACCTGTAACCAACAGTACACACTGAAGTTATTCTGCTGTGACACAGAAACATGCCCTTTTCTGGCCCGTTTTGACGTGAGAAACTCAGAAAGCTTTTTTTTTA
The DNA here is from genome assembly GCA_963966035.1 of Acleris laterana. Lineage (NCBI taxonomy): Eukaryota > Metazoa > Arthropoda > Insecta > Lepidoptera > Tortricidae > Acleris > Acleris laterana. The sequence goes on from OZ014445.1 coordinate 16,494,604, forward strand.
TTTTATCTGTTGTGTTATTTCAACACAAAGTTACACAGCAATAATAACGTAACGATTGTGCACAAAAGAAACATATATAAAGAATGAGTAAGTAAAAATAAAAATAAAAATAGCCTTTAATTTTCTGAAGCTTGATACAGTTCCTGTAATTATATCATAATATGTCCCTCATAGCTTCAGAGTGTCTATTGACAAAGGCCTCCTCCAGGCATATCAATTGTCATCTTTCGTTTGCCACTCTTCTCCATGGTCTAGCGGTTAGTTCGTCGTCCTCCCATCAGTTAGGTGGTCTGCCTCTTTTTCTCTTCCCATCTCTCGGGTACCAATTTATAACAATTTTACATCATTTCTCTCTTCCGTCCCTTAACATTATTATGTCCTGTCCATCTCCACTTTTGGGTGTCGATCCTGGGTAGAATGTCGTTAAATTTGGTTTTGTTTCTCAAGTCTACATTTCTTACTTTACCAATTCTTCGCACTCCAATGGTGCTCCTTTCCATAGCGCGTGGGCATGTTACAAGTTTGTTTCGCAGTTGTTTAGTCAAGGCTCACGTTTTGCAGCCATAAGTATATCATGCTTGGACGAATGCAGATGTTGAAAACTTTTCTTTTTATGCTGAATACCAATCAGGTGCTGTTCTTGATTAGTTCTTTCATTGACCAGAATTTTCTCCACCCATTTGCTATCCTCTTGTTTATTACTGAACTGAACCTAAAGCAAACAGTGACTAAACCCACGCGAGGTGATTCTTGCCTGGATCATGTACATGTGTCTTCAGGGTTACAGGCTGTTTCGGTCGTTTGCAAATCAGACATTACAGACCACGACATGATTGCAACGGGAGTGAGCATTAAGACTGCAAAGAAGGCTCAAAAAAAGCGTCTGGTTAAGAAGATTGACATCAAAGCTGTGGAGGATGACCTGGGTAAGCTGGACTGGAGTAGCGTTACAAGCTCAGGAACAGTGGAGGAGGCTGTTAAGGCTTTTAACCAGTTGTTTTTTGAAACTACAGCGAGTCACACTGCCTATGTTCCAGTCAGTCGGGCTAAGTTTGCGCTTAAATCTTGGATGACCCCTGGTCTTATTCGCTGCTCAAGACATAGAGATCGTCTCCATGCGAAATGCCGCAAAAATCCTAATGACTTAGTTCTTCAACAGACTTACACCCGCTATAAAAACTTTCATAATGATCTGCTACGTAAACTGAAGAATAAGCACGATTCAGATGAACTGGAACAAAATAAGAATAATCCAAAAAAGCTTTGGAATTCAATTAGAAATATAACATTTACCAAGAAAAACGTAGAGAGTCCGGTAGAACTTACCCAATCGAAGGGATCTGTCACGGAGTCGCTTGATTATTGTAACCAGTTCTTTGCGAATGTTGGTTCGACTCTCGCTAATAACATACTGGCAACTGACAATAAGACCCAGGAGGATCTTGCGCGCGAAGTGTCCTCAAATGTATCACCATTGCAGTCTCTTTTCTTTTCTCCGACCAACGAATTTGAAGTCGAGTCTTTAATTGATGGTCTAAAGCTTGATAGCGCGCCTGGTCTTGACGGAGTCACAAACCGGTTACTGAAGGCAACTAAGAGCCACATTATTGCACCACTTACACACATATATAACCTTAGTCTGTCCGAAGGAACTTTCCCAGTTTCATGGAAGGAGGTTGCCGTCATACCGATACACAAGGCCGGAGATAAATCTATTCCCAATAACTACAGACCAATTTCATTGCTTGGGGCATTTTCTAAAATTCTGGAGAGACTGGTTAGTAAGCGGTTGGTCAACTTTCTGGATATTAACAACACCATTTCGGAACGCCAGTTTGGCTTCCGCGCAAAAAAGTCGACGGAGGATGCTGTAGTGCTTATGACTGGGCTAATTTCGGATTACTTGGACCATAATAAGGCCTGCCTTGGTATTTTCTTGGACCTCGCCAAGGCGTTTGACACCGTGTCCATTCCTATTCTCCTAAAAAAGCTGGAACTCGTTGGTGTCAGAGGAACCGCTCTAAACTGGTTCACCACTTACCTGACAGGCCGTACGCAGTGTGTAAAAGTAGATCAGGACTTGAGTAATCTCAATGATATCAATTTCGGAGTCCCACAGGGCAGTGTCTTGGGTCCAACTTTGTTCATAATTTACATCAATGACATTCTCTCCACTCAAATTGTAAATGCTGACGTTGTTTGTTATGCTGATGACACAGCAATACTTTTCCATGCAGATACCTGGACCCAAGTGGCCAAGTCTGCAGAACAAGGTATGAGTGTCATTGCTGGCCTTCTGAAGAGTAACTTGTTGACACTTAATGTCTCTAAGACGAAATTCTTGTGTTTCCACAAGACCATAGTTTCTGCTCCCAACGTGTTACCTAGGATAGCAATTCACACCTGTAACCAAAGTGAGCTTTCGATATCATCTTGTCATTGCGAGCGCGTCTGTAGAGCGTCTTCCATTAAATATCTCGGAGTTGTTATCGATGAAAAACTCGATTTCAGGGAGCATTTATTGACTACAGCAAAACGAGTACGCAAGTTCATTTATGTTTTTAAAAATCTACGTAACTCGGCCGATAGGAAGCTTCTTAAGACTGTGTACATAAGCATTTGCCAATCAGTCTTATCGTACTGTATCACTGCTTGGGGCGGGGCACCTAAATCTAATTTGCTACTGCTCGAAAAAGCGCAACGAGCTGTCCTCAAGGTTATACTCAGGAAACCTATTAGATACCCAACCAAGCTTGTGTACAAGGATATGGAGGTTCTCAGCGTTCGTAAATTATTTGTCACACGCGCTGTTTTAAAGACGCATGAAGGGGTGGTAAGGTTACCAAATTATGAAGCAATGTTAATGAAACGCACTTTTAGGGTTCCTGTGCCGATGACTTGCTCAGTCTTTGCCAAAAGATTTTCTAATTTTCTCTTCCCATTCGTTTATAACAAAGTTAATGCTAAATTTCCCTTAGTAAATATCTCAATTAGAGACCTTAATCATAAACTGCCCGCATGGCTCATTACCCTCTCGTATGAAGATGTAGAAGAATTTGTAAAGGTTTTGAATTAAGCTCTGCATCTAACCTGAGTAACACAATCGCGGGCATTATTATTATTATTTTTCTGTCATTCAAAAATACTCTTGCATACATTTTACACTCTTAAAACACCCACATTGCACACGCACACACTCACTCATACACGCACACACTACACATACACGTACTCACACACTCAAACTTGCGCATTTGTAATTTAATTCTAGTTTTATTTAGTATCAAATTCATGTTACATTAGACTTCATTCCTTTGTGTTGTGTATTTTATTAGCTTTTCGCAACTTTCTGCAAACTCATTTCTGTATTGGTTACCTACAGGACAGGCTACGCCTAGTGTAGGGACCAGTGTAAATCTCATATGACAATGTTTTAAGTGCATGAGTATCATCTAACTAGTTATTTTTGTATGGAAATAAGTATATTCCATGTGTATGCTTGTCAACTGAACTTGATGTGTATTTATGTGCAATAAATTATTATTATTATTATTATTATTATTATTATTATTTCTTTTGGGAGTAGGTCTTTTACCGCTATTATTTGCCCTAGGTATATGTACTCTTCAACGTACTCCACTGCTGCCTCGTCTGCTTTGACTTCTTTTAGTGTACAGTTAGTCATTAGCTTTGTTTTGCTGATGTCCATTGCAAGGCCGGCTTCTTTGCTTTCGCTAGCGAGCTGCATCATTATTTCCAAGTTTTTAGCATACTCCTCCAGTAACTCCAAGTCGTCTGCAAATCTTAAGTGATTTAGGCGTCGCCCATCTATATTCAGCCCGTGCTGTTTCCAGTCCAGGCACCTAAAAATCTCTTCTAATACGGCAGAAAGTATCTTTGGCGATATTCGATCGCCTTGTCTCACACCTCTGTTAATTTCGAAATCCATACCCAGGGTCTCCGTCTTAAATTTTGCTTTGCTCATAGCATATATCCACCTTACTATATTAGTGTATGTTTGATTAACCCCTTTGTTTTTTAACGTATCGTAACGTATATCTAAAAGGCGGCTAAATACAAGAGGGTCATTTTGAGTTATGGCCAAAAAACATGAGAAACCATGTCTCTGAAACTGGTGAGCGATATCCCTGTACCTTTTTTTGTATACTAATATTCGAGACTTGCTCTATTTTATACATATAAATTTGATATGGTTTTACTTGTTTTAATAACTGAAATCTTCGATTTTCCTTTTTATCCTATGATACCGTAGAATTTTATGAAATACGTTACATAGCTTAATGGCGGTTAAAGTATGTTTAGCCGCTTTAGTTCAGTAATTTAGGTTATCCACCATAGATTGTACAAATACAAAAAAGTTATATGAAAAACATAGGTAACTAAAAGGCGGTTACACGATATAGCCGCTGTTTAGCTATGTATGCCTAGTTAATCCTGTGACATGACTATAAAACGGCCTTACGACTTTAAATGCCTTTTAGTTTAAAATGAGTGAATATGGCAGAATCTAGTATACGTTTTGTATCTCCAATGCTAGAGAAAATGGCAGTTAATTGAAGAACAAATAAAAATAACTGCTTTTTTGCTATGGATTGCAATCGAAGTATGTTACTACATCCAATGACATGGGGAAGTTGCTAAAAACACTGCGAAATTAAACTTAACAAAAACACCATTTACAATGTTGAAATCAAATGAAATCAAATCAAAAATGATGATATCCGCAGTAGAACTAAGGTTACCAACATAGCCCGAAGAATAGCTAAACTTAAGTGGCAGTGGGCGGGATACATTGCTCGCAGGACTGATGGCCGATAGGATCAGAAGGTTTTTGAGTGGCGTCCGCGGATTGGGAGACGAGCTGAACGTAGGCCTTCAACAAGATGGAGTGACAACCTTGTAAAGATCGCGGGAACGCGGTGGATGCGAAAAGCATAAGGCCGGTCTGAGTGGAGAGCCTTGGGGGAGGCCTAAGTCCAGCAGTGGAAATCTTTCGGCTGACATGATAATGATGATTGCAGTTTGTGCGTATAAACAGTATAGTTAAATTCTTTTACGAGCAACCACATTATGACCATTAAAAAGTATGGTTAAATAATTGTATGCGCATCAAATTTATGCGCGTTACACAATATGTTTTTAAACGTGTTCTTAAAAACCCTAAGCGCTTAAATGTATGACTATTTACAGTTATGAGTAATGATGAGTATTGACGAATCCACGTATGCCCATCAGGAAAGTAGGTGAGGTTAGAATTTCAATCATAACAAACACGAACTGCTACTAGGAAAGTAGGTGAGGTTAGAATTACAATCATAACAAACACGAACTGCTACCAAGAAAGTAGGTGAGGTTAGAATTACAATCATAACAAACACGAACTGCTACCAGGAAAGTAGGTGAGGTTAGAATTACAATCATAACAAACACGAACTGCTACCAGGAAAGTAGGTGAGGTTAGAATTTCAATCATAACAAACACGAACTGCTACCAGGAAAGTAGGTGAGGTTAGAATTTCAATCATAACAAACACGAACTGCTACTAGGAAAGTAGGTGAGGTTAGAATTACAATCATAACAAACACGAACTGCTACCAAGAAAGTAGGTGAGGTTAGAATTACAATCATAACAAACACGAACTGCTACCAGGAAAGTAGGTGAGGTTAGAATTACAATCATAACAAACACGAACTGCTACCAGGAAAGTAGGTGAGGTTAGAATTTCAATCATAACAAACACGAACTGCTACCAGGAAAGTAGGTGAGGTTAGAATTACAATCATAACAAACACGAACTGCTACCAGGAAAGTAGGTGAGGTTAGAATTTCAATCATAACAAACACGAACTGCTACCAGGAAAGTAGGTGAGGTTAGAATTACAATCATAACAAACACGAACTGCTACCAGGAAAGTAGGTGAGGTTAGAATTACAATCATAACAAACACGAACTGCTACCAGGAAAGTAGGTGAGGTTAGAGTTACAATCATAACAAACACGAACTGCTACCAGGAAAGTGAGGTTAGGTTAGAATAACTGTGACCTTATCAAAAACTAACTGCTACGTTCGTATTTGACGTTCGTCGATAATTCAGTCAAATAAAGTTACAAAACATGTGTCTGCAACGATAGTTTTCGGCAAAACTATTTATGCTCATTTAATTTATGCGTATGCATATGACCGAATAATATTCGGACTGACGTAATTATGCATAATCAAACTATGCGAATGTAGATTTTGCGATTTTTTTTTTTTTTTTTTTTTTTTTTTTTTTTATGGCATAGAGAAGACAAACAAGCACACAGGCCACCTGATGGTAAGTGGAAACTGTGACCCATAGACATTCGCATTCACAAGACTGCGATGCAATCCTAAGACTGCAAATGCGTTGCCAACCCTGAGGACTAAGATGGAATGCCTCTATGCTAGTCATTTCACCGGCTGTCTTATCCCCAAACCGGAACACAACGATGCGAACACTGCTGTTTGGCGGTAGGTTAATGGATAAGATGGTGGTAGCGATCCGGACGGACCCTGCACAAGGTCCTACCACCCGCGATTTATGCGCCAAGTCTAATATGGCTAAATAGATTATGCCACAAAGAAATTCTTTTATTATGTAATGGTAGTAACCTAAAGCAGACTTCAGTTGGACTGACATTATGGTAGGTATAGCCAGTCCAATTGAAGTCAGCGACACACAATGTTTTTGTACCCAAAAGCCGACTTCAGTTGGACTGCCTATACCTACCATTTTAAAAGAAGTTTTTTTTACGTTTTTTTTTTTTTTTTTTTTTTTTTATGGCATATAGATGACAAACGAGCACACAGGCCACCTGATGGTAAGAGGAAACTGTGACCCATAGACATTCGCGTTCACAAGACGTTCGTGGAGGCGGTTTTTTAAAACATTTATTTTATACTAGAAGTTACCTTAATTGCGTTTCTGAACGCGGTTTTTTTGTTTTTTATTATATGTGAATAGCCGACCCGGCGAACTTAGTTTCATCTCAGAATGTTTTTCTCGTTTTTTTTATGGTTTAACAGTAATTCTGAGCAAAGACAAATCCAACAAATCTAACATCATAATAATCGGTCCCGCCATTCTTGAGTTATAAATGATGTTAACTAACACGACTTTGTTTTATGTATGCATCTAAGATAGATATACAGGGTGTTTGATACATGGATGGACATACGTATACAGGAGATAGCTGGGACCATCTGCTACGCGGTACGCCACAAAAAAATTGCCCGGGCCCTATCATTTTTTTTTTTTGAATTTTTAAATTTTTTTTGAAAATATTCCGTTTTTAAGATTTAAAACCTCAATAACTTTTTTAATAATTATAAAAGGGGCAACAATTTTATTTTATTTCTATCTTGACTGATCGTAAAATCTTACAAAATTAATATTTGGTGCACACGATAGCTAAAAAAATAAATACGAGCCCTCAAACCTCAAAAATAGGTAAAAAAAATAATTAAACGCCAACTTTGCATTGCATTTAAAAAAAAACTAAAGACGATCGACTAGTTCTAATTACTCAAAAACATCTTTTCTTTTTTTTTTTAATTTATTGTCTAAAATAACAAATTGAAATACAAAGATAAAGCCCATCCGTGCAAAACCTAGGGAAGGTTTATTTGCCGATGGGGAGTTCGGTAATTAATATTAATATTAAACTTACATAATAATTAGCCTTAAGTTAAGATTAGTTTAAGCCGAGCGAAATGTCCATCCCAGCGCAAAATACGCAGTAATAATAGTTCAGTTAATACGCTTTCGATTGGAATACAATGATTGCAATTTGTTTAAAAGCAGCTGGAGTTATTTGTCAACTTTAACTAAGGGGACAGTTTTTTATGAAACTACTTTTGAGGAAAGTACAAAGGAATGTACTGTACCGGGGTTGATAAGTATTTTTCTCAAAAATGTCCGTAAAAGTTGACATTACTATCTTCTTTGGACGCGAAGTACATGGTTTACGGACAGTTCTCAAATTCAAAAAAAAAACATTGCGGGCATGTGTAGCGAGCCCACAATGTTGCATACAAATTTCATTATTGTTTAGTTTGTAACTTTTTATAAAGTGAAAAGGGCCATAATAAATTGAGGGCACAAGTCTTACATTTATTCTAAACATAACTTTTTTACCTGTGTCTGGAATAGCTTGTTTTTTTTTTAAAAGCTTGTGTTTCTCTTTGTCATAAACAAAAAAGCGGCAAAAAGTAAAAGATTTTCACTTATCCATTCATTTTGTTAAGTTTTTTGTTATTGTTGCATTATTGGGTTATTGGTAAAATGACCACATTACCAATGAAGAATACGCGGACATGTTGTTGGCGTATGGGAGAGCTGAGCATTTCTCTTTTTTTTTGCCACTGTTAGTGACACCTCCAGATTTAAAAAAAAAATGGCAGACAGGTAGAGACCATCGAACTATGCAATAATTAAATAATATTGTAATGTGTCCCAAAATATTTGTATGGAAAGTTCCTTTTGTGTTACCGATATTCATACATTTTTGGTAACACAAAAGGAACTTTCCATACAAATATTTTGGGACACATTACAATATTATTTAATTATTGCATAGTTCGATGGTCTCTACCTGTCTGCCATTTTTTTTGAAAATCTGGAGGTGTCACTAACAGTGGCAAAAAAAAAGAGAAATGCTCAGCTAACTCCAATGCACGCGAAGCCCGAAGACTTTATGAGGAGCGTTATCCGGACCGTCGATTACCCAACCGCGAGACATACTAAGAGACTGCCAATTATGACAAAGAGAAACGCAAGCTTTTTTTTTTAAAAAAAAAGCTGTTCCAGAGACAGGTAAAAAAGTTATGTTTCGAATAAATGTAAGACTTGTGCCCTCAATTTATTATGGCCCTTTTCACTTTTTAAAAAGTTACAAACTAAACAATAATTAAATTTGTATGCAACATTGTGGGCTCGCTACACATACCCGTAATTTTTTTTTTTTTAATTTGAGAACTGTCCGTAAACCATGTACTTCGCGTCCAAAGAAGATAGTAATGTCAACTTTTACGGACATTTTTGAGAAAAATACTTATCAACCCCGGTACAGTACATTCCTTTGTACTTTCCTCAAAAGTAGTTTCATAAAAAACTGTCCCCTTAGTTAAAGTTGACGAATAACTCCAGCTGCTTTTAAACAAATTGCAATTATTGTATACCAATCGAAAGCGTATTAACTGAAGATGTTTTTGAGTAATCAGAACTAGTCGATCGTTTTTAGTTTTTTTTTAAATGCAATGCAAAGTTGGCGTTTAATTATTTTTTTTACCTATTTTTGAGGTTTGAGGGCTCGTATTTATTTTTTTAGGTATCGTGTGCACCAAATATTAATTTTGTAAAATTTTACGATCAGTCAAGATAGAAATAAAATAAAATTGTTGCCCCTTTTATCATTTTTATAAAAATTATTGAGGTTTTAAATCTTAAAAACGGAATATTTTCAAAAAAAAATTAAAAATTAAAAAAAAAAAATGATAGGGCCCAGGCAATTTTTTTGTAGCGGACCGCGTAGCAGATGGTCCCAGCTATCTTCTGTATACGTGTGTCCATCCATGTACCAAACATCCTGTATAAGTTGTAGAAATTATAATCCATTTAATATAGAAGAAGCTGGTCGATAGACATCCTGACCTATCGATTTCACTCCTATGTATGTTCAACGATTGTTTCCAGTTTGAAAGTTTTGTTTAATTTTCCTAACACCCTCTGCAGACAGCTGACGTCGCTATTAACGTGAATGATGGCTGATTTACATTGAACCAGCGAATGCATGCCAGTAGAAATATAATATACTGACGAGTTGGTTCTCACGTTTGAGCCGAGAGCTATAGTAAAACGACGCAGTGTAGTTCTACTGGCATGCACTTACTGAGCCAATGCAAGTCAGCCGTGACGTGCCCCCTGGCAGTACCTTCTAGTCGGCAGTTCACGAGCGCGTCGTACCAGTCCAAGGGTTCCCGGTGCAGCTTCAGGAAGCCGGGGCCGCCGAGGACGGGTACGTAGCCCGGCGGCTTCAGCTTTAAGGTCTCCACCAGCGGGCTGCCTGCAACAAGTTTTTTTTTTTTAAATAACGTTCTTTATTTCTTTGTAGGTAGAGCTGACATGATTTTGAGACGTTCACGCGCCATAAGTCACGTAGGCCAGCGTGACGTCACAGATCGACGCGGCCGCCTCTCCATACCGTACCGGCGCCCCCGCACCGCGCACGCCTATATGTATAACGCCCTGCGCGGGAGCGCAGAACACACTTCTCGGGGACTACCGTCTCGTCGGCGTTGAAACCTTACCGTACTTGTTTGAGTATCTGCATCAAACCCCTGACCTCCCGGCTCAGGGACTGCCGTCTCGTCGGCACCGTGACTGAGAGCGCTTAGGCTAGCAGTGCCAGATACAATAAGAGGAGCCTCTCTCCCTCTGCGGTTTAGGAAACCTCCTTCTCTCTATCACGCTAACCTCATATGTAGGAGCTTAACTCCATTCGCGATTAAGGAAACATCTTTCTTCCCGTCACGGCGCCTCACGCTGACAGTATAGTCAGGAGCATCACTCCCGCCCTATACCAGAACGTAGTTCCGCCCATGATCACGTGTACCATCCGGGTATTTCCGCGAGTGACTAGATTAAGTGATTTGTGTTGTGTGAAATAATTAATGAATTAAAGGTGTTGGTTTGGGTAAAAATCCCGTTGTTTCCGTAAAACTCCTATTACGATCCCTGAACTAGAGGTAATAAAGTCGAGCCCTCACAGGACTCGACATTGTCGCTGTGTGCGTCCGCGCACACCGTCACAATTTTTGTTTCTGTTATGTTTTTTGTGTTTTTTATGTTTGTATATATCGTAGACTCATGCACAACACTTTGCTAAAGATCATCACATGATCAAATGCATTGTTTACGATTCTATAAAGAATATACAAACAGACGTTAGTGGGGCGCCGCCGCCGGCCGCCGCTGCTGGCCGAGCCCGCAGCTCGCGCGAAGCTGCGGAAGGACGCACCGCTGACGCGGGCTATTCGAACGATTAATAAAGTAGCGCTCGCTTTAGACATATTTGCATGCTCCCTGAACGATTTCACAAAGGCCACTATGTTTGTACTATGCTATACTCAATAACTATATAATAATTGTGTTACTATGTGAATGTGTGGTTCCCCAACGAAAGTGTTGAGCTCTTTAGTGCTCGGTCATAATAAACTTCGAACTGAACATCAAATGACAAGCATGATGATAATAACCACACAATATCACTGGCAGTCACAATCATCATCATCATCATCATGACAAGGGGGTGCTCGACATTTTCAATGGCTGACTGCACCTAGTGTTGATTCTTATTCTTATTGCTCACTTGTCTATCGCATTAGGTAACAGCCTGTAATGACAGATTTAAGTTATTTAATAAATAAATAAATAAAATATTTATATACATATATTTATTTCGTACTGCAATTTATGTAAGTAGATATTATATTAATTCAATACATTGATACGTAGGTATATACATATACTCGTAATTATGTATAAATAGTTAGACCGTATGTTGCACCGCCACCAGAATCTCTGCTTTGCCAAAGGTTAACTGGTAGAGAATACCTTACGGCATCAAGATCGCCTTTCATATATTAGGTGTATATTCTTTTGTGCAATACACATTAAATAAATAAATAAAACAAGTGAACACAAAGTCTTGAGCACCGAACACACTCCGAGCGCTACCGGTACGGGACCACGACGTCGGTATTTATTATTACCGGGTACTATGTTTGCCCACTAGGCATCTATATCTATCTATCTATATACCGAAACCGCTGAAGATAAAAGTTTGGAATTTTGATGGGAAGTCGATTTTGTAAAATTCCCTTTTAAATTTCCCTTTCCCCTCAAAATTCCAAACTTTTATCATTAAACTTGATAGAAATGGTCTTCAATGTAAATAATGAGACACACGTATTTTAGCGATTACTAAAATTCAACCCCTAGAGGGATGAAAGAGGGTTGCAGAGTTAGTATAGAAATAATATTCTTATGATCAAATTTTCTTGAAACTTGGTAGAAATGCTCTTTCTTTTACGCAAATAATGAGACACGCATTTCAGCTATTACGAAAATTCAACCAATAAAGAAAGGGGGCTGCAAAGTTTTTACAGAAAAATAATATGATCGAATTTACTTGAAACTTGGTAGAAGTGCTCTTCAATGCTTAATGAGACGTGTATTTCAGCGATTCAGGAAAAAATACATCTGAGGTGGCAGCATGGAGGGTAGAAAAAAAAATTCTAGTGAGAAACGTGGAAAATTTTGTAAGGGCTACTGCAATTGTAATTGTAACTCGGCGGTAGAAGTTTGTATGCGATTTTGGTAGTTTTCGAAGGAAAAAATGTGGAAATATATATTTAAGATACTGCTTTTAAAAAAAAATTATGTTCAGCAATCCAGGAAAAACTATCCCAAAGGTGGTAAAATGGGCTAAAAGTTTGTATGGTCATTTTTGATGTGAGAAATATGAAAATTGGTAATGTTTATTAATTAAAAATACAACTGTGGGTGATTTTGCAAAAACTTAAGGGATGAAATGGGGGTCAAAATGGTAAGAAGCATGTAAAATGGTGTCAGGACTGCAGTATATAAATAAAATAAAAAATGCTTTCTCTGTAAAATTGTGATAGTAAATTGGCAGTAGAAGTTTGTTCCGGAGTTAGATAAATTTTGAAGCAATAAGTGTGCTAATGTAAATTTATATTTGTCTTAGGAGGTGAAATGAAGTTTATAAGAGAGTTCGGTCATTTTTGAAATGAGAATCGTGAACATCGTTGTTCAGGAAATAAATAAAAAATTACTTATGGCAAAGACGGTATGCAAATTTTGTTAGTTTTGATGTGAGAAATGTGGACATTGGTATTAACGTTACCTACTGTTTATCTATAGTTATTTTTTAAAATAAAAACGACTAGAAGTTTGTATAGGACTTTGATCATCTTTGAAGTGTTTATTAGATACTAAAAATACAATTTTCGGCGAGTTTACAAAACGAAAGTGATGAAACTAGGGGTAGAAGTTAGTAAGTGAGATCGGACATTTTCTAAATGAGAAACGTGTGAAATGGTGTCAGGGCTTCTGTATAAAAAATAAATAAAAAATGCTTTCGGAGATTTCGGTACAAATATTCTGGTTTTCAGCTGAGTCAGATAACTTTTCAAGTTTTCCCAAAATACCTGCCGCTAGATTAGGTTAGGGATGTATTATTACAACACTTAAAATAATTCAAATGCAGACGGAAAAGGGTTTAGGATAAACGAAAATTCGGACAAACGATGCATTAGGACAAATGACGATTAGGGATTACAATATAGACTAAAAAAATATCCCAGTAAATGGCGGTGGTAAATGGTACGGGAATTTGACAATTTTTTAACCATAAATGTGAAAATGTAAATTTTTATTTACCTAAGGAAGATAAAACAAGTTTTGAGAACAAGCAGTTAACAGTCTAAAAAGCGGGTGAAAGTATAGGAGTTTGGTTTGTTTAGCCAGGTACATGAATGAAAGCATCTACATGGGTACAACCTGCAGTGATTTTTTAAACGTTTGGACTTTATAGGAAAAACTTGGGATATAATACTACAGTATGTAAAGGTTAGACCGACATTAAGTAATTTTTAAACTTACTGTTACATACCTGCAAGGTATGAAAATGGGTATTGAGACGACTATTAGGTATATAAAGAAAATATTTAGCGTTGGTGTTTTTCAAAAATCGTCAGCTTACTTGCTTGTTTGGCTTCTGCTTGTTTAGAAATTTAGTAATTAGATGACTTAATTATATATCTAATTAACAAGGGTCGTATAGAAAACATAATAAACTCTTTCATAGAGGGGCTGTGAATTTATTTCATATGGCAATTTTGTTGTCTTAAAGGTTAGAGTCAAGAAGTGGTTCATGTGGACCGCTTACCTAAAACTCAACATAATAATATAATAAATAATAATAATTTAGACTCTCCGTAGACAAAGTCCCAGGCGGAGAGTTAGTATACAATATGATACACATTTTTATGTGGGAGAAATGTTGATCATCCCCAGGCAGAAAGGCGGTCCAGGGAAATTGAACCAAAAATAGGGTTACCATGCATGAAATAAAAACGTAATTTGATTTTCTATTAAATGCGTTAATTATAGACACGAGCGTGCACCAATTAAATTGTATCCCGCGTATAGTTCGACCCCGCGCATACGATTTTGTTACAAAAATACATTTATCAATTTATATTAACGGGCATGTTGGTAAGGAGTTTTTGTGGAAGAGATAAAGTTCTACCCGTATTGTACCATTACTTTATGTCGTCCGATATTAGAAACAAACTGCTGTTTAGATTTTTTGAAGGGTAAAATTAGGCCCCCCAAGTAACAATGTTGGCTCCTCGGCACAGCAGGCAGTTGCACAATTATCAGACCAACGGTCCAGCAAAGGGTTAAGATTACTACTCCGTACTCATTAGGGTTAAGGACTTACCTAACAATAAGTGCAGTGCCACTAGCACCAAAAATTTCAACATAAAATGTTCCATTTTTTTTTTAAATTAGAGCGGTTATGCTCCCGTCTAACCGACTCAAGACGCAGACTAAATGAAATGTAAGCAGAGCAGACATCGTTGCACTTATATACCTGTAACGAATGCCGTGTAATTACTTTTATGTTAGACCTGTTGCACACCCGACACGATCCGACCCTCGGATACGATGCTACAACACGTCTTCAGGATCGCAAGGGTTTTCAACTGAATCGGGAATGAAGGATACATTTTCGGCAGTGGCAGGATATTTTTTTCTTTTATCAAAAAGGCTGTTTTTTACTGTACATTGTAATTGGTGTCTTCAACCTTTTACAAAACTTTAAGTTGGTTTTTTAATTTCAAGGAAGCCAGTAAACGACCCTCGATGTTGCTGGCGACTTCTGATAGCGACGTCGGCTCTAGTCCGAGGTGTCGCGCCCGGCATGTTGCCACCCCAGGACATTCCATGATGACGTGGGCGGCAGTCTCCTCTGCTGTTATACAGGATCTGACAGGGGGCTGTCTGTAATACTCAAGTTGTGTACCTGTTTGTTAAATAAGGCATGACCAGTTATTGCCCCGGTTACGAGTCTAATTCGGGTCCTGTTTAACTGTCGTATCGGGATTGATCGTCAGGAGGGTTGCTTCAGTAACACTGCGCTGGTGCTCTGCCTTGGTCATTCGTCGCAGTTTGATACACAGCCATCCGCCTGCCTCCATTCTGAGCCCTTTCCGGCCAGCTCGTCGACCGCGGCAGTACCATGCGAGTTGCTGTGTCCCTTTATCCACTGTAGTGTGATGGGGTTGTTGTTGCTTACCGTTTTTACAAATTATGTGATTCGATCACGCAAAAAGTACCGAACCTAAAGGGTGAATTGCAAAAAAATTGTACGTAACACAAAGGAGTATGTCACACATTTGTTACACAAAAACGAAGGAAGTTACACAGTGGAAATTTATGGAGGCTTTTATATTTGAGTAAAAATGTCGTTATACTTTGAAGCTTAAAAAGTTTTCATTTTATTTTGCATTCAGCGTGTAGAAATTTTGGACGTGGGCTAATTAAAATCAATAATAGTAAATAAACATATTTAAGTGTAATAAAATTTGGGCTTTACACTTTTAAGTCAATTTATGTAAAGTTGCCTATTCCAATCGTTTTCCATCCAATTTATGTAAATTTAACTACTGTATAGACGCTTAATTTTTGTGAAATGCTAATGTTGGGAATCGTACATTAGTCGGCACTGTTGGATCTGTTACCCCCCTAGCAAAGTGTTATAATTATCTTGTGTATACTCTTTAGATTAATACCAAAATATCCAAATTGCGAAAAAACAATATTCCGGCATTTTATAGTTTCGAGTGTTTCTTTTTTCAGGATAACCATTGACTTGGTGGTTAGGCCAGGCGTTCCTTTAAAAAGCGTTGTAGCATTAGGTACACTTTAAAAGGGAGTTTATTAAAAGTACAGTCCACAATTCAAACACTTTATTAAGAAAACATTTTATGGCATGGTCTAATAATGTAGGCAAGTAATTTAAGTTGGCGTTACAAGATCGGACCTTGCAAAAATTTGAATATATTTTTCCAAAGCACTGGGACGCACTTTGTTAACACGACTGCCCGAAAACCAACATGGCTGTCGACGCGTCCCTTAGCGTCAGCATAGACTGAACGTTGCCAGACCTAATATTATTACGGATGCGCTCATAATAACGTTTAAAACGTACTATATGGCGTTACACAGGTGGTGTTACAGAAAAACACGAAATCTGTTCCCAAACTTTAAAACGAGATTTAAGTATAGAAATGATGTATTAATAATCTGAAATATTTTTTTCTATAAACTGCATTATATATTTACGCACTCTGAAAAGTGTTTAGTGCCCGGTTCATTCAAAAATTAAAGTTATGAAGTTGTGTTTATCGAGTGGTCAAACGAGGACACGTGCAATTTGAATGGGAGAATAAATACGATTTCTTCATTATGCGATTTATTAAATACTTTTGTCAATGTTATATAATATAACTGTCGAAATTGTATTAGAATATAAACGACTGTATAAGGAGAAATTTTTAGAATACATATAACTTCAATAATTTATTTTTTATCGTTTTTTTAAGTTGAGGACGTTTTCATCTTTATGAAATGTAATCTAATAATCTGTCGGATCATCAGAGAAACTTCCAAAAAAGCCCTCTCCGTAGCTCGCTGAGTGACTTTAAATTTGTGGACCAGCCCCACCGTGAGTGGCTACTTTTTGGCTCAGTATGTCATAACAGGTTGGACGCACTGATTGACGACCTTTGTCTTTAGACCCTGTGGAATAGACGACGTAATTTCCCATACGCTGCCCACCCCAGCTGTATTCTTCTGTTGGCCTCTTTCTCGAAGTTGTTTTTACCCAACTGCAGAGTTTGCCCCAGGTAAACATATTCTTTTCAACTTCGAGTGCATCGCCCTGTACTGCAATCGGTCCCGGTGTGACATGTTCATTGAGCATAATCATGGTTTTATCCAAGTTCACCTGGAGACCGATGCGTTGAGAAGAAAAAGCTAGATCGTTCAGCATAATATGTTGTAGATCCTGCAACGTTTCGGCCATAATAACGATGTCGTTTGCAAACTGCAAGTGTGAGGTGTACTCGCCGTTTATGTTGACGCCACGCCTTTTCCAGATCAGCGTCTCAAACATTTATCCTCCAATTTATTTGTGAACAATTTAGGGGAAATCACATCCCCTTGTTTCACACCTCGATGCAGGCGGATAGGTCTAGTCCACTGGTTCTGTACTTGGACGGCCATAGTTGCGGCGCTATAAAGACTTCTTAACATTTGAATGTATCGCCAGTCTACTTGGCAAAGATGCATGGATTCCAGAACTGACCACGTTTCAATAGAGTCAAAAGCTTTCACGTAGTCCACAAATGCTATGCACAGGGGCTGATCATACTCTTCAGTCTTCTGTATAGTCTGCCGCACTGCATGAGTGTGGTCTATGGTACCATATCGTCCTTGAAACCCGGCCTGTTCAGGGGGTTGAAATTGCATGTTGTGCATGTAGTGGTATAAATATAAAGAAACAGACCATACCACTCATTCCCTAATTTGCTCCCAATACTCCCAGCAATATTGCCAGGAGCGTTGTGCCGGCAAAATTAGGAATATTACTGAAGATATTGCAATTGGTTAATTATTTTATAGTGTTAAGATGTGAAATACTTAATAAAGACTCTTTAAAAATGTTACTGTGAGAATATTTGATTAATTGTTGACGATTCCCACCACGAGCAATATTGCTGGCAACACTTACGGCAATATTCCCACGCTGGGCAATATTCCCGGGCACGACACGTCACTGGTCGTGGCGCAGTCGTTCCGGCAAGTGGAAAAACGCTTTGTTACTAATGTTTATAGTTTAACCTTTCAACCCAGGGCAGTTTTACGATTACCTTTTGTTTGACATTAACAAAAAGATCGCAAATTCATATTTCGCGTTCTGGTCGCGTCGTCGGACGGTCGGATCGGCTGTGTGCACGCCCCTTAAGTTGATGCCAACCAATTACACATTTCAATGCGAACTTGACACTGGCACACTTTTATACGACTTACTGAACGTTGCTACTTCCCGGTCGAGGTAAACGTAGTGGAATTACTTTACGTGTAAATAAAACCTTACATTAAAGGTATTATTTCAGTTTGCAGTGCGCTGTTTGTTGGTAAGGCCTTGCAAAAAATTACTAAAAGTACTAGCTATTTGACGTGTTGTTCTAGACAGAATACTGACGATGGGCTGCGATAAAATGCATCCAGATAAATAAACGATAAAATGTATTCCAGAGGAACTTCAATGTGCATATCCCAACCTGGGATGATGGAAGGATAGGTTGCACCTATCAGAGGAAGACAACGCGATATGGTAGACGGATGGTTCAAAAATAAGCACCGGTACGGGGGCGGGTATTCACGCCAAAGACTATAACAGTAGCATAAGTATGGGCAACTACGCAACGGTCTTCCAGGAGGAGTTGTATGCGATAATTGCCTGTACGCAAGAGAATACAGGTAGGACTCCACAGGACAGAACTAGCTATATTCTAAGCGACAGCCAAGCGGTACTAAAGGCGCTGACAGTGCCTAAAGTAGACTCGAAACTAGTCTACAATGCCTTAAGCAGGCTTGGTAGGCACAACAAAGTGAAATTGATGTGGATTCCAGGACACGAAGGCTTTCCCGGAAATTAAGCTGCGGGTGAGCTGGCAAGGGAAGGACGCATATGACACCCTCACCGGGCCTATAAAAGCAGCCCTGAACAATAACGCCCTAGAAAACTACCAGAAAGAGTGGAAAACTACGGTAGGCTTAGGGCATGCAAAGCTCTTCATAGGAAGAGTTGACCAGAGCTGAACCAAAAAACTTTGGAAACTCAGCAGAAGACAACTCTGATATGTTGTCTGAGTGTTTACAGGGCACTTTGGGGTTAAACATCTCCTAGCAAAGATGGGCCTTTATGACAACACAGATTGTAGAATGTGCGGCGAGGAGGTGGAAACAATGAAACACTTAATGTGTGAATGCCACGCCCTCGTCGGAGTTAGAATGAAAATCCTCGGTTGTGGCTACCTAAAACTGAATGATTTCAAGGCACTGCCATTGCACTCCACTATCCGCTATTTGGAAGGGGTGCAGGCTGCATTGGATTCAGTGCTAAAAGAGTGGCAATTACATAAAAGATTCCATAGGGTCTAAGTGTATCCGTAAGGATTTCGCATTTATATTATTTTGATAGCTTTACCGTTTCCTGTGTAACCGCGGTTGTCGAACGACCAACGCCTCTATTGCAGGCGGTGAAATTCAACTCGTGTTTGACCTGTCGCGGTATGTGTTTACCTACTCCGCCACTACTTGACAGTAACAGTGGCGGCCGGCTTGAGAACAATACCATAACAGGTCAAGTACGAGTTGAATTTTACCGCCTGGAATAGAAGCACAGGGTCTCCGAAATATATGCACAACAAGCTTTTGCCCGCGGCTTTGCTCGCGTTAAATTCGAAGTAACATAATTCTCCTGTCATGATACAAAACACAGAAGAGAACTCGTAACAAAATACAGAACAAAACACAGAACAGCAGAGCATAGAACATAACATAGAACAAAACGGGACACTATTTTAATAGGTACGCTACTGTAGACGATAGTCTTTCTATTTGGGGATAGAATGTAAAGATTCTGGGCATTGGACACACGCGAACATGCTACATACAATTATTGATCATGAAAGAAGCACGGTTTTTCTAAGTTCACCCCAGCTCGTTTTAATGTTTGCCCTTGCGCTTTGTTCATGGTCACTGCGAAACTAAGCTTGATAAGTAATTGCAGCCTTTTAAATTGCAATGGGAGATCTGTGGGAATTATAGGGATCCGTCACGGATCATCCGTGTGGTCATTAAACCCTTTTTCACCCTTTCCTATGCCGGTTAAAATCGTGGCACTAATTATGTTCCGTCCAAGTTGTGTGAAGTCTCGTCCCATTACATAATCGAATAAAACTCTGTTGAATCTCGTCAGTATGCCTGAATTTATTTTGTTGACACATGGGCATTGATTGGTATACTGTTTTGTAAATTTGGCGAAACACTTGCAATCGGCTCTGAATCACTCTGTACTACTTTACATAAATCTCCCGTTAGTGTCACACAGCCCTCGGCATCAGTTTCCAACCGCCCATCTCCAATTGTTAATAGTGTTTTAGCATAGTTTCCAGCATTCATGTCTTTGTTCCCTCATATTCGTTGTGAAACTGAATATTGTCACCGTGTTCCATAGAGCAGACGACTTGACACAAGCTTTTATTTCATCTGCAGGTGTACCCCTCTGAATGACTGGTAAAGTTTGGCGGACACCAGCCAGCAAAAAAACCATCCCTGCGATAGCATCGGTACTCCTTCGTTAATCATGAAGCTTTCGATTTTCCAAACCCGATAATCAACGTAGAATCAACCGTCAGCGAGAAGCGTGGGCCGATGCCCAGACAAGTACTTACAGGTTAAGAAAACACATCGTCAGCGTGTTTTAAAAACCTATTAATTTTCAGCTTTCTAACTGAAAAAAGTTTAAAACTGAAGAAAGTCCCATACAAACTTTCACCCCCTTTTTAAAGAGGAGGATGTGGGCAGATTTCCAAAAAAACTGATGCACGTATTTTTCGTTAGTATCAAAACGTCCGCATACTAATGTTCAGCTTTCTACATTAAAACTGCGAAGAGCTCCATACAAACTTTCACCCCCTACTTTAATCTACTTAGAAAGAAAGAAAATTTATCTTTATCACTCTCCAAACCATCAACTATTAACACAAAAAACACGTCAATCCGTCGATCCGTTTCGACGTGAAAGACGGACAAACATACACTTTTTTACAACAAAGTATTTAGATACATACATACTTAGCAGCGGCGTGACTTGCGGCTAGTTTGAAATTTCATACACCTAATTTAGTTTCTTCTTTATTGTGAAGTGAGACTACTTACAGTAGGTATAATTACTATGGTCATTTATTTCTTTTTGTATATTATATGTATACTCATGGTTTTGTATAATGCTAGGTTAAGTTTTATAATTGTGTATTTAAAAAACGTACTGACTGTTGAGTTTCTTGCGGCGTTTCTTCTCAGCAGTGGTCTCGTGCGAAGCACCGGTAGATTTTTGACGTGTAAAAGTGCCCGTGCGGCCTGATTACTAAATAAACATATTTACCTTTATTATGTTTTTATCTTTTATCACAAAAGGGAACAAAAATAAAAAATAAAAATCCGCATTCAAAAACCTACAAAATCACTTCAGTGGGCCTTAGAATGGAAGAACACGAGAATACGTCAAACACGAGTTAGTGTCAAATGCGTCTATTCCATATTGTAACCTAAGTGTAACGTTTACGGTTAAAGCAATAATTAACGTCATATTTTCTGTTTTTTTTCGGTATTGCTAGAATAATGAAATAAATGGTTCAAATCTATCAAGAAAGTTAAAACCGAAACCCATAGAATAATAATAGCATAGAACCCGGGCTATCAAATGAACTTTGCAACACCTAAGTATATTTCACTATTAAATTTATAGATTGCGCATTACGTAACAGAAAATACAACTTAAAATAGGCTGGTTTTTCGTCTTTGTTATTTTCACATGGTTTAAAAATGACAAATTTTAATGGAACTTGATATGTCCGCGATCGTGTATGCTAAGACTTTACTGTACAAAACACAGCAATTCAAATACAGCATTTAAAGAATAGGAATGTACAAAGGTGAACTTATCCCTTTAAAAGATTTCTTCCGGCTAACCTTTAGGGTATTGAGGAAAACAAGAAAAACAGAATACCACGCCATGAGTAGGCATATGTACAAAAACAATGTTGACAGAAACTGCATGAACTAAATTATATACTCGTACCTGAAATTATAAATTAAAATACTAACAAAGGCATAGCATCTAATAATGCTTTTCTTTGGAAAATGAAAATATCCTCCCTTAGTCCACGTACATAAATTTTAATATTATAGCCCAAAAGTTAACTAAAGCAGATCTTTTAAAAGAGTAAGTTTGCATTTGTACATTCTTATTCTGTAAATATTGTGTTTGAAATTTCCGTGTTTTATACGATGAAGTGTTTTGTTTACATACATACAAAAGTACACACGTTCGCGGACATATCGAGGTTCATTTAAATTTTACGTCTTTAAACCTTTATTATTATGAGTATTGAAATAATTACCAACATGACGAGCAACGATTATGAAAAACAACGGTACGGGTAAACCCAATCGAAAGACTAATGTTATGTTTGTGAATATAGCCCAATACCAATAATGCCAAATAACAGCTTTCTACAACTAAGTGTCCCTGTGCTAAGCTGCGGACAGACGGACGGACAGACCGACATGGCGAAACTATAAGGGTTCCTAGTTTGAGCACAGAACCCTAAAAATGTTTTGTCTACAAACATATCATAAATCCTCTATTATGCGTTTAAAACTCGTTGGCAATGACCAGCATTACCTGCGATAGTGTTACAGCAATGAGAGATGTAACGTAATTTTGAAATTAACGTCTTCCAAAACGTTTATCCAAAACCAACACAATTTAAATAAGGCCCGGTATATTTTGTAGTACAACTTCGTACGACATTTGATTTCGAACGACATGAGAATAGGGACTTTATAGTTTGACTATGATTTAAAAAAAAACATTTATATTCGTGACACTGACACTGCACAAGTTTGTTGTGCCTCCATTTTTGTCGTCAAATCGTCGGGATCTGAACCCATAATAGATAACTTATAACATGTGAGTAGTTTTAACTATGTATCTAAGTATGCATCTGTACATAATTTTTGGCTCTGGTTTTTTAGGGTTCCGTAGTCAAACTACGAACCCTTATTGTTTCGCCATGTTCGTCCGTCCGTCTGTCCGTCGGTCCGCCGCCAACTCAGAGACTCTTAATATTAATACTAGAAAACTGTAATTTGGCTTGAATATACATATTTATTAGACACGTACGTCAACAAAGTGGTAAAATAAAATATTGAAAATATTTTTTTTAGTGTACCTCCCCTACGCGTAACGTGGCGATGTCTTTTCTTTTCTTGTCTACCCCATAGTGTGCGGCACAGACCACTTACCCTATAGACTCCGCATACAAAGGCGTCCCCGTAAGCCATGCTTATGCTCACAGAACACTAATTGGTTGCCATGGTTCTATTGGCGCGCACCACGACGCGCACACTTGATTATTCGTTGACTTTGAACTAGCCAATCACGGTGCATTTTTTGCCCCCCGCGCCCCGCCATTTTGGCTTAATGAGATACTAGACAAACTGTTCCGAAGCGGAGTCTATAGGGTAAGTGGTCTGTGGTGTGCGGTGTCGTTGGATAGGTCGTCCAAATATATTGCGGATTTGTGGAAACAATTTTTCAATTAAGGAATCCGTTTAAGAAATATGAAGCTTTAAAGCGCTAATTTTTGCTATAGTCAAGTGCCCCTTCCCCCCCCCTCACTACAGCCAAAACTACAAATACTAAAAATCTAAAAAATATCTTCAATGAAAGTGCATAATATAACGAATTTCAAAGAAAAGCGATCACAACTAAGTAGACTTAATTAGTTCCTCAGATACGAGCGACTAGAGTTTTTATACCTACTGAAAATCATCTAAGACTGCACCAAATAACTTTAAATAGAAAATTGGTTTATACATGTGGTTTTATGGGATGGTATTTTGTTTGTCGTAACGGCTTCGGAACCCTACACTGAGCTTGCCCTTGGACTCTCACTACGTATCTGTTACATAGACTACTATTAGGTACAGCGTTACGTTTCATGATACGTACCTAACTACTTCCTTTACTCAAGATAGTCGATTGGAACTCGAGTATGTATTCTCAAAAGAATGGAACATTAAGTTACCGATTTATAACATGACTGCTTTATTATGTTTTGTGATTTGAAATCCTTTTTAGCATTGTTCGTATGTGGACGAAATGGAGCGCATTCGATGCCAGTTCATAAAACGCGATCGAGTTACAGTCTGTTCCAATTCACTCGTCTTACCACATACAAAACACAACCCCGTTTAAAAATAACGATATTGCGTCTTGATGACACACTAAGTTAGTTATTTACCTATGTGACTGGTTCATAATGAAGTTTCTTAAGGTATGAGTGCTGCTCGCGCTCTAATAACAGGCACGAGTACCTTAATTATGTACAGTTGCATACAGAACTTTTTCTACAAACTTAAAATATATATATATATATATAATATATATATTTATATATTATTAGGGGGACAATGTCAAATGTCAGTAACTGTATTTGTGGATCTCATAAAGGCGTTTGACACCGTTTCACTGCCCACCTTAGTGAACAAGTTGGAACACGTTGGTATCAGAGGAACACCCCTAGAGCTTTTCAAGGATTATCTCTCAAATAGAACTCAAAGAGTCAGAATAGGAAACTTTATCAGTGATGACGCAGAAATAACTTTCCGGGTTCCACAGGGTAGTGTCCTGGGACCGACACTATTTTTAATTTACATTAACATTAGACTTTGTCGAGACTAGTTAGGTTAGGAGGTGAGCCCAAAGAAGGTCCCGTTTTTTGGTTTTTTGTTTACATCTTGAAAACGAACATTAACATCTGCCCCACGTGTGAATAGTTTGTACTGATTATTGTTGATTGCTTCTTAATAAACCTTTAAGTGCATATCGAGTCTTATTTTGGAGCCTCATCATGGACGACAAACTACCTGATATCGAACGCCCACACAACTCCCCGCCATACTAATAAGCCTAAAAATAAATATAATGTGGATTATTAGATGTTCAAAGCCTTTCATGAGTGTTTATCAGCGCATTTTCAGAACGCTCTTGTGATCGGTTCCTTGCCACCTTTTTAAAAAACCGTATTTACCTTTCTGCTCCACAAGTGCGGTAGTACCGCGGAGCCAAATAATTATCGACCCATTAAGTACAGTCACCTTAGGTCCAAAGTCAATCTAACATTCTACAACAATAAGGTTGAGTTTCCTATAAGTTACAAATGACTTGACATCTCTAATGACATTGATGACAATTTACTTGTGTAGTATGCGTATATTTATCACTTTTTCTAGTTATTTTCATTTTTATTTTTAAGAATCTCAAGTTTAATAAATAACTAACATAGTTTTCTTGTTATGGCTCGCGTAAAGTCTACTCCACCTACTGTGTAAAATATTTTAACTTGACACCTTATCCCTACTAAGGTTGTCTGGAAGAGATCGCTTATCAGCGATAAGACCGCCTGTTGTTTACCTGTGTTAGTTTTAATTGACAAGATTTCATATTTTCAAGACTTTAATTTTATTCGTTTTATAGATACTGTTTGGAAGGAGGAAGACACTTATAGTTTGAATTTTTCTCTAGAATGAATAATTATTTTATTATTAATTTATTAAGATGTACTTATTCTAAAAGACCGTAACTTCATTTCTACGACACAATGGACATAATATTATTATTACGTTAGTCCAATCTCTATATAAAAAAGTATCATGTCAACCGATAATTCTCTTACGCCCACTTGCGTGGACCAGAGTTAGCGTCTTAACCCGAGGTTAGGCGGCAAACCACGTACAAAAGTAGATGCTTAACTCTGGGTTAAGGGCTAACTCTGGTCCGCGCAAGTCCGCCTTAGGGCCACTTGCACGAAAAGTTTAACCCTGGGTTAAGGCACTAACTCGAGTTAAAATGACAGTTGTCGTACTCGTATGAATCTGACGTTTACTAACTCGAGTTAGCGCCTTAACCCAGGGTTAAATTCAGCGTGCAAGTGGCCGTTAGTACCTATCTATCCATCTGTCAATAGCGTCAATGTCAAATTTGAAGTATGACAGCTTTTTTTCTCGTGAAAAAGGCAATGGTATTATATCTATTCAGGCAAAGTATTGGTAAAACTCGATATTTTTATTAACTTACTTGTAATTTTGTAAATAAAGAAAAATAAATCTAAATAAATATTTTACCGTGTTCAGGAGGCAAAACCCTTTCGATTCGTATAGTAATTTTGCAGGTGTCACCAAAATGAAATGTTGTCAATTGTACTGTTTCTCTGTAATGTTTTTGTTTGGTGTAGAATAAAGTGTTTTGTATTGTATTGTGGTTCATTTAAAAATGACGGCCCGATCCACATATCTACAGACGTTAAACGGCATGGTTCAACGCCGCGAGACGCGGAGTCCGCGGGATTAAGGGACGTCGGGACGTGACGCCACTCACTGCCTTCAGTGAGTTCTAAAATATTAGCCACTCGATGAGACACAAACAACAAAAAGCAATTAATTTTAGTATTCATTAGAAGTCCTTGTTTGACCTAGAGCTGATCGGTCGCGAATCACCTAAGGCCCCGCGTTATTCAGTGGATCACGTGTCCATGAACCGGCTTTGCATACGCTAGGGCAACCTACTCAACAGTGGGAAACATTAATCACCTAAGGCCCCGCGTTATTCAGTGGATCACGTGTCCATGAATCGGCTTTGCATACGCTGGGGCAACCTACTCAACAGTGGGAAACATTAATCACCTAAGGCCCCGCGTTATTCAGTGGATCACGTGTTCATGAACCGGCTTTGCATACGCTAGGCCAACCTACTCAACAGTGGGAAACATTAATCACCTAAGGCCCCGCGTTATTCAGTGGATCACGTGTCATTAACCGGCTTTGCATACGCTAGGGCAACCTACTCAACAGTGGGAAACATTAATCACTTAAGGCCCCGCGTTATTCAGTGGATCACGTGTCCATGAACCGGCTTTGCATATATACGCTAGGGCAACCTACTCAACAGTGGGAAACATTCATTATCCACATGGTTTCCGCTAAGCTGGATAGCAACCACCATAGATAGGCGCTGCCATAGATAGGATAGGTCATGTGAATGTCGGTTTTCTTTGCTTGCCCCATGTCATTATTTATTTATTTTTATTTATTTATTTATTATAACATATTAACAAACTTAGTTCTATAACAACGTCCCGCAAAACTGTTTTCACAGTTTGACTGTGGGATCCGCGAGTCTTAGTCTTAGTATACAAGTTACAGTTTACAAGCTACAGTTATTAAACATTAAGTAAATAATTTAAATTTAAATAATATTAAGGTAATGCTTAAATAAAGCTCTCTTAAATCTATTTTTATTAGGCTCTAGTCTCAAAGCGGCAGGTATGCTGTTGAGGATGTAAGGCAAGCGCTTCTCAATAAGCCTGTCTCCATAGTAGTTGCTCACTCTGGGTACAGCATATTTACCAGCGGCTACTGACCTGGTGCCATGTTCTTGGCTCAATTGCGATAAGTTAATCTCTTGATTGCCATGCTGATTAACTGCCAGTAAGTACTTGTGTCTAAGGGTCGCCGGTAGGATATTGCATAGTTTAAATAATTTATTATAGTCGTGTTTAAATTTATTTTTAGTTTTATTGTTCACTAGTAGTTTTAGAAATTTTATTTGCATTTTCTCTACTTTATCCAAATTTGTTTTAGAATTTAGGCCATAGCAATCAAGAGAGTAACAAATAATTCAAAGAACTCTATAGCTTAAGTGATAAAACCTTCCCAATATGACTCTTAATTTACTACAGATATAATCAATGTGAGACGACCAAGAAAAGTTTTCATCTATTTTCATACCAAGGTAAGTCATACATTTGACACGCTCAATTGGCTTACATTGGCATGAAACTAAATTATTATGAAAGCATGCGAAATCGTGGGTTACTATTATGGGTTGTGGGGAATCAGGAGGACATAATTATATAGGGTGAGTGTATAATTAATAATTTAGTTTTTTCCGCATTTAACACAATACCATTGTCGTGCGACCACTTGACTACGGCGTCGACGTCCCGCTGCACCGAGCGGCAGGTGCGGGCGAGGTCGTCGGCGAACAAGTGCGGGGAGCAGTGCTGCAGCACGCCGCACATGCTATTCACATGCAGCAAGTAGCACACCGGGCCGCAACCCGAGCCCTGCGGCACCCCGCACCGCACCCTCCGCTCGTCGCTCAGGGTCGATCCCACCTTCACCCGATAGGAGCGCTCAGTGAGGTAGTCACCGAACCACCGGTTCAATGGCTCGCCCACCCCGCACTCTCTCATGGCGTCGATAAGTGTATTCGTGTCCATAGTGTCAAACGCTTTCCTAAAATCGAAAAATACAGCAACAACAGTTTTTTTATCTGCCAAATAACCATTAATCTCATTTGTAAAGTTCGATAATAATGTACTTGTACTTTTGCCTTTTTGGAAACCATGTTGACACCTGTTTAATATACTATTTTTTTGTAGATATGATCCTAATTGGTTAACAATGCACTTTTCTATTACTTTGTCTACGCTTGAAAGTATCGCTATAATAAGTCATTTAAGTAAGGCTAAGGGACTGTTGCTCTTTCAGCCATCTAAGGACGGGCATGTTTTTGCGAAACTCAGAGCTTTGTCTTTATTTTTTATTTTTTTCTCGTTTTGTGTTCATTTAATTATGTGTGTGTAACCTTTCGTGGTTTCACCTGATGGTTCTAACGGAAGACCAGCGCTGACTTTAATGGCAGCATTACGCTGAGTTGGGACCATTTCGTGGCTACTTTCTTGTTTTATTTAATTATGTTAATTTGTTCTTTGTTATGCATGTCACGAATAAATGATTTTCTTTCTTCTTTCTTTCTTTCTTTCAACACCACTGTAAAATGGGTGGAATTTAGAGGTAAATATTTTAATGAGGAAATGCCCTCACCTGCTGATTTTAATCGTTTTATAAAGGATCACGCCGATATTTTAGAATCAGTACAACGTAGTAGATTTGAAAACCGAGCACTAATAAGCGCGAACCCATATTTTCTCATAATAAACATTAGAAGTTAGGCATGAAAACCTTTGCGATTTCAGCTACTCCTGGCGCCACTAATTTAGAGTAACTCATCTTAAGCCAGGCCAAAACCATAGAGATAATATTTCCGCGCGAGCTGGCAACTAGAACGCAAGCGCGCGGTTCAAGGCGAGGTAATGCCAGAAAAAGTGCCATTCATGGTGGCTCTGTTATAATTGTTAAAAGTACCCTTAAATCCAAAGAAAGAAAGGATATTATAAAGCTATCGATAGAAAGGATTGTAGAAATTTCTTGCGCAGAACTAGAAAGTTATATAATAATATGTGTTTACAGACCACCACTATCTGATTTTTGCACATTTGAATCTACCATGGAACATGTGTTAAAATTAGCAAGTAATAGCCAGAAGCATGTTATAGTTTGTGGAGATTTTAATGTTAACTTACTTGAAACGTCAAATAATACCACTCGGTTACTAAGTTTATTTACATCTTTTAATTTAGCTAATCTATTCTTTGAACCCACACGGATATTTAGGTGTTAGTAGTGCAACCTGCTTAGATAACATTTTTTGTAATTGCGAATGTTTGGATAAAGAAATATTTAATTGTTTTAATTCTGACCATAGTGGTCAGAAGGCATCTTTCTTAAATGATTTTTATCAAAAACCTCAGACGATAACATACCGACCTATAACTAGCAATCGTTTGGAATTATTCAAAAATAAAGTTCAGGCTAATCTTTCAGTGTTACCTTACTTAAAGAATGACTCTAAATTTAATAATAATTTTAAAATGAAAACTATTTCTAGGTCGAAAACCAAGTTTAGTGAATGGATACTGTAGGCATTCATAAGAGTAGAAATAGGCTTTATGAACTATACAAAGAGAGGGAGGACAATAAGAACGCCGACTTCCTAATTTATATTAAGAATTATTCGAGGACCTTTAAGCAAGTTTGTTTAACTGCTAAGCCAAATTTTCTTAGTCTTAAACTCAAATCAGCTGACAATAAAGTAAAAACTGTATGGAATATTATAAATAGAGAAACGGGAAAATCAAAAACACGTGACAATCAAGTCACCATAAACGCAGGTGACAAACAAATCACGTCAAATAAAGACGTTGCCTTAGCATTCGAAGATTATTTTTCTAACATAGCCACTAACACAACGAAATGTCTTAAATCATCCGCGGTTGAAGCTCAATCATTACTTTGCACTAATGTCAGTAAATGTAATATAAACTTTGAATTCAGCCCTGTAAATTCAGGTTCAATAGTTAAGGTATTTAAATCGCTTAGTTTAAAAAAGACTGAGGATTTGTGGGGCACATCAGTTAGAGTACTATTTCGTATCATAGATGTAATTGCACCCCATTTATCATTAATTTACAATAATTGTTTATCAGAGGGGATCTTTCCAGATCTCATGAAATATAGTAAAGTCATACCTCTTTTTAAATCGGGCAAGATGAGTGATTTAACGAACTTCCGTCCCATTTCCATACTTACCCGTTTTAAGTAAAGTCTTTGAGAAACTAATGCTGAATGATATGTTAGGTCACTTTAATAGAAATAAAATACTTAACAGTAACCAGTTTGGGTTTACCCGAGGTCGATCAACAATTGATGCGGCTTCTGTGCTCATTAAATATATATATAACAGTTGGGAGAAATCTTGTGATGCAGTAGGAATATTTTGTGATCTTTCTAAAGCTTTTGATTGCGTGGATCATTCGACCCTAATTTTAAAATTAAAACATTATGGATTGTCCAATAAAGCTTCAAGTCTTATGTCTTCTTATCTAAGTGATAGAACTCAAACAGTTGTTGTAAACCAAACGCAATCTGTTGGAGCTACAGTGAAATTAGGTGTGCCGCAAGGCTCAATTTTAGGCCCTGTTTTATTTCTGGTTTATATAAATGACTTACCACCAACAGTAGATAAACTTTGTGAGATTGTACTTTTTGCTGATGATACTTCATTAATTTTCAAAGTAGATAGAAAGTCCATTGACTACAGTAGGATAAACGCCACACTAGTTAAAGTACTTAATTGGTTTACTAGTAACAATTTACTACTAAATGCTAAAAAAACTAAATGTGTTAGGTTCGCTTTGCCTAATGTTAAACCGGTAGATTCTAGTATTTTTCTAAATGACGAGTGTCTGCAAATGGTAGATAAGGCAGTTTTTCTAGGCATAACCATAGATAAAAATTTGCAATGGAGTCCCCATATAGCGGTACTGGCAGGTAAACTAAGTTCGGCAGCTTACGCGGTTAGGAAAATTAGACAACTAACTAATGTTGAGACAGCTCGCATAGTTTATTATAGTTATTTCCATAGTGTGATGTCGTACGGTATTCTGGTTTGGGGTAAGGCAGCTGAAATACAAAGTATATTTGTCTTACAAAAAAGGGCTATTCGTTCTATTTATAACTTAAATTCCCGTGACTCCTTAAGAGAACTTTTTAAAGAAATTCACAACTTAACTGTAGCGTCTCAATTTATTTATGAGAATATTATTTATGTTATTAAAAATTTAAATTCTTTCACCAAAAATTCCGATGTACATAATCTAAATACAAGAAATAAAAATAAAATTGTTATCCGAAAATTCCGCGTCCGTAAAGTATATAAATCATTTGTTGGTCAATGCATTCATTTCTATAACAAATTACCTGACGAAGCTTTAACATTACCCTTTCCAGCACTTAAAAATTACTTATAAAAGTCGTTAATATCTAAAGCGTACTATAGGGTCGAGGACTATCTAACAGATAAAAATGCTTGGCCTAAACCCGAAACTTAGTCATTCATAATCTGTAAAATTGCAAAGTTGTTTGTCTAGGGGGTTTTTTCCATCTTCACGGCATAGATAGTTAATTGCCCAGTGTAAGATTTAAACTTTATCCCGGAAAATGGAATAAATTCCAAAAAAAAAAAGAATTCTACGCGGACTGAGTCCGCCACATCTTTCTTTTATTGGACAGGTGGAAAATCAAGTATCAAGACCTATAAATCCTATTACCCAGAAGTTGCAAGTCTTAAACTTGGAATTCCCTTTTATTCATGAGATTCTGGTAGACCTATATCTAATGACTTATGCCTTTTGATTTGGTTTCGGTTTGAAATGAAAATTAGAGTGGAAAATGAAAGAAGTTTATTGGTTATAATATAAAACAAGGTAAACAATTAGTCAAGGTTGGAACCTCCTAAAAGTACCTATAATTGTGTCAGGAGATCCCACTCTACCTACAATGATTAAAAATAACGAATACTATGACCATTACCTACGCTCTGACTCTTTCTATAAAATTGAAATGTCACAATGACAGATAGGGACATAATATTATAATATTATAGGTCTTTTATTTTAAATTATCAATATTACTAAAAATCTGCTAAGAACCCGATATCGGGTCGTTGGCGCTGAACGTGTTAGTGTTTTGAATGCCAGACAAATAATACAATTTTATGTCTTATCCATAAACGTGCAAAAACTAAAATGTGCTTAATAGTACATTGTTGCCTAGGCGAGGAAAGTAAAGGTTTTCCTGACGAGGTGGTTAGCTGGCCGAGCAATAGCGAGGCCTGCTAAAATACGAGTCAGGAAATCCTCGTTTCCGCCGAGGCATACATAATGCTTTTCTCAAACGTGTGAGGAAATAACACAAATACATTTTTAAAAGCAAATAATTTAATTCATATAAAAAGTTATGGTGGTCATGTTTGGGCAATTTGTAAATAAAAACCATATAGTTTTTCCAGGAGCCAGTTCAGGCGGCTATAGGCGGTATGGTACTGTAGTGAAATAAGGTTGTATTGTAAGAATACACCTTATTGCACTTTTCCTTTTTGTTAATTGGCCGTTTAATGGTTTGAATTTTTAAACTAACGGTTCGATGGAACACCGGCTTTGTTTTATATAATTTCAGCAGACGCCTCTCGACCACGGTGCGAGGCACGATATTGTAGTAGCTATTGTGTTTTAAACTAATATAATTCTGAAAGTTAATCTTAATTTCTTTTATTAACTAGCTACACCCCTTTCTTCATATGGTGGAGGTGCGGGGTAGATACCCGCTCGCTAAATAAAAGCAGTGCTCGACCCAGAGAGTAATTAAATAAGCCCACGTGGTGGCAATTCCCAGAGGAAGGGAAAATATAAAATATACAAGTGGTAAGGTAGAACTAGATATTCCTATTTTTGTGTCTTCCCCATAGAATGTTTTCGACGTGTAGAATGGCGGCGAAAAAATTCAGTGGCTTGTCGGACGTAGAAGATTTTGTAATGCAATTTGACGCCATTGGCATTATAAAATCATGGACGGACGAGCAAAAGAAATACGCAATTGCCGCATATTTAGAAGGACCAGCATTACACTGGTATAAAACTAATTATACTACATTTACGTCATATGAAGTACTGGTATCCGGAATAAAGGCGCAATTCACTTCACAAACAGATTACGCGCAAAAGTTCTACTACAGAAAACAACAGCAACAAGAAACGCTCGTTGAGTATTTTTACGCCTTGGAAAGCTTAGCAGCGAAGGCGGAAATCAAGGACGACTCCAAATTTGTCAAACACTACATAAATTCCGTGAGCGATCGGTATCAATGGTTGCTTGCATCAAAGTTGTTTGCGTCGAAGGATGAACTAAGAAAAACGTTGCTACAAATAGAAGATGTGTATAATCCAGAAAACTCATATACACAAAAGGTGGAGTTGCCAATTTTCAGTCAGGATGTAAATTTCGAAGATGTCAGTGCTCATGGAGATCCATCGATGCATACACCGCGGTCGGAATATGTAACACCGCACAGGACACCGAGACCGATCACGACACCGCGTAGAGTTCATTTTGAGCCACAGTCACCACCATCTCATAATTTACGCCCGCGTCCTTGGTCCCAGCAGCAAAATTCGCGAAGACAGCAAGATGCAACGCCTTCTACCTCGAGACAGCACCCAAACTACAGTCCCCGTCGTTAGTAAACCGGGATGCGACGAGGTGGAGATGTTTAAGTCCGGTTATCCTACAGAAGGATGCTATTGATAGTCGTTCTGATATAAATAGACCTAGGGATATTTTTGTACCAGTCATTTCTTTGCAGATAAACCAGGTAGATTGTGAGGCCCTTATAGATACCGGAGCAGCAGTCTCATGCGTCTCAGTGACGCAGTGGTCACATTTAAATCTCGGTGCATATAAGAAAAGTACCCAGGTCCCATTGCGAGCCGTTGGTGGGCATGCCATTAATGTGGTAGGCAGTGCTGAAGTTGGCCTCATAATAGGTCAAATTTATTTTAATCAGCAAGTTTTAGTTATTTCAGATCCTGCTGCTCTCATAATTTTAGGGCAAGATTTCGTGAGAGATAACAATGCAATTATTGATTTGAATAAAGGCGAGCTAACAATAAAGAAAAACATAGCGATACCTTTTAAATCAATGTCAAACAATAAAGATGAAAAAATAAATTTTTCACTTGAAAGCTCAACTAAGGAGTTTTCATCAAATTCTTATATGAAAAAGACTGATTATGTTTATTTTACAGATTTGGTACAACGCAATGAAAACTATTTGTTGGATTTATTCGAATGTAAGCCGAATAATTTCAATATTAACGAAGAGTTGGCAGTTAAACAAAAGGCAGAATTGTTGAAATTGCTAAAAGGGTTCCGCCAAACATTTTCATTCGCAACGCACGAATTGGGATGCTATAAGGATTCCTTAATTACGGTGAAAACGACTGATGATGAACCAGTCCATAAAGCACCATATCGTGTGTCGGAAAAGCAAGGACAAATTATTGATGAGCAGGTGCATGAGATGTTGGAGAATGGCATCATTCAAGAATCAAGAAGTCCATATGCTTCTCCTGTCGTATTGGTTGACAAACCAGAAGGTCCACCAAGGTTTTGCATTGATTTTAGAGCATTAAATAGAAAGATAAAGATGGATTCATATCCAATTCCAAGAACGGATGATTTATTGGGGTGTTTGCAGGGAGCAAAATATTTCGCGGATCTCGACATGAATTCGGGTTATTGGCAACTTGCACTTGGCGAAGGCAAGGAAAAGACGGCTTTCGTGACACACTCCGGTCTTTATGAATTTAATGTGTTACCCTTTGGGTTGAAAACGAGTCAAGCTATGTTTCAGCGTGTGATGGATAAGGTACTTGCCGGAATAAAATACAAGAAGGTTATAGTCTATGTAGACAATATATTGGTCTATGGAGAAACATTCGAAGAATTTATGATGGCCTTAGAAGATGTCTTGTTACGTTTGAAATCAGCCAATTTAACCCTAAAACCATCCAAGTGTAAATTTGGGTATCAGAAGGTGACCGTTTTGGGACATGAAGTTTCCGCTAAAGGGATTGGTACGGATGCGAAGAAAGTGGAAGCCATGAGGAAGATACAAACCCCAAAGAATGTCAAAGAGGTCAGATCTGTGTTAGGATTATATTCCTATTATAGGAAGTTTATAGATAACTTCGCTGAGATAGCATTCCCTATAACAAGCTTAACGAAGAAAAATAAGAGATTTATTTGGTCGGAAGAGGAGCAAAAGGCATTTGAAGAGTTGAGAAAGAGAATATGTGAAGCGCCGGTTTTGACTTATTTCTCTAATGATAAGGAAGTAACAACAAGATTGTATGTCGATAGCTCGGACAAGGCTTTGGGAAGTTGCTTGTTTCAGGGAAAGGAAGAAATGAAGTCTGTCCCGTATGCATCAAGGAAATTAAGTGCTGCCGAACAGAGATATTCGGTGACAGAAAAAGAATGCCTGGGTTTGATATGGGCTATACAATATTTCAAGCATTATTTATGGGGGCTTAAGTTTCAAGTTGTTACAGATCATAGAGCGTTGGTTTGGTTGAAGAGTAAGCGCGATATGAATGGACGACTTGCAAGATGGGCCTTGGCGGTGCAGTCATGGGACTTTGATATTGTCTACTGTTGTGGCAGAGATAATATAGTTGCAGATTTCTTGAGCAGAAATCCATTGATCGAAAACCCGAGTGCGGAATGTATAGAGAAAATTCCTGAACAAGACGATGGATTTGTTTTGTATGCACTGAATAGCATCGATGTGAAAACAGAGCAGCGTTCTGATATATTTTGCAGCGATATCCTAAGCCGCATGCAACAAAATGGTACACAAGTTTACCACAATTATTTCATACAAGGGGATTTGTTGTATAAGAAAAAGATTATCGGTCAAGAAACAAAGGACTTATTGGTGTTGCCAGGACAATGCTTCGCAGAGTGTATGAATGAAATTCATGACGATCCAGTGACAGGAGGTCATTTCGGACTCTTTAAAACCTATGCGAAGTTTAATGACAGATATTACATAGATAAGGCAGAGAAGAGGATCAGCGAGTATGTCAAGTCCTGTCAGCGTTGTCAAGAAAGAAATATAAACAAAGTCGTTGCCCCGTTAATTTAAAAATTGTGTTTCGGATTTATATCAGAAAGTCGGCATAGATATATTGGGTCCGATGCAGATGTCCGATAAAAGGAACAAGTTTATTATTGTGGCAGAAGAGTATTTGTCGAAATATGCCATATGTAAAGCAGTGCCCAGAGTCACGGCAGATGTGGTGAATAATTTTTTGATTTCAGAATTGTTATGTCGATTTGGAGGCATACAGCAGTTAATAACTGATAAAGGAGCAGTCTTTACTTCCAATATTGTCAAGGAAACGGCACGTTATTTTAACGTGAAATTGGCACATGCGACGACTTGCCACCCACAAACAATTGGATTGGTGGAACGGTTTAACGGAACATTGTTGAGTATGCTGTCGAAATACGTAGCGGATGGGCAACGTAATTGGTGCACGTATCTACCATTGGTATGCTATGCGTACAATAGTGCGAAGCAATCCAGCACAGGCGTATCACCGCACATGATAATCTACGGAAGGGAACCGTTGTATAGATCTGACGTAGAGTTGCGAATTAATAAGATTGATGTTTCAGAAACTTTGGCGAGTAAGATGACTCGGATGTCTTTATTGGTGAATAAAGTGGGTGAAAATATACGGGAAGCCCAGCGGAAGCAGAAAGCTTATTATGATGAGAAGGCCAAAGACATACCATATGGCAATGGGACCTTGGTGATGTTATATGCACCTAAAAGAAAAACTGGGATGAGTTTCAAGCTTGCCCGGAGATATAAAGGACCTTATGAGATAGTTGCCAGACTTGCGAAGGAAAATTATAAAATTAAAAAAGTTGGCATGCCTTTAAAAATCCAGGTTGTACATAGGAATAGGTTAAAGAAATTTTATTCTAGGGTTTAGTTATAGGTTTGCATAATTTAGGGTACTAGTTTAGATTTAAGGTGTGATAATGTTTTGGTTTTGTTATTTTTTCAGTGTTGCAGACTATGGAAAAGCATGAACAATCATAGGAAGACAGATGAGAATGGAACATGATGCAGGCATGTCTCCATGGAGTCCAGTATATCAGGGGTTGTGAGAATTCCTTTATGCCTATAAGGCTGGAAGAAGCTTGGTTGGTTTCATCTCACATGCCTCATGGTGTGCGGGTTCCTTCATGGCAGATGGGTCATGCATGTCATGTTAGGAGGGTCATGCTTGGATGCTTGTTCATGCTTATTGCTTGAAGAGTTTGCTGACTAACTTTAACTTGTTTTATTTTGTGTGTGTTTCTTATGTTTCATGTGCAACTATGCTGAGATGAGAATCTTGATGTCCGATGACTGCTGTTTGCAGTAAAGCTGTAAGCAGGCGATCCGGTCAAGTCTTTGTGAAGGCATGGAGTCCGCTGAGTGGACTATATTATGCCGTTGGTTATTGTAAACCGTATCGCCTGATTTTAATTCATTTATTTTTATTCGCAGCGCAAGGAAGCGGCTTGAGAGCTTTATCTACTCTTTCCCCTAGCTTATATTCCATGGGAATATAATAATTATACTTTTAAATTTTTAGCTATTCCCAATTGAGAAATTCCCCTGCTCTTTTTCTGATTTGTGTTGGTTAGGGATATAATGCCTTCTCTTTTTCATGTACTCAAACCGATGACTTGCAAGCTGCACAATTTTGGATTGTGCTTGGCAGTTTGCTGATGCTGCACTCACCTGATGTGACATCAGGAAGAGATGCAGTCCATCATCATTCTGCGAAGACGCTGTGTCCATATCTCAGGCCGAGATGTGTGACACAGGCGCTTCTATTTTATATAATGTTATGTTGTTTTTATTGAGATAGGGTTCTAATAAAATAAAACTTTTAACTTTGTTTCTAGATACTTGAATCCGAGAGTGATCCGATAGAGGTCGAAGCACTGACGGATGAAAGGGACAGAGGTCCGCTATTGTCTTCAAATAAGCTTCATCCTTGTTTCGAGAGATTCCTCAATTACCTTTGTGAGGCAATCCGGCATCTTCAATGCGCGGATTGACATTATTTTCTTTTTAGAGTTAGGTAGGCAGGTTCTTTTTCTCCATACTTGCCGCCCTGCTTTTTGGCCAGGTTTTCAATGGGCGGAAGCTTCCTGTGTTATTATGGTGGTCGATTTATTTAAATGACACATTCTAAGATCGACATGTTAATCGCACAGTAGGCTATCCAGCAAGACTGGACGAGTAAACTCTGTTCATGCCTGGTATAGGTAGTTGTTAGGGCCTGTTAGGTTTCATCCCTACTTCCAGAGGGACGAGGGATGTAGTGAAATAAGGTTGTATTGTAAGAATACACCTTATTGCACTTTTCCTTTTTGTTAATTGGCCGTTTAATGGTTTGAATTTTTAAACTAACGGTTCGATGGAACACCGGCTTTGTTTTATATAATTTCAGCAGACGCCTCTCGACCACGGTGCGAGGCACGATATTGTAGTAGCTATTGTGTTTTAAACTAATATAATTCTGAAAGTTAATCTTAATTTCTTTTATTAACTAGCTACACCCCTTTCTTCATAGTACCTATTTCGTCGCTTTCGTCGCTTGAGCACATTTTTTCTAGTAAGTATTTCGCACAACAATAGTTTCACATTTGGTTTCACATATGCAGAATGAACGAATGTTACCGACTGACAATTTTATTGTTTTTAAGTACTAACCATAGACATTGGAATGCAAATTCAAAAATAAACACACGCACTGTGCTAAAAAAGCGAGTAGTTACCTCGGCTGTTCGGAATTTTTGTCTTGGTCCTTTTGATTTTGTATGCAATTGACAGCATTTTGGACATGGACGGAAAGTGTTTTCATATGGTTTTTTTACACCTAGGAGTAAAATGAGGCACTTTCCGTCCTTGTGTTTCAATCGGAAAACCGTTCTTTCCGAGCATGTTTGAGAAAAAATATTTGTCCTTATCTGACCTGTCATGCACACATTTGAATTGTATCCTACGAGTCAAAGCATAATTTTACTAAAATACGTATATAGTGCGTTTATGAATAAGCCTTCCACGCGAAGCGGGATTGTCACGGATTGTCAAAACAGGACGAAGTTAGACAGGACGCCCGGCCGGAGCAGGCGCGAGGTTGATCTCTTCCGGTCGTTCGGCGGTTGGTAGCACGTCCCATCGTCTTGTGTCCTACAGAACATAAGTGCATGTATGAAAACAAGAAGTGTTTTGAACATAAGTAAACAATTACAAGACATGTTTGCATCAATAAAGATGATTACGTAGGCGAACTTATTTAATAATGTTTGTTTACTCGCATACGTACTATTGGCATAATTTCGATCGGCATAAAGCATAAAGATGTTGCTCAAAAAGTCTTTTGTCATAAATGATCCTGCGCGTAATACTTTCATTGTCATATTTGTACTATGTCACATATTTTTTAACCACAACGTTGAATAGCGTAAAAAAAAAGTCATAATATTGAAGACCATTGTCATAAACCATAAGAATTGCAATGCATACATTATGCCAATAGATGTTTATGCGACGGCGTGTGATGCTTAGAAAACAGAACAGGATTTTACTACAGTAGGTAGTTCTGTTAACGTTGAACTACGTCAGGGGAGCCAGAAAATGGGGTGCTCGGGGGGTGCAGCCCCCGCAGTAAAAACAAAGAATCGTTACAATTGTATCATTGAATGATTAGGTAAGGGTTAACTTGTATCCCTTAGAATAGGCACCCAGGCGGCGACACGCTGGCGTTTAAATAATTGCCGTGCGTTTGTTTTAAAAAAAGAAAAAAACAGGTTAGGTTAGTTAAATAATATAAAAGTTTGTAATATGTAAAATATAAGTAAATAATATGTCTGAACGCCCCATTAAGTCGGTTGGTTTCGCTTAATAGTTCGTGCTCGGCTGCCGCGCTCCCCGTGCTCACTGTTCCCCTCGGCCCACTCGCCGCAGATACCAGGAATATCGCCGCGACGACGCTCTTGCTAGGCAATCGAAAAACCTACACATTTACTACGACAGATTCTATTATTTTAGCTAAAACTTGTAGATAACTGTTGATATTGTTGATGGACCTTTATGATCATGTATTGTGTTAATTGTAAAATGTATGTAATCGTGGATATATTTTCAATTAAGTTATAGGTGGTAGCTAAACTGCCAGTTACTTAGAAGTAAAAAATCGCATGGTGTGCTCACATGCCTGAGCGATCATCTACTCGTAAGTACTCGATGTTTGTTGTCAGATCATTGTTTATAACGACTAAAGTAAGAGCGGTAATAAAGTCTACTGTTAATTGTCAGTGTATTCGTGATTTCTATCAGTTACGTATATAACAAAAAAAAAACACGGCCAAAATGGGTTTCTGGGTAGTGTCTATATCTGTGTATTTGTTTGTTATTGTGTGCGTGTGAGTGTAAAACTACTCATGATCTTGATGTCTAGAAAGTTAATAATTAAATCTTGAAATGGTGTTTTAATTACTAATTCTCATTCATTCAATATTCATGAATTTTCTAATAGGAACGTAAATTTTTCCATCATTTAGTGGCAGAAATAAGAAAGGTCCCACGGAAAGCAGTCGCACGGTGTTGTGTTGTGTGTATACTCGTAATAAGCGTGCGGCATGACGGATGACACGCGATCGACGAGGGACGGGAAGCAAAAGCGCGCACAGGCATTTTGACCACAATTTGTATGTCCTCGCTAACAAATAACCACCAATCACTGTATCCGCGTAACTCAACTTCAACTGAATCAGCGCATCGCGCATCGCAATGTCTGACCCGCTTATCTTAACCATTTAATAAAAAACGCGGGACCATGTCACACAGATTACCTATTGACCTACTCCCAAACTAAGCTCTTGGCTTGTACTATGGGTACCAGACAACGATATACTTATTGTTAATTATATAAAGAAATGCATGCCTAAATACAAAGACAAAATACTTGCGCTCATCAGCTCATCACACAAATAACTGCCCTTAGGCTGCGCTGCGTTTCCACCAGAGATGTGCGAAGGATGTGTTTGTCATGAACCAATAGAAACACTTCATTTACCTATCCTCGCTTAGCTTAGCTCTGGTGGAAACAGGTCAGCGGAGCGAGGTTTTTGTACATACAAAAGAGGGGAAAGATGTGTGCGAGGAATGTGTTGTGAGGAATGTGTTGCGAGGAATGTATTGCGAGGCGGCACCTAGCTCCGCTCCCGCCTCACCGCACCCCGCCCGCTTATTTAAAAAGAGCCCGATACACATCCTCGCTACGCAGCCTCGCGCCGCTCAGCTACCTCGCACATCTTTGGTGGAAATATTCACACCGTTACACCTCCTCGTTACACAGTCTCGCACCGCTTAGCTACCTCGAACATCTCTGGTGGAAACGCAGCTTTACTGGGATTTGAACCCGGGACCGCTAGTTTGTCAGTAACTACTTACCAGTTAGGCTATATAACGTGTTGTGTTTGTTTCTTAAGTGATGCGGTTGCTGAAACAACGATGTGGTCTTATTAACGTACCAATTAGGTTCAAAGTTCAAACATTGATAATTACACACATTACGGCATTACTTTGCGAGCTGAACTGCCAAATGATAATCCGTGGATACATCTAAGATGGCGCTTGCAAATATTTCGCGACGACTAAGGAAGATCAGCTCGTAAGCCGTTACTTGGGATGACCCTGGACAGCCGGTCTCGTATTATAAATATAAGTCTTTAGTGTAAACTTCACTATCAAACTGTTTAACCGACGTCAATTCACAAACGACTGAGCCGAGCGTACTTATCACCAGAGGGATCGGAAATTCAGATGGATATTTACCTAAACTTTGGCGGCGGCGTTGTTTTTCAGTTGTATGGAAGCGGACTCAATTTTAATTTATGAATAAAACTCGTGGGATTTCTGAATAAACAAATTACGCCAGCATAAATACACTTTTAAGTATTTGCATTAACTAATTGAAGTTTTTTTTTACTTAATGTTATTTAATTTACATGTTAATAATTTAACCAACCAAGTTTGAGAAGCAAATTAAAGTCTTATCCTACTCTTATAATAATGAACAAAAACTTAAATTTTAAGAAGCCGACGCCGTATTTGCTGAACTTTTTCCGTTAGGTAAATATATATCCGAATCCGAATTTCCGATCCCTGTTTATCACTGTTATCAGCCAGCTAGGCCGCTGCGCGCGCGCGTGTTACCAGTTACAAGTTGTGAACGTAAAGGTTTCTATTAAAATGGGTATGAGCAGGACATGAGCCTCAGGACAAAGAATTAATATACGTATCATCGGTGATACTGCTAAATCGTGCAAGTAACAAATTTATGATAGAGCGAAATAGACCTTACTGCTTTAATGAAAATATTTATATTTATATTTAAACTAGAGAATGTAAACACACACAAGCACACACACACACGCACACACACAAACACACAAACACACAAACACACACACACGCACACAC
This sequence comes from Acleris laterana, assembly GCA_963966035.1. Lineage (NCBI taxonomy): Eukaryota > Metazoa > Arthropoda > Insecta > Lepidoptera > Tortricidae > Acleris > Acleris laterana. The sequence goes on from OZ014445.1 coordinate 16,537,531, forward strand.
GCACACACACACGCGCGCACACACACACACACACACACACACACACACACACACACACACACACACACACACACACATACTTGACTTTTTTACTTTTATATTTTTAATTTTTTAATTTTTAACAATATTTATAACCACCTATGGAGGAGCGGGAACTCCTGACACAGGTTTCTTGTAAACTTAATAGGAGATCTCAAAAAAAAAAAAAATTAAAAGGTGCATTTTGCTACTTATTAAAAATTTACAAGGTTTTACAGTTTCACCGCCGGTATTTATTTTATCGTAAGTAAAACATTTAAAACCTGTATTTTTAGTACTTACTTGGTTACGGCTTCTTCTCGCAAATGTAGCGATGGAAGTGCTCACATCTCATTGTATACATTTTCTTATTACGCGGGTAGAAGCCTCCGCACAGCCAACGGGGACTATAGTTTGTCCATTTACTAAACACTCTATATCCTTTTATGTCTTTATAAGGTACACCTGGATAAAAAACAACTATCAAATACAAATTCGGAATGTAAGTACGAGTAATACCAAGGGCTATACAAGCAGCACTTCGGGCGGCGGCGTCTCTTTGGTATCACGTGTATGTACGTATGTAAACACAGAAAATCAAATACAATATTTACAGAATTGGATTGTACAAAGGCGAACTTGTTCCTTTAAGTGACTTCTTTCAGCTAACCTATGGGCGATTGAGGAAAACAAGAAAATTAGAATTTGGTAGACATTAGTACAAAACGAAGTTTACAGAAACCGCGTGAACTAAAATTGTAGACATTATGAATAAATACTAACAGAGACATATATAAAAGTAATATAAATAAAAATATCAAAATAATTAAATACACATAAACTTACAAATGTATACACATACATCAGATACATACATACAATATACATTACATATATAAAATAAATAAACCTATGAACCTTGTTAATTATTTAATAGTGGCCTGTTATAATGTTTGGCAAAAGTAAGTGACCTGCTAGCCCATCCCACATCTTTGAGGATGCTGTCAGTGGGCAGACCCGCCCTGTACGCGCGTGACGACGAGGCGTGTCAAGTTGAGTTTGAGGAAAATATACCTATACAGACATTAATACCACTATCCTAGTTTGGGTGGTCGCTGGTCTGTAAGGTTTTTTAAAAGGAAGAAATAAATGATGTTTGGAAGTGCCCACTCGCTGTTGCTACAGACACTTCCATCGCCGAACACAGGAACTTTGGTAGATTCATCAATATTTAGAGTTGCAACTCAGTCTGCTTGGGTGCACAAGGTTGTGCTCCTCACCGCTGCCAGTGTGGCGCTAGCGTCGATCGGCTTAGTCATCCATCACGGTCTATGGTGTACGCGAAGTGCTGGTAGATTTTCCCGTCACTCCAGCATTAATGATGTCCTCCGTCGGGCTTTTACCACCGCCAATTGCGCGGCTATTTTGGAACTAAATGGTCTCATGCGCGATGATGGTAAAAGATCTGATGGGATAACTCTTGTTCCGTGGAAGTTGGGCCGGCCGTTGGCTTGGGATGCCACTTGCGTGGACACCTTGCGCCATCACATATTCTCGGAACAAGTACTAGGGCTGGTTACGCGGTGGAATCAGCGGAGACCCTCAAAAGTCGCAAATACAGTCAACTTGATAGAATTTACATATTTCAGCCTTTTGGGGTCAAAACTTTAGGACCGTAGGGACCAGGAGCACACCGTATTTTTAAAGATTTGTCAAAGAGCTTGATCGACGTAAAATGCTGGCCTGTACTTGGCACAAATATTAAGCATTGCCATTCAACGTGGCAATGCTGCCAGCATTTTAGGAACAATGCCCACTGGTAGCGGTTTGTTAGATTAGTGTAGTTTTAAGTAAGTTTGTAAGTTCTTTCGTTTGTTTTTGTTTGTCTCACAATAATTATCCTTTTATAACCAAGAAATAAAATTAGAGTTTCCATGGGTTTCTCTATGCTGCCTTGTAACTTCTAGATAGTGAAAAAGAGATTTAACGGGACAAATTTCCAAATTATCATTTAAAGAAGGTAAAGACAATTTAGTCATAAACCTGCCTGGTGCTGATGTTTTTTTGTATATCTGTTAAAGCTATGCCAAAACCATCTTCACACATTAATATATATACCTACCAGCTTTCCACCTGCGACTTCGTCGGTGGAGAGTCAGAACTTCTGTTAAAAGTACAGATATAGTTTACATCACCTTCAAAGGTTTGTTTTTTTAAAGTCTAGAAAGTGAATTTTAAGTAATCGGTTCACATAAACAACTTCAATTTCATAGATTTAACCTTTAAAACAACAAAATTGCAATGCAAAATAAATTCACTGCCCCTCTTTCACCATTACAGGTATAAAAAACACGACCCTAGATTAAATAGATATAATATTATAATTTAGTCACCAAATTACTAAATTTATATACAAACAATTACTCGACCCTAACTTAGCAAAAGATTTTCGAAAAACACCACACTTGAATATTTTCTTTATGCAATTAGATTAGAATAGTGCCACTCCGTATCTTTCCGTGGGTGTCGTAAAAGCCGACTAAGGTAATAAAGGCGTGTAGTACTGTTAGGCGATAGGCTTGCAGCTGTCACTAATACACTGGTAAAACATCTTCGCCTAAGTGTGCAAAATGTGGTTACAGAATTATCAAAAAGTTTTTAGGGTTGGAAATTCTGTAGCTCTGCCTACCCCACTCTGGGAATAAAGGCGTGAGTTAATGTATTATGTAATAGTAATAGTACTCTCAATGCCCATTTTCATAATTAGGTATATTGCAATTATGTAACTTTTAAAATCATTTAATTTCGATACAAACTTTACAATTAGCGGTCTTAGATCCCAAGTTTTCCCCTTTAGTATTTTTTTAAGTGATAATGGGTTTGCTCTTGCTTAACTTGGTTGCATTTTTATAGATAGTAAAAAATACCAAACTCACATACAAACTTTCACCGTTTTTTTTTTAAATGGTGTTGATACCGATTTTTATGTACTTATCTAACTCGTTCAGTCATAATTTTTATTTTAATGTAAATAGTAGGTAACCTTAAAACCAATTTCCACATTTTTCACTATAAACAAATACAAGTTTCAATATAAAACCTACCCCCATTTCACCCCCTTTTCCGAATTAGCCGTTAATCATTTCTTTTATTTAGGTATATCCTGAACTAGCGACCCGCCCTCGCTTCGCTTCGGTTAATGTGAGTTTTCTGTAACACCCGTACATAAAGCTGAATTTATTATACATAAAAACCTTCCTCTTGAATCACTCTATCTGTTAAAAAAAACGGCATCAAAATCCGTTGCGTAGTTTTAAAGATCTAAGCATACATAGGGACAGACAGCGGGAAGCGACTTTGTTTTATAATATGTAGTGATAACGAAGTTCACGATTGTCATTTCATAGATAACAGTGGGGTTATTATGACGTCTCTGTTTTTACAGGGATAATTTTTCAAATTTAAATACTTACAATTTTTTTTTTTTTATTTCAGGTTTCTCCATAGAATAGTTAGTAATGATCCTTATTGCATATATTAGTAGACTACATTTACATTTAATACTGGACAAAAAAAAAACGCTCCCACAAAAACCATTTCGCACGTTTCTCATTTAAAAATAACCGAACTCACTTAATAACTTCTTTTACCCCAGTTGGTGTCGTCGCAACTACCGTGCAGTAAACAGTGTTTTTAATTAACGTCGCATATTTTTATCATATTCGGTGTTAATAATCAAAGTTACGCGTGAATTTTACGCAAATGTTGTGGACCAAGCTTTTGTATACAAACTGTTGTAGTCAGTGCAGTGGTGTAGGTAGTGCTTATATTTCGTAATATTGAGCATTATTATAATTTTATTACTTTCTAGTATGTTTTCTTAAACATAAATAACCCAAATTGATAGAACATAGTATGATGTACTTTATTAAGCACATTTTATACAAATTAACTGGAGTATTCGTAGGTTTTTAAAAAAAACAATGTAGTAGGACGTTTTCTATGCAACTAATATTTGCTATATTGCTGTCGATCGTAATTCAATGAAAGCGACCATTTTTATGCTGATTTATGCTGATTACAATATTGCATTCTTTTGGTTTTTGGAGTACCTATTCGTAGGCTATAGAACTAATATTTGATATTCTGCTTTCGATCGTAATTCAATGAAAGCGACCATTTTTTTAGCTGACTTATGCTGATTACAAAATCGCATTCTTGTTTTTTGGAGTATTCATAGGTTTTTTAAAAAATCAATGTTGTTGGACGTTTTATTTAGAACTAATATTTGCTATCCTACTTTCGATCGTAATTTTAATGAAAGCGACCATTTCTTTAACCGACTTAACTGATTACAATATTGCATTCTAGTATTTTTATAAAGAGAGCCATATGCTATTACTCTAGTTGTCTCATGCTCATTATAAATACAAGATGGTAGTATTTATTTAGAAAGAGCTATATGCTGATTGTAATAAGTAAAACACTAATTTAAATTCTTTTTATTTTATCAATGGTTATAAAAACATCACTGCGAATACTACCAAACATGAGGTAGAACGAAAAACAAAAATTGCTCAATGCGACTATCTGCCTAGTCGTTGTAAGTAGATTACTTACGTAAATGTGCTCACTTGATAAGTACATTTGTTTGTATTCCGACTAATCGACTAATAGTAGATTGGCTGTGTTCTGCAGATTAAAAATATCATCTTTTAACGGAGAAAATAGACTAAATCAAGTACTTTGGCGGCTTTCGACATTATAGAACCCTCATATCGTAATTGGCGGTTTTATACATAATGGTATAAATTCAATGAATTGACGTGGTAAAATAAGTCACTTTCAACATAACTAAGGTTAAAAATTCTAATTAACGATGGCATAGCTAACTCATTTTCCGGAAAAAATAGTCTGGTCTCTTTCTACATAACTATGGTCATAGTGTCTCTACGTCATCGAGGGTGGGAGCGCACGCTCGCTGTGTCGCCATGAACCGACGCGTAAGTATGATTTCTATTGTCGGTAACTTAATGTTAATATAATAATTATAATTTATTTTTATTTCGAATGTCATGGATTCATATTTGTTAGTAAGTACACAAATTCTTATAAACTACTTGTTAAAACATAAGAGCAAATTAAATTAAAATAAAATAAAATAAAATAAACTACCTACTTAATAAGCTATATTGCTGCTTACATGTAACTGTCTACAGTGGCCCATGTAAGGGCAATCCAGCCTATCCGCCACAACAGCCAAGATGCTATTGCCGCTGCCACGCACTCTGCTTAGCATGGACGCGCACCGCTTGCGCAGAGTGGTGTAGAAGCAGTCGGTGCGCGCCTCCGCGAACATGCCGGATGCACTGCACGAGCGCGGCAGCCGCAGCAGCACCCTAAACGCATTGTTATACTGGACTCGAAGGGCATGAAACGACTTGCGAGTATAATGCGCCCACAGGCTGCACGTATAAAACGACGTACAAAATGCCTTAAACAGGGTGATTTTAACTGACTTTGAGCAGCGTGCAAACCTGTGAGCAATCATATTTGCTCGCGCCGCCAACGCCCTACGCTCCCTTTCCATATCCTTTTATGGTTGCGATATAATTATTATAATCTACATGTGTGCCGCTAACTAGTTATTTGTGTAAAATATTATGACAGAAGATAAAAACGGTAAAAATCTCTCGACGGAGAGAAATAGGTATTTACCAACCAACGTGTTTTATTTTGTGAAGTGGCAGGTTAGTAAATGCTACTGTTCTGTGGTGACTTAAATTATTGTATCAAACTCAGTATGACATTCAGGTGGACCATGCGTTATGTCACTTAACTCCCTACTCGTAATTCCTACTTCGACTGACGGCGAGCTTAATTTAAATTACTTTATTTCTAATCTAGCTGAGGTTTAGTTATCATTATTTTCATGTTTTGTAGGTGATTATTGTGAATTATTATTAATTTGATTTGTTGTGTAGGTCTATATAGTTTTTATTTTGAATGACAATATGCACAGTTTAATTTACCTACCTGTATGGTTGCAACATCGTAATATTGCTTTGAAATTAAAGAATGTAAGTTAATTTGTTTACTCAGTGATTTAATGTCATCATGTTTAGTACAAAGATATCATGATTGTTATTATTTGTTTTAATCAATTACTTACTTGTATTATTTGACACAAGTTTATTCGTAATCAGACCCAAGAATAACTCGATATGTAACATTAGTCACGGTTTAAATTACGTTTTTATTTTGTGATAAATGATGCAACTCACTAAAATTCCTTATATTATGTCCGTTTGTTTTAAGAAATATTACTAATTCAATTCCCTACAACTTGTGTATACAGGTTAAGCCTCTAACTCAAGAAATAAGAGAAAAATGTAGGTTTCAAAAAAAAGTTGTATCAGTCATCACCAGAGCTCCTTGATTACACTTTTTTGTGTTAAATAATACAATTCGAGTTGTATCATCTTACACGGGTTAAATAAATCAATCTGAAATGTAAAATGATACATTGTGGACGTTTCTTTGAATATCTCAAAATCTATAAATTGTATCATTATTTTTGTCAAACCAGTTAATAAAGTGATATTATATGTTATCAAAATCGGTAGCAATGTTCAAAAAAATCTTTTCGTTTAGAAGCAGTAATTTTTTTAAACTTGTTTTCGCTCTCCTGAAAAATCGTGTTTTTCGAGTTTTATCACTTGTCACAGGAGGCACAGAATTGTTTGTGACAGCTAAAGTGAGTTCGCTAAAATGAGTGAGTTAAAATGAGTTTCCGAGGCTTGCTAAAAATTTTTTAAATTAAATTGTATATATTACTAGCTGACCCGGCAAACGTTGTTTTGCCATATAAATATTTTTTAAAGAAAAATGTTAAGGGTGGACAACCCTTATCACACGATATTTGTAAGTACACTTAAATAATACGTACACGGAGGCCCCACGAGCAGTAGCGGAGGGGTTTTCGATACTACAATTCCTGGGTGTTTAGGCATCTAGGAAGATTCGCGGTGAGTCGATTCCATTTTATAACTTTTGATTGTTTATTTTGTGTTATCTTGATTGTATTGTTTCTATGTTTATAGCTTGTTTATTGGTTGAAATAGTTTAGGTTAATTTCTGGTTATAACTTACTTTTACACAACGTAGATAAGGGTTGTCCACCCTTAACATGTTTTCTTGCATGACATGAATTACTATGAAATAAGGAAGTTTTAAAGCTACATGCTATTTTTTTTTCTTTACAACTTTTTGAGTAAACGCGCAAGAGTTACTTTCTCCATACTAAGAGAACCCCGCGTTTGTTTTTCACCAAGTATGGAAAAACCAATTTTGTGAGGTTACTCAAAAAGTTGTAAGGAAAAAAAAATGGCATGTAGCTTTAAAACTTCCTTATTTCATAGTGATTCAAGTCATGCAAGAAAACACTGTTTTTTTTTTAAAATTAATACTTGAATTAAGGGGTTTTTCGTATCACGGACATAAGGAAAAATGACAAAAAATCCTATTAAAATGATCAATATCTCGGAAACCGTGAAACTTAGCATAATAGTAAATGTGGTCAAAAATGTTCAGAATGACCCTTACTATCATCCCTTAAAACCCCTACACCCGACTGCCAAACACCCTGTATAGTACCTATATGTATGCAATATATTTTTAAAAGAAAGTACCTTTTGTAGAGTCTCCTTACTTTTATAATCTGTTATTACTGTATCTTTAATATGTTTTGTGTACAGTAAATTGTTTACATAAATACATACTTTGCTTGGCTTCTTTATTTTAGATAAATTTCAACTAAATCCTTAGAGCCGTTTCCGGTGTGATAACCTGATAACATACAAAAATAGTTAGTATAAAGTAACAAGTATTATTAGTAAAAATATCGTTGTCTAGGCCTTATAGAACAATTAGTTTGAGGAAATGACAATTTGTGTGAAACCCCTGATATTTTATTAGTCATTGCTTTTTATGCGTAACTGTCCCCACTTTTGACGACGTAGTCATTTTACTACTTAGCTATTCTGATACTTGCACTGTTTGAGATGTTGACCAGGAGCGATGTGTTAATGTTGACCAGGAGCGAAGTGTTAATTTTGCGACTAGGACATTATGAGATATGGACTAGACGAGGTAAAGGCAATTTACGACTCTGACATTATGAAACGTTGACTGGCAGCGATGTGGACATTTTGCGACTCGGACATTATGAGATGTTGCCTAGATGAGATAAAGTCATATTGCGAGTTGGTCATTTTGAGATGGGAACAATGAGCGATGTGGTCATTTTGCGATCTAGTCATTCTACTAGTCGTACCCATTTATACCGACGGTGCATCCAGTTTCTTAATTACTGAATTAAGAAACTAAAAAATATATTTTCAGGTCGCGTACACGTAACGCAATTTTTTGACTAGCACATTATACAATACATATTATAATTATAAAATTTAAATCGTTGTTGCTACACTTGCTTATTTTCAACCGACACCAAAAAAAGGAGGTTCTCAGTTTGACCCGTATGTTTGTCTGCGATTATCTCACGTTTAGCTGTTCCGGTTAAGATGTGGTTTTCAGAAAAGTATTATGTTACTTTTTTTTTGTTAGAGATAAGGGAAACCACAGATGCCCACCGGAACACCTCAACGGTAGCTATTTAAACGATAAGATATCTCGATTAAGATAGTTAAGGGACTTTCAATAAGAATATTAAATTGTTTAAATATGACTATTACTTTCACGCGGCGTTACTTGCATCGAGCTTGAAACGTCTTTTAGTTTCTTGTCAACTAAGAAGTGGGACTACTTACATAGCAGTTTATTATTATCACTAAAAAGGATAAAATAAATAAAACAAAAGTTAAAAAAAACATAAAACCAAACAAGTCGGCCACTCACAATATTTTAAAAGAAGTTATTTTTTGCGTTTTTGAAAGCAGTTTTTTGTTTTTTAATTTATAATTTATAGAATTCGAGATCTCGTTACGCGCGTTACTGCGACGAATGATTAATTGATTATGCTCACCATGGATGGTCATAAAATCTCGAGAGCCGGTCCGATATATGCCCAAGAATATATCTTCGTTGTAATAGGGATGCGGGGGGGTCGTCGTTCTTGGATTAATTAAAGCAGTCATGGTTTTCTTTTCGGTTCCGAGATAAATGATGCCAAAGGTCACCGGTTTTCGAACCTCATATAAGCTATAACGGGGTATATATTTTGTGGTCGTTGGTACATATCCTATTTTTGAGATGATATCGGCCTCCTTTTCACTCTTTATAATGAGGAGGCTCCCCCCCTCCGCCTGGCACGACAAAACGGCACGGGCCCACGGCATCCCTATCTTGTGTAGCTTGTAGCAGGTCCCAGTGATTTCGTAGAGCACGTACCCTGAGGTCACAGAAAGAAAACTACATTTTCACCTCAAACAGGTTTTCTTGTTTAAAGACAGTCGATAAAAAATATTTTGCTGAGAGTGTGGGACAAAGTAACTTTTTAAATAATAAAAGCTGGGCAAGAGCATGTCGAACTATGCTCAGTGTAGAAATTTAATACTTAATTCAAAATTTGAAATATTTATTCAGTAAATTTGGCGCATGAGGACTTAATTACACGTCGGTAATATGAAGTGACCCTATATTCTAGCACTTCGGAAAAGACCATCATTGCGGAGACGAAGCGCCGCAAGAAACTCCAGCGGTACGTCATTTTTTCCATACATAAAATGCAAATATATTTAAAAGTATCACTACAAGATACTCGTAATAAAGGATCTAACAAATAATTATTTTAAAACTAACAAAAATAAAATCATTCATTACAAACGTAAGCTCAATTACATTGAGAAAATTAAAAATAGTGACTTGTGTCGGGTTCAAACCGTGGATAGATAAGGCTGACTTCGGGTTAAAATTTGATATTTGCCCATACGAAATGTGTCAAATTTTAATCTTAAGTAAGCCTATCGGTCCGCGGTTTGAATTTTGGAACCGGCCATAGGAGAACAACATGGCGAGATCTCTACGTCAGGAACTATAATTAAAATAACTAACTGGAAAACGATAATATCGTATTTGACCTGTTATGCAATTGTTTTTTCTCAAACATGCTCAGAAAGAACGGTTTTCCGATGGAAACACAAGGATGGAAAGTGCCTCATTTTACTCCTAGGAGTAAAAAAAACCATATGAAAACACTTTTTTTGTTATTGTTTGGAGTTTTGTTTGGTCCTTCTTATTTTGTATTCAATTGACAGCATTTTTAAGAAAAATATGGACATGGACGGAAAGTGTTTTCATATGGTTTTTTTACTCCTAGGAGTAAATTCGTCCATGTCCATATTTTTCTTAAAAATGCTGTCAATTGAATACAAAATAAGAAGGACCAAACAAAACTCCAAACAATAACAAAAATCCAGACAGCCAAGGAAACTGCTCGCTTTTTTAGCACAGTGCGTGAGTTTCTTTTTGCATTTGCATTCCAATGTCTATGGTTAGTATTTAAAAACAATTGACAGTCGGTAACATTCGTTCATTCTGCATATGTCAAACCAAATGTGAAACTATTGTTGTGCGAACCTACCACTTTCACCGATCACGTGTACCTTCCAACCTTGACACTGGCAAGTTGTCCCATTGGACAGAAGCCATAATAAAAAAAAAAAAAAAAAAAACAAATTGTTGTGCGAAATACTTACTAGAAAAAATGTGCTCAAGCGACGAAAGCGACGAAATAGGTACATTATTACCCGGATCAAAACCTGAACTGGTTCCTGGAAAAATTTTAATTTTTTTATTTACAAATTGCCAAAACATGACCAACATGACTTTGAATGTGAATTAAATTAAATTAATTGCTTTTTAAAACTGTATTTGTGTTATTTCCTCACATGTTTGAGAAAAGCATTTTTTATGCCTCGGCGAAAACGAGGATTTCCTGACTCGTATTTTAGCAGGCCTCGCTATTGCTCGGCCTGCTAACCACCTCGTCAGGAAAACCCTTACTTTCTGCACCTAGGCATCAATGTACTATTCGGCCGCCACTAGCATCTGGTGGCTTGCTTCAAGCGAGTTGCTTGCTCGTCTGCCTCCTTTTTCACATTAATTACTGTCAAGGAAATAAAAGCTGTCAAAACGTTGAAAATTCGATAACCGGTCAAAGACGATATGGCTATTACCGCCTGGAATGTAGGGTGTATATTTGTATGTAAACTCTTTATTGCAAAAAAATATATATTACAACATTGTTATTAAAGTAATGTACAAAGGCGAACTTATCCCTAAATGGTATCTCTTTTAGCTAACCCTGAAGTAAATGAGTAATGAGTAATAAGTATGGAATGTCGGGTGTATAACACCTAAACTTGTTGTTGTTCTCCTAGGACGGTGTATACACATACATAACATCCTATTTTTAAGAGCCTTTACCATCGTCAAGGGTGCCGCATTCGTTGAAGCCTTGTGTGTTGAAATCGGTTATGTTTCGGAAGCACACGTAGGGATGCTTCTTATTGCAGTAGAAGGCCTTGAGGGTGCCATCCGGGCGCAGGATCATGCAACGTTCGGTTCCAAGCGGTACCACGACGGCCCAATTTGCCCAGCGCTCTATTTGCGACAGCTGTACTCCTGCCAACACAGGGACATCAGCAGTTTAGTGCTTGCTGTATTAAAGTGTATGATGTGCTAATGCTGCTCTGCCGTGTCAGCACCTACAGCAGTAAGGCGTAACCAGGCTTTTTCCCTTCTAGATCCACATAACCCATAAAAGCTTTTACCATTTTCATATTACACACATTAGATCGGCATCTCCTGAGCGCAATTACTTGAGTAGCGTCGGTATCCGCCATTCTCGTGTGTCTGTAGATACAGCAGCTCGCGTTGCCCAATATGTATGAAATTTCAAACTTTCATAATTAAAAATAGCTAGAATAAAATCATTGTTTGCATAATAATTGTATTGTATTTACTTCACATCAAAAAGAAAATAAATATATCCTTTAATAATTGTGCGACATCGGATAGGTACGTGTCTTGTAAAACTTTCAAACTCGTTTATCATAAAACAACTCTTTTAAAGAAGTGGGATTGGCCTGACACGGCATTGCTGGTCTGCAAACGTAATAAGAGTGAACCAAGAAAATTAATAAAATCAGGGAAAATAATTTTGAAAATTGGTATAGCAAATTATGAATATAACAATTTTTGTATAAAATTGTATTTAGAAACTTTCGTCAGAAGTAATCATAGTCCTCTTTGTACAGATATTCGAGATAAGAGCAAAAAACTGAAAAAAGGTACCTTCAACCCCCTCTAACACGCACAGCAACTTTGAGGACTTTTTGTATGTTCATCTGGATACCTCAAGGTATAACTAAAACAATTTTCAAAACTACGCGAATTATTTCCCCTGATTATCCATATTCGGCTTAATTTGAATAGATGAAAGAAATACACTCGGTCACTCAAAAAGATCCAAGGTATACTTTCGGTAGAAAAGAAAACATAAATGCTTCATAATATTATGAGAGGTTGTAACGGAACAAATATTTTTTCCAGGATTTCATTTTACCCCTTTGTTGGCGTGATTAATAATGTATTACCGAGAGTTGTCGAATTAAATTGCAAACAAGTGGACTTGGCAAAACAATAAGGGGTTCCTTGTTCTCTATGGAACCCTAAAAATCAATAACACTCGAAATAATAATATATGTACAGGTCGATTCACAAGAGTTGGCACAAATTTGTTGTTGTTGGATTGAACGAAAGTAATGTCACCTATCATTGTGTGAGTGCCGTCCTTTGAACCGATGTTCGAATTTCAAACCAAAAACCTGTTACTATTTTACACACGAGTAAACTTTCATTGACTCAATCAATCCATTCGTGCCAGCTCTTGTGAATCGATCTGTAGGTACTTAAGGCAACTAGACATGTGGCTATCAACTGGATGTAGTCGAAGAAAATCAAACAATGTTCTTACTTTTTTCAACCCTGCGGGCCTAGTATTATCGCGTGACAAAATGTGGACGAAGCATCCGTCACTCTCGTACTTATATGTACGTATCAAAGAGTGACGGATGTTTTATCGACATTTTGCCACGCTCAAATAAAATCAGCCATATTTTGGCCCCGTGGTAGAAATTTTAATGAGTACCTTCAACGGTGAAGTATGTCCGGCCGTCCTGGGCGCGGACGCCGACGAGGGTGCCGGGGAGGCCCCACGTTAAGTTCAAGAGGGAATAAGTGATCACAGAGTTTAACGGCGACGCCAGCGTGCCACCTGTAACCAACAGTACACACTGAAGTTATTCTGCTGTGACACAGAAACATGCCCTTTTCTGGCCCGTTTTGACGTGAGAAAGTCAGAAAGCTTTTTTTTTTATTTTATCTGTTGTGTTATTTCAACACAAAGTTACACAGCAATAATAACGTAACGATTGTGCACAAAAGAAACATATATAAAGAATGAGTAAGTAAAAATAAAAATAAAAATAGCCTTTAATTTTCTGAAGTTTGATACAGTTCCTGTAATTATATCATAATATGTCCCTCATAGCTTCAGAGTGTCTATTGACAAAGGCCTCCTCCAGGCATATCAATTGTCATCTTTCGTTTGCCACTCTTCTCCATGGTCTAGCGGTTAGTTCGTCGTCCTCCCATCAGTTAGGTGGTCTGCCTCTTTTTCTCTTCCCATCTCTCGGGTACCAATTTATAACAATTTTACATCATTTTCTCTCTTCCGTCCCTTAACATATTATGTCCTGTCCATCTCCACTTTTGGGTGTCGATCCTGGGTAGAATTTCGTTAAATTTGGTTTTGTTTCTCAAGTCTACATTTCTACATACATACATACATACATAAACTCACGCCTTTATTCCCAGAGTGGGGTAGGCAGAGCTACAGAATAACCAACAACTCTAAAAACTTGTTGATAATTCTGTAACCACATTACATTTCTAACTTTACCAATTCTTCGCACTCCAATGGTGCTCCTTTCCATAGCGCGTTGGCATGTTACAAGTTTGTTTCGCAGTTGTTTAGTCAAGGCTCACGTTTTGCAGCCATAAGTATATCATGCTTGGACGAATGCAGATGTTGAAAACTTTTCTTTTTATGCTGAATACCAATCAGGTGCTGTTCTTGATTAGTTCTTTCATTGACCAGAATTTTCTCCACCCATTTGCTATCCTCTTGTTTATTTCTTTTGGGAGTAGGTCTTTTACCGCTATTATTTGCCCTAGGTATATGTACTCTTCAACGTACTCCACTGCTGCCTTGTCTGCTTTGACTTCTTTTAGTGTACAGTTAGTCATTAGCTTTGTTTTGCTGATGTCCATTGCAAGGCCGGCTTCTTTGCTTTCGCTAGCGAGCTGCATCATTATTTCCAAGTTTTTAGTATCCTCCTCCAGTACAAGTCGTCTGCAAATCTTAAGTGATTTAGGCGTCGCCCATCTATATTCAGCCAGTGCTGTTTCCAGTCCAGGCACCTAAAAATCTCTTCTAATACGGCAGAAAATATCTTTGGCGATATTCGATCGCCTTGTCTCACACCTCTGTTAATTTCGAAATCCATACCCAGGGTCTCCGTCTTAAATTTTGCTTTGCTCATAGCATATATCCTGCTTACTATATTAGTGTATGTTTGATTAACCCCTTTGTTTTTTAACGTATCGTAACGTACCTATATCTAAAAGGCGGCTAAATACAAGAGGGTCATTTTGAGTTATGGCCAAAAAACATGAGAAACCATGTCTCTGAAACTGGTGAGCGATATCCCTGTACCTTTTTTTGTATACTAATATTCGAGACTTGCTCTATTTTATACATATAAATTTGATATGGTTTTACTTGTTTTAATAACTGAAATCTTCGATTTTTCTTTTTATCCTATGATACCGTAGAATTTTATGAAATACGTTACAAAGCTTAATGGCGGTTAAAGTATGTTTAGCCGCTTTAGTTCAGTAATTTAGGTTAGCCACCATAGATTGTACAAATACAAAAAAGTTATATGAAAAACAGAACTAAAAGGCGGTTCCACGATATAGCCGCTGTTTAGCTATGTATGCCTAGTTAATCCTGTGACATGACTATAAAACGGCCTTACGACTTTAAATGCCTTTTAGTTTAAAATGAGTGAATATGGCAGAATCTAGTATACGTTTTGTATCTCCAATGCTAGAGAAAATGGCAGTTAATTGAAGAACAAATAAAAATAACTGCTTTTTTGCTATGGATTGCAATCGAAGTATGTTACTACATCCAATGACATGGGGAAGTTGCTAAAAACACTGCGAAATTAAACTTAACAAAAACACCATTTACAATGTTGAAATCAAATGAAATCAAATCAAAAATGATGATATCCGCAGTAGAACTAAGGTTACCGACATAGCCCGAAGAATAGCTAAACTTAAGTGGCAGTGGGCGGGATACATTGCTCGCAGGACTGATGGCCGATAGGATCAGAAGGTTTTTGAGTGGCGTCCGCGGATTGGGAGACGAGCTGAACGTAGGCCTTCAACAAGATGGAGTGACAACCTTGTAAAGATCGCGGGAACGCGGTGGATGCGAAAAGCATAAGGCCGGTCTGAGTGGAGAGCCTTGGGGGAGGCCTAAGTCCAGCAGTGGAAATCTTTCGGCTGACATGATAATGATGATTGCAGTTTGTGCGTATAAACAGTATAGTTAAATTCTTTTACGAGCAACCACATTATGACCATTAAAAAGTATGGTTAAATAATTGTATGCGCATCAAATTTATGCGCGTTACACAATATGTTTTTAAACGTGTTCTTAAAAACCCTAATCGCTTAAATGTATGACTATTTACAGTTATGAGTAATGATGAGTATTGACGAATCCACGTATGCCCATCAGGAAAGTAGGTGAGGTTAGAATTTCAATCATAACAAACACGAACTGCTACTAGGAAAGTAGGTGAGGTTAGAATTACAATCATAACAAACACGAACTGCTACCAAGAAAGTAGGTGAGGTTAGAATTACAATCATAACAAACACGAACTGCTACCAGGAAAGTAGGTGAGGTTAGAATTACAATCATAACAAACACGAACTGCTACCAGGAAAGTAGGTGAGGTTAGAATTTCAATCATAACAAACACGAACTGCTACCAGGAAAGTAGGTGAGGTTAGAATTACAATCATAACAAACATGAACTGCTACCAAGAAAGCAGGTGAGGTTAGAATTACAATTATAACAAACACGAACTGCTACCAGGAAAGTAGGTGAGGTTAGAATTACAATCATAACAAACACGAACTGCTACCAGGAAAGTAGGTGAGGTTAGAATTACAATCATAACAAACACGAACTGCTACCAGGAAAGTAGGTGAGGTTAGAGTTACAATCATAACAAACACGAACTGCTACCAGGAAAGTGAGGTTAGGTTAGAATAACTGTGACCTTATCAAAAACTAACTGCTACGTTCGTATTTGACGTTCGTCGATAATTCAGTCAAATAATGTTACAAAACATGTGTCTGCAACGATAGTTTTCGGCAAAACTATTTATGCTCATTTAATTTATGCGTATGCATATGACCGAATAATATTCGGACTGACGTAATTATGCATAATCAAACTATGCGAATGTAGATTTTGCGATTTTTTTTTCATTTTTTTTTTTTATTTTTTTTTTATGGCATAGAGAAGACAAACGAGCACACAGGCCACCTGATGGTAAGTGGAAACTGTGACCCATAGACATTCGCATTCACAAGACTGCGATGCAATCCTAAGACTGCAAATGCGTTGCCAACCCTGAGGACTAAGATGGAATGCCTCTATGCTAGTCATTTCACCGGCTGTCTTATCCCCAAACCGGGACACAACGATGCGAACACTGCTGTTTGGCGGTAGGTTAATGGATAAGATGGTGGTAGCAATCCGGACGGACCCTGCACAAGGTCCTACCACCCGCGATTTATGCGCCAAGTCTAATATGGCTAAATAGATTATGCCACAAAGAAATTCTTTTATTATGTAATGGTAGTAACCTAAAGCAGACTTCAGTTGGACTGACATTATGGTAGGTATAGCCAGTCCAATTGAAGTCAGCGACACACAATGTTTTTGTACCCAAAAGCCGACTTCAGTTGGACTGCCTATACCTACCATTTTAAAAGAAGTTTTTTTTACGTTTTTTTTTTTTTTTTTTTTTTGGCATAGAGATGACAAACGAGCACACAGGCCACCTGATGGTAAGAGGAAACTGTGACCCATAGACATTCGCATTCACAAGACGTTCGTGGAGGCGGTTTTTTAAAACATTTATTTTATACTAGAAGTTACCTTAATTGCGTTTCTGAACGCGGTTTTTTTGTTTTTTATTATATGTGAATAGCCGACCCGGCGAACTTAGTTTCATCTCAGAATGTTTTTCTCGTTTTTTTTATGGTTTAACAGTAATTCTGAGCAAAGACAAATCCAACAAATCTAACATCATAATAATCGGTCCCGCCATTCTTGAGTTATAAATGATGTTAACTAACACGACTTTGTTTTATGTATGCATCTAAAATAGATATATAAGTTGTAGAATATATAATCCATTTAATATAGAAGAAGCTGGTCGATAGACATCCTGACCTATCGATTTCACTCCTATGCATGTTCAGCGATTGTTTCCTGTTTGAAAGTTTTGTTATAATTTTCCTAACACCCTCTGCAGACAGCTGACGTCGCTATTAACGTGAATGATGGCTGATTTACATTGAACCAGCGAATGCATGCCAGTAGAAATATAATATACTGACGAGTTGGTTCTCACGTTTGAGCCGAGAGCTATAGTAAAACGACGCAGTGTAGTTCTACTGGCATGCACTTACTGAGCCAATGCAAGTCAGCCGTGACGTGCCACCTGGCAGTACCTTCTAGCCGGCAGGTCACGAGCGCGTCGTACCAGTCCAAGGGTTCCCGGTGCAGCTTCAGGAAGCCGGGACCGCCGAGGACGGGTATGTAGCCCGGCGGCTTCAGCTTTAAGCTCGCCACCAGCGGGCTGCCTGCAACAAGTTTGCCTTTTTTTAAATAACGTCTTTATTTCTTTGTAGGTAGAGCTGACATGATTTTGAGACGTTCACGCGCCATAAGTCACGTAGGCCAGCGTGACGTCACAGATCGACGCGGCCGCCTCTCCATACCGTACCGGCGCCCCCGCACCGCGCACGCCTATATAACGCCCTGCGCGGGAGCGCAGAACACACTTCTCGGGGACTACCGTCTCGTCGGCGTTGAAACCTTACCGTACTTGTTTGAGTATCTGCATCAAACCCCTGACCTCCCTAAGTCCTGTGCGTCTGGCGGCTCAGGGACTGCCGTCTCGTCGGCACCGTGACTGAGAGCGCTTAGGCTAGCAGTGCCAGATACAATAAGAGGAGCCTCTCTCCCTCTGCGGTTTAGGAAACCTCCTTCTCTCTATCCCGGCGCATCACGCTAACCTCATATGTAGGAGCTTAACTCCATCCGCGATTAAGGAAACATCTTTCTTCCCGTCACGCCTCACGCCGACAGTATAGTCAGGAGCATCACTCCCGCCCTATACCAGAACGTAGTTCCGCCCATGATCACGTGTACCATCCGGGTATTTCCGCGAGTGACTAGATTAAGTGATTTGTGTTGTGTGAAATAATTCATGAATTAAAGGTGTTGGTTTGGGTAAAAATCCCGTTGTTTCCGTAAAACTCCTATTACGATCCCTGAACTAGAGGTAATAAAGTCGAGCCCTCACAGGACTCGACATTGTCGCTGTGTGCGTCCGCGCACACCGTCACAATTTTTGTTTCTGTTATGTTTTTTGTGTGTTTTTATGTTTGTATATATCGTAGACTCATGCACAACACTTTGCTAAAGATCATCACATGATCAAATGCATAGTTTACGATTCTATAAAGGATATACCAACAGACGTTCGTGGGGCGCCGCCGCCGGCCGCCGCTGCTGGCGGAGCCCGCAGCTCGCACGAAGCTGCGGAAGGACGCACCGCTAACGCGGGCTATTCGAACGATTAATAAAGTAGCGCTCACTTTAGACATATTTGCATGCTCCCTGAACGATTTCACAAAGGCCACTATGTTTGTACTATGCTATACTCAATAACTATATAATAAATTGTGTTACTATGTGAATGTGTGGTTCCCCAACGAAAGTGTTGAGCTCTTTAGTGCTCGGTCATAAAAAACTTCGAACTGAACATCAAATGACAAGCATGATGATAATAACCACACAATATCACTGGCAGTCACAATCATCATCATCATCATCATGACAAGGGGGTGCTCGACATTTTCAATGGCTGACTGCACCTAGTGTTGATTCTTATTCTTATTGCTCACTTGTCTATCGCATTAGGTAACAGCCTGTAATGACAGATTTAAGTTATTTAATAAATAAATAAATAAAATATTTATATACATATATTTATTTCGTACTGCAATTTATGTAAGTAGTAATATTAATTCAATACATTGATACGTAGGTATAAACATATAATTATGTATAAATAGTTAGACCGTATGTTGCACCGCCACCAGAATCTCTGCTTTGCCAAAGGTTAACTGGTAGAGAATACCTTACGGCATCAAGATCGCCTTTCGTATATTAGGTGTATATTATTTTGTGCAATACACATTAAATAAATAAATAAAACAAGTGAACACAAAGTCTTGAGCACCGAACACACTCCGAGCGCTACCGGTACGGGACCACGACGTCGGTATTTATTATTACCGGGTACTATGTTTGCCTATGAGGCATCTATATCTATCTATCTATATGCCGAAACCGCTGAAGATAAAAGTTTGGAATTTTGATGGGAAGTCGATTTTGTAAAATTCCCTTTTAAATTTCCCTTTACCCTCAAAATTCCAAACTTTTATCTTAAAACGTGATAGAAATGCTCTTCAATGTAAATAATGAGACACGTATTTTAGCGATTACTAAAATTTCACCCCTAGAGGGATGAAAGAGGGTTGCAGAGTTTGTATAGAAATAATATTCTTATGATCAAATTTTCTAGAAACTTGGTAGAAATGCTCTTTCTTCTACGCAAATAATGAGACACGCATTTCAGCTATTACTAAAATTTAACCAATAAAGAAAGGGGGCTGAAAAGTTTTTACAGAAAAATAATATGATCGAATTTACTTGAAACTTGGTAGAAGTGCTCTTCAATGCTTAATGAGACGTGTATTTCAGCGATTCAGGAAAAAATACCTCTGAGGTGGCAGCATGGGGGGTAGAGGGAAAATTGCCTCTATTACCAACCGACCAACCACTCTGTCCACCTAGGTGGACGGTTAGTAAGTTTTTTTCTTAATTAGTAAGGTTAGTAAGTTTGTTGGTTAGTAATATACATAACTAGCCCTAACCGACAAACTTCTTTTAAATTAATTAATGGTTTGTCAGTTGATACGCGTCTATTATCAACCGACTAACCATCTGGTTCTACCGGCAAACCATACTGTCTTTAGGTAAAAATAAAGAAGTTTCTGTTGATATATACAATTTATTTATATATGTACATTTCATTTATACAATACTTTTTTTACCTAACTTTGTGTAAAAAATGCCCTACAGTAATTTCCCCATTCAAAAGTTGCATCTGACTTCTTAATATATATGCGTCTTTTTTAATGTCAGAAATTTGTCGCGTTGTAGGGGCTCTACCTTCATGAATTTGCATACTGCAGTGTAAGGGTGCAACCTGCTTTATGTTAAAGAGGTGTGTGCGAGCGAGATAGACAACAACAGTAACCCCCGTGTGCGAAAGAGAATAAAGAGTCTTGATTAAGATGGCTTCCATGGTTTTATTAATACTTTACATGGCGCTTCGGTAAAAAAATCTTTAAAAATAGATTTCGGAACAAAAGTTAAAAAATAATATGTTTAATTGAAAGTATTTAGTCTGTGTGATGTAAATCCGTTGAAGTTTAGTTTGTTTCGCGAGTAACTTTTCAGCTGGAGATGGATTAAAAAAAAAGTGATGCAACGTTGTAGCATGCACGTATAGCATGACTATTATTGCTACGTTAAAGCAGTAAAAAGGCAAACGTAAGTGCCTAACGTTAAAAAACGAACGCAACGCTGGGTATTTTGTTATTTTTTCAGCAGTTACAGAAATAAAAGTTACGAACAAAAAACTTATAAAGGTACGCAAATTCAAATATCGAAATGGAATCCAACAACGAACAAGATTTGGAGCAATATAATGTAACAGAGCTCAAGGATGAGTTACGCATTCGATGTTTACAAGTATCAGGCAACAAATCAGACCTAATTAAAAGATTGGTGAAGGATAACTTAGTGAGGTCGCAAGATCAAGAAGCATTGGCTATACTTAAGGAAGAAAGAAGTCGAAGAGCATCAAAGGACATAGAACTTAAGGACATGCAAAAGAACTTAGAACAACTTAAGGTTCAGCTTTCAACATTACAGAACCAAAATATAGGTATGCCAAGTCATAATGAACAGGAACCAGGTACGTCAAATTTGTCTCAACAATCACAAAGTTTAGAAAGTGCAACTTTGTTACATATTTTATCCCAAATAGCAAGTACACAAGAAAAACTAGTAAGTCAACCAACCTTTCAAGTTTTTTCTACCAGCGATACTAGCAATGCTATACCGTTATTTGAGGGAAATAAGATGGATAACGCTAGTAATTGGATATGTCAAGTAGAACGCGTAGGAAATTTGGCTAATTGGACAAAAAATTTAATGCTTGTCAATGCATCAATGAGGTTACGGGGTCCAGCTAATGATTGGCACAAGGCAGTTGGCAAATATATTGAAAATTGGGATGAATGGAAAATGAAATTAATGGATAGGTTTAATATTAAAATGTCGTTTGCAGAATTTATTACCTTCCAAGGGAAAAGGCTGTTGAGAGTAACGGAGACCGTTACTGAGTATATTTATAGTAAGAATGCGTTGTTTGAAAAATCTCCCACTAGAATAACAGAGTTAGATAGAGTGTCGTTGATTCTTGAAGGCATTACTGATCACCGTTGGTCAATACCACTAGCAACACACTGTTGTAAAACAGTTGAAGATCTCCTCAATCATGCATCAGCGTTGGATAACATAAGAAAGGTTTCACCGAGAGAAAGATTACATAGTGTTGAGAAAGCAGGTACGTATCACATGCAATCTACACACACTTACAACAATGGGAAGTCAAGCAATTTTATACCCAAGTTTAACCCAGAAACAGGCAAGGAACAAGACCAAACATGTTACAGGTGCAAACAAAAAGGACATGTCTCTTATAATTGTAAGCAACCAAACACAGTTAAAGTTGAGCAAACAAAGACAACATTCAGTAATAATTTGCAGAGTTTTAAGGGTAAACAGCAGGTGAGTTGTATACAAAATAATGAGCCTAATGTTACTTTAATTCCAGTGACAGTTAATAACTCATTACAACTTGAAGCACTTCCAGATTCAGGATCAGTCATAAGTATTATTGATAAAAACCAGTTACCAGAGGACATTCAAGTACACCCATGGCAAAAAGGAAGTTTCAAGGCTGCAGGCAATTTAATTACACCAGTAGGATGGATGACAGCACGCATGCAAGTAGGTAAAATTGATTATGTTATGCCTCAGATTGCCATATGTGATAATTTGCCAGTACCTATGATAATTGGCAAGGATTGGCAATTAGCAGTTTATGCTAGAATAATATTTGACCCAGATGGTAAAGTTTGCATAATTACACCAACACATACTGAATATTTCCCCTCAATTACTAAAGAAAGTAACACATTAGCCTGTTGTGTAAGCTTGAAAGAAACAAACCCAATAATAATGCCAGAATCGAGAGAAAAAGTAATGAAACTTGTAGAAGAATATAATGATATTTTTAAAAATAATTCAAATGATGTAGGAAAATTTCCAGATTTCGAATTAGAAATAAATTTGAAACATGAAAAACCTATCAGCTGTAAGCCATACAGGCTACCTGAACCAGAAAGGGTATTTTTGAAAGAAACAATAGAAAAATGGTTAGAGCAAAAAATATGTAGATTGTCAACATCACCATATGCTGCACCAATGTTTGTGGTACAACAACCGTTTCATGAAACCACTCCATATAGACCAGTTGTAGATTATTCGAAAACAATAAATCCAATAACAATAGTAGATGCACAACCAATTGAAAGGATGGAAGATATTGTTACAACCATGTCACACTATGTTTATAAATTTAAATTAGATATTTTTCATGCATATCACAACATTTGCATCAGAGAGGCTGATATATTTAAGACTGCAGTAATTACTCAAGATTACCATGTCGAATTTTTAAGGGTTATGTTTGGATTAGTTGGAGGTCCAGCGATAATGTCAAAAGTAATAAAGTCAACTTATGGTCAGCTTTATAGTCAAGGAGTAAGGGCATATTTTGATGACATTTGTGGAGGAAATAATTCAATTCAAGAGTTTATTGAATTATTAAGAAAAGTATTTCAAGTTACACGTGAAAAGAATTTGAAACTTAATAAAGACAAATGTTTATTTATAGAAACAGAGGTACCATTGTTTGGCAAAATAGTAGGATTTCATCAAGAAAAGGTAGACCCTAAACGCATAGCTGCTGTTGAACAATACCAAACCCTAAGTACACTAACAGAAGTAAAGTCATTTTTAGGATTTGCAGGAACATTCAGAAAATATATTAAAAATTATGCAAGTGTTGCTAAACCATTACATGACATGCTTAAGAAAAGTAAATCACCAGAGGAAGTAAATTACAAGTTGAATATGAAGAAAAACTTAGTACTCACAGATAACCAACAAAAGTCATTTTTGGAATTAAAAAAGTTAATCACAAGTTCTCCTGTTTTAGCAAATTTTCAGCAAGATGCTGAGACATTTGTGGAAACAGACAGTAGTTATTCTGGATTAGGAGCATGCCTTTTACAAATCCAAAATGAAGAAAAGAAAGTGATCGAGTATGCCAGCAGATGTTTGAAGGACACAGAAACACGTTATCATATAAATGAGCTGGAGGTAACAGCAGTTTATTGGGCAATTGTAAGTAAATTCAGAATTTATTTATTAGGGAAAAAGTTCACACTGATAACAGATAGTTATTCTACAGCATATATTATTAACAAAGCAAAGTTGAATAGGAAATTTGCACGATACGTAATTGATCTGGCACCATTTGATTTTATACCCATTCATCGACCTGGTAAACAAAATGTGATAGCAGATCATTTATCAAGATATCCACTCAAAGATTTGTGTATGATGGTAGTATGTACGAACACCGAAAAATTACAGTTAGCACAGAATAAGGACACATTTATACAGCAAATTATATTAAAATTACGAAAAGAAGTTAATACTCAACATTTGAAGCAACTACAAAATTCATTTAAAATTATAGATGGAATTTTATTACATGTAAATAAAGAAGACATGCAAATACAAGAGAAAATAGTTATACCACAAAGTTTACGTTCATCAGTACTACGCATAGCACATGATGATAATGGTCATTTGGACAGTGACACAACACTCACGAAGTTGAAAACGAAGTATTGGTGGAAAACCATGAGAAAGGATGTGAAAGCATACACAAAATCATGTTTAACTTGTTTGAAGACGAACAGACGTACAACATTAACATATGGATTGTTAAAGGGAAGACCAGTACCCGAAACTCCAATGCAGGTAATATCATCAGATCACATAGTAGCTTTACCACCTACGGAGGCAGGAAATACATATATATTTGTTCACATTGATCACGCCACAAGGTATATATTCGCCAAGCCAACATGTTCATTGTCAGCCCAAGATGTAATACACACAATTGAAAACGACATTATATATGTGTACGGCCCGCCTTTAACATATATCTCGGACAGTGCACCATGTTTCACAAGTCAGTCAACACAAAAGTTCTTCGCTAAGTATGGTATTGAACATATTCCTACGACCCCATACACACCAAGTAGTAATGGACTAGTTGAGAGAGCAAACGCCACCATCGTTTCTACTTTGACAAAATTTGCATTAGAAAATAAAGAAGATTGGGATAAGTTATTGCCAAAAGTAACATTAGCAATCAACACATCGAAACAGAAAACCACAGGTTATTCACCTTTTTATCTGTTGCACGGATATAACCCAAGAATACCACCTAGAGAAATTCATTTTGGTACTATTATGGAAGATTCACAGAGACATCATCAATTAGATTTATTATTAGAAGCAAGAGAAACAGCACAACAAAATATTAAAAAGATTCAGTTAAATAACAAAAGAAGATTTGATTTGACAAGATTGCAACATGATTTTAAAAATGGAGAATATGTTCTTTATGAATGGCACAAACCTACAGATTCGAAATTAACACCAAGATACAAAGGTCCATACAAGATAGTTAAGAAAATAGGTTCTGTATGTTATGAAATTGAAGATTTGGATAAACCAACAAACATAAAGAAAGTTCATGTCCAATATTTGAAGCCAATATGTAATCATCACGACTTAGACTTTATTTCAGATATTTCAGGTAAAACATTCAATAATAATTCGCTACAATTAGATGATGACCACACTTATCCAGATGATGACCACACTTATCCAGATGATGACCACAAGACGCCAAAGGATGACCAGCCCCTGGAGGAGACGAGTCATGACGGTTCCAGTACGTCCAGTATTACAGTGACCACGACTAGAGGGCGCACGACGAGAAGACCGCGTTCGTATAAAGATTAGTAAATTTATAACAGTTTGTAAAAATAACCATTAATAGTAAAATACAACGACCCTATACCTTTTGTATCAAGTTTATAAAGAATCTAATCAGATTTAGTTATAATTTTCTAAGTAAAATATGGGTTAGACTACATTATATTAAGTAACGTTTACGTTCAAATTTTTTTTTGTTCAACAATTTTTTTATGCAATCACAGTAAGTTAAAATCAATATTAAAATGTTAATCAAAAGATGTAAACATAACATTCAGTCATGCTAGTATTAAAGTTAAGTTAAAATCACACTTGAAATAGTATAAAATAGGTATTAATTCGTTTCAGCTTCAGTACATTATAAGATGTCAGTTAAAAACAAACATAAATATGAAAATGGATTTCAGCTATGATAGTTAAAAAATCCATATGTAACAAAACTTAGTAACTCTAGTTTAAAGTTTTAGAGTTTTAGAAATTAGGTTAGGTATCAAAACATATCAAGTTTATGTGTATAATTTAGTATTTAAGGTTAAAAGGTTTAGTCCAAAGCAGTTCTTCTCTTTTTTAAAATAGAAATTAGTTTAATAACAGGCATGAAAGAAAGGAAAGAAAGAGGAAATTAATGAAAACATATTACTCAATACATTTAATGTAAAACAAAGTCAATATAAATACATAGAATGTCAGATATTAGATAAAAACTTACAACTAGATAATAATGTTTAAAAGTAACTAAGGGCAATGTAAGATATTGTAAATTTAAAAAAATCATTAGAAATAAGTTTTTGTAAATTTAAAGGGCATGTAAGGGTGCAACCTGCTTTATGTTAAAGAGGTGTGTGCGAGCGAGATAGACAACAACAGTAACCCCCGTGTGCGAAAGAGAATAAAGAGTCTTGATTAAGATGGCTTCCATGGTTTTATTAATACTTTACAGCAGACGGTGTAATATGCCATATCTCGTTGCAAAAAATTGAGTAGCTGGAGAATGTTAACCTTTTTCTTTCCTAGGTTACTGTTGAACTTAAAGTTCCAACCTTCTAGAAAATTTGTCGTACGATGCCGTTCTCCGAAAACTGACCATATCTTTATAAATTCTTCGCTACGGAGCCAGTAATTTTCGAAGTAACTGAAGAAGTTTACTAAGCGGTTGTCATTCTCCATTCCGATTGATTCTGCTTTTATATAGTCCCAACCTTCTAATACTTTATTATCGGGCAATAAAGGGAGCACAGCAGACAGAGCGATAATAGTTCTAGTGAGTTTTTTTGATGTAAGCTTTAATTCTTTCCCTTTCTTCCATATGGATTTATTGAAGTGGTAGTAGCACCCATGCAGATCAATTCCTGGAAAAATATTTAGCACAGCTTGCATAGCAGCTTCCTCAAAATCAGTTTTATATTTTGAAGGGTTCCAATTTGGTGCTGTTGTTTTAATCAATTGAAAAAATATCTCATAGGTACGTTTTGTTTTGTCGGATAGTAAGGCATAAGCAAGTGGAATTATATTTGTACTATTGTCTGTGCTCCCTAAATCTCCGTGTAATACGTACAATTGTGCAAATGGTTGCGGACAACTTTTAAAGGTGCCGTCACTAAAATAAGAGGTTATTTTACCCATAATAACTTTTGCTTCTTCTGAACAAAAAATTAATATGCGAACTCCTTCGTCATGGTCCTGGTAGTCAGCCAATAATAGAGACTTGAATTTCTTAGGCACTTCAACATCCATTACAGTTTTACATACTATTTTTGACACTCCCGCTTCTTTATTCTTATTATAATACATCCTTGACTTTATATTACGAAATGGAGGGACATTGCATAATAGGTTTATACCTCTATCCTGAAGAGAACCGACTGCATTTTGATAAATTTGAGGTATAGGGACATCATCAGATTGTTTACATCGTTTTACACACAAATCTAGTTGTAAGTCCAGTTCATTCTTGTTGAAATCTTGAATACAAGTATGTGCATTTCTCCGTGTGATGGTTTCACCCTGTAAATAACTATGTTTGTTTCAGAGTGTCAAAGGGAGAGAAATGTATCGATAACAAAAGATGTTAAAGTTATAACTTACCATAGTTGTAATATTTCCCATACATTTAATTTTTTTTCGCTGGGCACAAATCCAAAACGTACTTTGGTTTTTATAATCCTTTTGTTTGAAGTATTGGTAGCCATCACAAAGTAATACTCTGCCACCGTTTCTAGATATATATTGTAATTCATTCATTTTTCGTATTATATTTATTGCACACAATATAAAAAGCAAACAATGTTATTTTGACAATGAACCAAAACAAAAGCATGCAGCAAAAAGAATTCTGTATTTTCAAAATAAAGAACGTATATTATTAGCCAAATCAAATATGTTGCACAAAAAGGTAATCATAATAGTCGCAAAGGAAAGAGGTACGTAATTATTTATTGATAATAGTCAAGTACTTCATTAAGTCCCAGATAAGAATCACAATCAATCTGGTTCTTGAGAAATATGAGAGATGATGTGTGCATATAACTCACTGATTTATGTATGTACTTATAACCATTATGCTTGACCATTTCGTTGTATAAACGACAAACTCACGAATTAAATATTTAGCTGTCAAATTCGGTTAGTGTGGGTGGGTAGCTAGACCATTATCTGACCAACTGAGTTGTCGATTTTGAAAAAACTTATTAACCACCCCCCAACTAGGTTGGCAGTTGGGAAAAAAATGTTCTAACCGACTAACTAGGTTGGCAGTTAAGAAAAAAATGTTCTAACCGACCAACTAGGTTGGCAGTTAAGAAAAAATTGTTCTAACCGACCAACTAGGTTGTTGGTTAAGAAAAAAACTTACTAACCGTCCATCTAGGTGGACAGAGTGGTTGGTCGGTTGGTAATAGAGGGAAAATTGTGTCGTAAATATTTTCTTGTGAGAAACGTGGAAAATGTTGTAAGGGCTACTGTAATTGTAATTGTAACTCTGCGGTAGAAGTTTGTATGCGATTTTGGTAGTTTTCGAGAGAAAAAATGTGGAAATATATATTTAAGATACTGCTTTTTAAAAAAAATTATGTTCAGCGATCCAGGAAAAACTATCCCAAACGTGGTAAAATGGACTTTAAGTTTGTATAGAGGGTCTAGGTCATTTTTGATGTGAGAAATATGAAAATTGGTAATGTTTATTAATTAAAAATACAACTGTGGGTGATTTTGCAAAAACTTAAGGGATGAAATAGGGGTCAAAATGGCATGGAGCATGTAAAATGGTGTCAGGACTGCAGTATATAAATAAAATAAAAAATAATTTCTCTGTAAAATTGTGATAGTAAATTGGCAGTAGAAGTTTGTTCCGGAGTTTGATAATTTTTGAAGCAATAAGTGTGCTAATGTAAATTTATATTTGTCTTAGGAGGTGAAATGAAGTTTATAAGAGAGTTCGGTCATTTTTGAAATGAGAATCGTGAACATCGTTGTTCAGGAAATAAATAAAAAATTACTTATGGCAAAGTCGGAAAAGGGAGTGAAATAGGGATAGAGGTTTGTATGCAAATTTTGTTAGTTTTGATGTGAGAAATGTGGACATTGGTATTAAGGTTACCTACTGTTTATCAATAGGTAGTTATTTTTTTAAATAAAAACGACTAGAAGTTTGTATAGGACTTTGATCATCTTTGAAGTGTTTATTACTAAAAATACAACTTTCGGCGAGTTTACAAAACTAAAGTGATGAAACTAGGGGTAGAAGTTATTTAGTAAGTGAGATCGGACATTTTCTTAATGAGAATCGTGTGAAATGGTGTCAGGGCTTCTGTATATAAAATAAATGAAAAATGCTTTCGGAGATTTCGGTACAAATATTCTGGTTTTCAGCCGAGTCAGATAACTTTTCAAGTTTTCCCAAAATACCTGCGGCTAGATTAGGTTAGGGATGTATTATTACAACATTTAAAATAATTCAAATGCAGACGGAAAAGGGTTTAGGATAAACGGAAATTCGGACAAACGATGCATTAGGACAAATGACGATTAGGGATTACAATATAGACTAAAAAAATATCCCAGTAAATGGCGGTGGTAAATAATACGGGAATTTGACAATTTTTGAACGATAAATGTGAAAATTAATGTAAATTTTTATTTACCTAAGGAAGATAAAACAAGTTTTTAGAACAAGCAGTTAACAGTCTAAAAAGCGGGTGAAAGTATAGGAGTTTGGTTTGTTTAGCCAGGTACATGAATGATAGCATCTACATGGGTACAACCTGCAGTGTTTTTTTAAACGTTTGGAATTTAAAGGAAAAACTTGGGATATAATACTAGTATGTAAAGGTTAGACCGAAATTAAGTAATTTTTAAACTTACTGTTACATACCTGCAAGGTATGAAAATGGGTAAGTAATTGAGACGACTATTAGGTATATAAAGAAAATATTTAGCGTTGGTGTTTTTCAAAAAACGTCTGCTTACTTGCTTTTTTGGCTTCTGTTTGTTAAGAAATTTAGTAATTAGATGACTTAATTATCTATCTATTTAACTAGGGTCGTATAGAAAACATAATGGTGAAAGAGGGGCAGTGAATTTATTTCATATGGCAATTTTGTTGTCTTAAAGGTTAGAGTCATGAAGTTGATCATGTGGACCGCTTACCTAAAACTCAACATAATAATAATAAATAATAATAATTTAGACTCTCCGTATACAAAGTCCCAGGCGGAGAGTTAGTATACAATATGATACACATTTTTATGTGGGAGAAATGTTGATCATCCCCAGGCAGAAAGGCGGTCCAGGGAAATTGAACCAAAAATAGGGTTACCATGCATGAAATAAAAACGTAATTTGATTTTCTATTAAATGCGTTAATTATAGACACGTGCGTGCACCAATTAAATTGTATCCCGCGTATAGTTCGACCCCGCGCATACGATTTTGTTACAAAAATACATTTATCAATTTATATTAACGGGCATGTTGGTAAGGAGTTTTTGTGGAAGAGATAAAGTTCTACCCGTATTGTACCATTACTTTATGTCGTCCGATATTAGAAAAAAACTGCTGTTTAGATTTTTTGAAGGGTAAAATTATTGTGGTTACAGAATTAACAACTGGCTGTTAAAGTTGTTGGTAATTCTGTAGCTCTGCCTACCCCTCTGGGATGAAGGCGTGACGGTATGTATGTATGTATGTATGTAAAATTAGGCCCCCCAAGTAACAATGTTGGCTCCTCGGCACAGCAGGCAGTTGCACAATTATCAGACCAACGGTCCAGCAAAGGGTTAAGATTACTACTCCGTACTCATTAGGGTTAAGGACTTACCTAACAATAAGTGCAGTGCCACTAGCACCAAAAATTTCAACATAAAATGTTCCATTTTTTTTTTTAATTAGAGTGGTTATGCTCCCGTCTAACCGACTCAAGACGCAGACTAAATGAAATGTAAGCAGAGCAGACATCGTTGCACTTATATACCTGTAACGAATGCCGTGTAATTACTTTTATGTTAGACCTGTTGCACACCCGACACGATCCGACCCTCGGATACGATGCTACAACACGTCTTCAGGATCGCAAGGGTTTTCAACTGAATCGGGAATGAAGGATACATTTTCGGCAGTGGCAGGATATTTTTTTCTTTTATCAAAAAGGCTGTTTTTTACTGTACATTGTAATTGGTGTCTTCAACCTTTTACAAAACTTTAAGTTGGTTTTTTAATTTCAAGGAAGCCAGTAAACGACCCTCGATGTTGCTGGCGACTTCTGATAGCGACGTCGGCTCTAGTCCGAGGTGTCGCGCCCGGCATGTTGCCACCCCAGGACATTCCATGATGACGTGGGCGGCAGTCTCCTCTGCTGTTATACAGGGTCTGACAGGGGGCTGTCTGTAATACTCAAGTTGTGTACCTGTTTGTTAAATAAGGCATGACCAGTTATTGCCCCGGTTACGAGTCTAATTCGGGTCCTGTTTAACTGTCGTATCGGGATTGATCGTCAGGAGGGTTGCTTCAGTAACACTGCGCTGGTGCTCTGCCTTGGTCATTCGTCGCAGTTTGATACACAGCCATCCGCCTGCCTCCATTCTGAGCCCTTTCCGGCCAGCTCGTCGACCGCGGCAGTACCATGCGAGTTGCTGTGTCCCTTTATCCACTGTAGTGTGATGGGGTTGTTGTTGCTTACCGTTTTTACAAATTATGTGATTCGATCACGCAAAAAGTACCGAACCTAAAGGGTGAATTGCAAAAAAATTGTACGTAACACAAAGGAGTATGTCACACATTTGTTACACAAAAACGAAGGAAGTTACACAGTGGAAATTTATGGAGGCTATTATATTTGAGTAAAAATGTCGTTATACTTTGAAGCTTAAAAAGTTTTCATTTTATTTTGCATTCAGCGTGTAGAAATTTTGGACGTGGGCTAATTAAAATCAATAATAGTAAATAAAAATATTTAAGTGTAATAAAATTTGGGCTTTACCCTTTTAAGTCAATTTATGTAAAGTTTCCTATTCCAATCGTATTCCATCCAATTTATGTAAATTTAACTACTGTATAGACGCTTAATTTTTGTGAAATGCGGCCATGCCGTTGGGAATCGTACATTAGTCGGCACTGTTGGATCTGTTACCCCCCTAGCAAAGTGTTATAATTATCTTGTGTATACTCTTTAGATTAATACCAAAATATCCAAATTGCGAAAAAACAATATTCCGGCATTTTATAGTTTCGAGTGTTTCTTTTTTCAGGATAACCATTGACTTGGTGGTTAGGCCAGGCGTTCCTTTAAAAAGCGTTGTAGCATTAGGTACACTTTAAAAGGGAGTTTATTAAAAGTACAGTCCACAATTCAAACACTTTATTAAGAAAACATTTTATGGCATGGTCTAATAATGTAGGCAAGTAATTTAAGTTGGCGTTACAAGATCGGATCTTGCAAAAATTTGAATATATTTTTCCAAAGCACTGGGACGCACTTTGTTAACACGACTGCCCGAAAACCAACATGGCTGTCGACGCGTCCCTTAGCGTCAGCATAGACTGAACGTTGCCAGACCTAATATTATTACGGATGCGCTCATAATAACGTTTAAAACGTACTATATGGCGTTACACAGGTGGTGTTACAGAAAAACACGAAATCTGTTCTCAAACTTTAAAACGAGATTTAAGTATAGAAATGATGTATTAATAATCTGAAATATTTTTTTCTATAAACTGCATTATATATTTACGCACTCTGAAAAGTGTTTAGTGCCCGGTTCATTCAAAAATTAAAGTTATGAAGTTGTGTTTATCGAGTGGTCAAACGAGGACACGTGCAATTTGAATGGGAGAATAAATACGATTTCTTCATTATGCGATTTATTAAATACTTTTGTCAATGTTATATAATATAACTGTCGAAATTGTATTAGAATATAAACGACTGTATAAGAAGAAATTTTTAGAATACATATAACTTCAATAATTTATTTTTTATCGTTTTTTTAAGTTGAGGACGTTTTCATCTTTATGAAATGTACACTTTTTTTGCAATTTACCCTAAAAGCGCCTCACCGACTCATAAAATACGATGAAAAGGATGGGTGGAGGGTGACCTCGGTAAAAAATTAATAATAGAATTAGTCCGTCACTAAGATTATCAAAAAATATTGAACACGTATTTTTTGCTTCATCGTGACACAGTGTGACGTCACGCGAAACTTCAACGCACTTTATCATCGTCATTTATTGATAATAAAAATGACTGACTAATACGATTTTATATAGCCTATTACATGGCACCAATTTTGACGGACCTTAATTTACACACCGTTATGCGCCTCCGGTGTGGTCGCTCCCTTATTTGATGAAATTCGGGATGGTAATAGTGAATGGTAATAGTAAAAATTCCATCTAATAAAATTCTGTTTAATATTAGAAATATGAAAATCAGTATTTCAGCTGCTCCTTTAAAATAAAAAACACATGAGAATACACATGGAATTAGACCCATAAAAATAAGTTTTTCAACACGCCTAAATCTACCCAGAGTTATTGGACCGTTTTAAAGCCAAATGGTTGGAAAAACGACCAAATTTTTTTCCCTAGAAAGTCCTCTTTCATCAAGACAATGCTCAGTGCACGCGTCAACCATTGCAATGGCTTTGAGCTGGTTCCGTATAGTCCGTGTTTAGGGTTTTGTTTTTATTGTAATTTATGCATTAAATATACCTTCGGCGCATATAAACGATTTTAAAAACTGTATCAATCTTACCCCGTCATCATTCCATCTTACCCCATGAGCTTTTTAGTAATGAGTGTAATTTTATTTAACTTCTTCAATAATAAAAATATTAGTAACTTCCTTGTTTTAGTTTAAATGTAAAGATTCATATGCAAGGATCAGAAAAACACCCGTCATTTTGAAAACATGACCCTGTGCTCTGTACTGCGGAGACTTCCTTATGATGATAATTAAAAAGATTATAAGGTATTTAAATTTATTTATTATACCATAATTTGTATGTATTCAGAGACAATATTATTAATTAGGTAATAATACCGGAATGGTTATGGGGAAAAAAAACTTTAGCCAATCAAAAAGGATGCCTTGTTTTTCACCTTTTATTTCTATTTATGAGTCGAAAAAGATCGTTCACAGTCTATGGACTTCATTGGGGCATATTTAATCGTTGACATTGGTACTGTTTGTGTGTGTTCCGATTATTACCATTCCGGTGTCATTCATTAATAAAATTATCACTCCTCTCATCTCGTGTAAAATCCGTCCAATCTTATCCCAAGGCACCTTAAGGTTAGTTTTGCGTGCGGATATCAGCGTTAGTTTTAAACAATCAGAGATTTACTGCATATCATCATCATCATCATCACTGCTGGACGTAGGCCTCTCCCATTGCACGCCACCGAGCACGATCTGCGGCCACTCTCATCCAGCTTCTGCCAGCCACCTTGCAAAGACCGTCGCACCACCTAGTCTGAGGGCGTCCTACACCTAATTTGCCAATCTGCGGTCCTCACTCAAGAACACGATAACTCCAGCGGTTATCCGTTCTGCGCCACACGTGGCCGGCCCACTTCCACTTCAAACTGCTAATTCGATGGGCTACGTCCATAACCTTAGTTCTCTGTCGGATCATCAGAGAAACTTCCTTAAAAGCCCTCTCCGTAGCTCGCTGAGTGACTTTAAATTTGTGGACCAGCCCCACCGTGAGTGGCTACTTTTTGGCTCAGTATGTCATAACAGGTTGGACGCACTGATTGACGACCTTTGTCTTTAGACCCTGTGGAATAGACGACGTAATTTCCCATACGCTGCCCAACCCAGCTGTATTCTTCTGTTGGCCTCTTTCTCGAAGTTGTTTTTACCCAACTGCAGAGTTTGCCCCAGGTAAACATATTCTTTTCAACTTCGAGTGCATCGCCCTGTACTGCAATCGGTCCCGGTGTGACATGTTCATTGAGCATAATCATGGTTTTATCCAAGTTCACCTGGAGACCGATGCGTTGAGAAGAAAAAGCTAGATCGTTCAGCATATGTTGTAGATCCTGCAACGTTTCGGCCATAATAACGATGTCGTTTGCAAACTGCAAGTGTGAGGTGTACTCGCCGTTTATGTTGACGCCACGCCTTTTCCAGATCAGCGTCTCAAACATTTATCCTCCAATTTATTTGTGAACAATTTAGGAGAAATCACATCCCCTTGTTTCACACCTCGATGCAGGCGGATAGGTCTAGTCCACTGGTTCTGTACTTGGACGGCCATAGTTGCGGCGCTATAAAGACTTCTTAACATTTGGATGTATCGCAAGTCTACTTGGCAAAGATGCATGGATTCCAGAACTGACCACGTTTCAATAGAGTCAAAAGCTTTCACGTAGTCCACAAATGCTATGCACAGGGGCTGATCATACTCTTCAGTCTTCTGTATAGTCTGCCGCACTGCATGAGTGTGGTCTATGGTACCATTATCGTCCTTGAAACCCGGGCTGTTCAGGGGGTTTAAATTGCATGTTGTGCATGTAGTGGTATAAATATAAAGAAACAGACCATACCACTCATTCCCTAATTTGCTGCCAATACTCCCAGCAATATTGCCAGGAGCGTTGTGCCGGCAAAATTAGGAATATTACTGAAGATATTGCAATTGGTTAATTATTTTATAGTGTTAAGATGTGAAATACTTAATAAAGACTCTTTCAAAATGTTACTGTGAGAATATTTGATTAATTGTTGACGATTCCCACCACGAGCAATATTGCTGGCAACACTTACGGCAATATTCCCACGCTGGGCAATATTCCCGGGCACGACACGTCACTGGTCGTGGCGCAGTCGTTCCGGCAAGTGGAAAAACGCTTTGTTACTAATGTTTATAGTTTAACATTTCAACCCACTGTACTGTTTGAAGAACAAGGGCAGTTTTACGATTACCTTTTGTTTGACATTAACAAAAAGATCGCAAATTCATATTTCGCGTTCTGGTCGCGTCGTCGGACGGTCGGATCGGCTGTGTGCACGCCCCTTAAGTTGATGCCAACCAATTACACATTTCAAAGCGAACTTGACACTGGCACACTTTTATACGACTTACTGAACGTTGCTACTTCCCGGTCGAGGTAAACGTAGTGGAATTACTTTACGTGTAAATAAAACCTTACATTAAAGGTATTTTATTTCAGTTTGCAGTGCGCTGTTTGTTGGTAAGGCCTTGCAAAAAATTACTAAAAGTACTAGCTATTTGACGTGTTGTTCTAGACAGAATACTGACGATGGGCTGCGATAAAATGCATCCAGATAAATAAACGATAAAATGTATTCCAGAAGAACTTCAATGTGCACATCCCAACCTGGGATGATGGAAGGATAGGTTGCACCTATCAGAGGAAGACAACGCGATATGGTAGACGGATGGTTCAAAAATGAGCACCGGTACGGGGGCGGGTATTCACGCCAAAGACTAAAACAGTAGCATAAGTATGGGCAACTACGCAACGGTCTTCCAGGAGGAGTTGTATGCGATAATTGCCTGTACGCAAGAGAATACAGGTAGGACTTCACAGGACAGAACTATCTATATTCTAAGCGACAGCCAAGCGGTACTAAAGGCGCTGACAGTGCCTAAAGTAGACTCGAAACTAGTCTACAATGCCTTAAGCAGGCTTGGTAGGCACAACAAAGTGAAATTGATGTGGATTCCAGGACACGAAGGCTTTCCCGGAAATTAAGCTGCGGGTGAGCTGGCAAGGGAAGGACGCATATGGCACTCTCACCGGGCACTATAAAAGCAGCCCTGAACAATAACGCCCTAGAAAACTACCAGAAAGAGTGGAAAACTACGGTAGGCTTAGGGCATGCAAAGCTCTTCATAGGAAGAGTTGACCAGAGCTGAACCAAAAAACTTTGGAAACTCAGCAGAAGACAACTCCGATATGTTGTCTGAGTGTTTACAGGGCACTTTGGGGTTAAACATCTCCTAGCAAAGATGGGCCTTTATGACAACACAGATTGTAGAATGTGCGGCGAGAAGGTGGAAACAATGAAACACTTCATGTGTGAATGCCACGCCCTCGTCGGAGTTAGAATGAAAATCCTCGGTTGTGGCTACCTAAAACTGAATGATTTCAAGGCACTGCCATTGCACTCCACTATCCGCTATTTGGAAGGGGTGGAGGCTGCATTGGATTCAGTGCTAAAAGAGGGGCAATTACATAAAAGATTCCATAGGGTCTAAGTGTATCCGTGAGGATTTCGCATTTATATTATTTTGATAGCTTTACCGTTTCCTGTGTAACCGCGGTTGTCGAACGACCAACGCCTCCATTGCAGGCGGTGAAATTCAACTCGTGTTTGACCTGTCGCGGTATGTGTTTACCTACTCCGCCACTACTTGACAGTAACAGTGGCGGCCGGCTTGAGAACAATACCATAACAGGTCAAGTACGAGTTGAATTTTACCGCCTGGAATAGAAGCACAGGGTCTCCGAAATATATGCACAACAAGCTTTTGCCCGCGGCTTTGCTCGCGTTAAATTCGAAGTAACATAATTCTTCTGTCATGATACAAAACACAGAAGAGAACTCGTAACATAATACAGAACAAAACACAGAACAGCAGAGCATAGAACATAACATAGAACAAAACGGGACACTATTTTAATACGCTACTGTAGACGATATCATAGTCTTTCTATTTGGGGATAGAATGTAAAGATTCTGGGCATTGGACACACGCGAACATGCTACATACAATTATTGATCATGAAAGAAGCACGGTTTTTCTAAGTTCACCCCAGCTCGTTTTAATGTTTGCCCTTGCGCTTTGTTCATGGTCACTGCGAAACTAAGCTTGATAAGTAATTGCAGCCTTTTAAATTGCAATGGGAGATCTGTGGGAATTATAGGGATCCGTCACGGATCATCCGTGCGGTCATTAAACCCTTTTTCACCCTTTCCTATGCCGGTTAAAATCGTGGCACTAATTATGTTCCGTCCAAGTTGTGTGAAGTCTCGTCCCATTACATAATCGAATAAAACTCTGTTGAATCTCGTCAATATGCCTGAATTTATTTTGTTGACACATGGGCATTGATTGGTATACTGTTTTGTAAATTTGGCGAAACACTTGCAATCGGCTCTGAATCACTCTGTACTACTTTACATAAATCTCCCGTTAGTGTCACACAGCCCTCGGCATCAGTTTCCAACCGCCCATCTCCAATTGTTAATAGTGTTTTAGCATAGTTTCCAGCATTCATGTCTTTGTTCCCTCATATTCGTTGTGAGACTGAATATTGTCACCGTGTTCCATAGAGCAGACGACTTGACACAAGCTTTTATTTCATCTGCAGGTTGTAACCCTCCCTACAAAACCCTCTATCTATTTTAAAACCTAGAGCTAAACTCTAAATAAACTAAGCTTAAACTTTCTACCTTTAAATATAAAGAGTAAGAACGAATAAATATTGTCGAATTGGCCATATGATCATCTAGTGTCTGAGAACCTACATTGTGAATCCGTTTAGTTAGTAACCTAAGAACTTTTCATGCATATAAGAATGGTATAGTTATTTAAATAAAACCTATGTCTTTAGCCTACAAGATTAAGTGAGAATTGATGTGAAGTAATAAAAGTGTATGAATATTGGTCTTAACTAATAAAGTTCAGTCAAAGTCTTTGAGTCTATTTAGGGATTGTTAGGATGAAAACTGGAAAGTATGCATAAGGCATTTTATTTTGCGCCTACGGCCAGAGCCCGCGACTCCTCGCTCATGACTGTGAGACTCGACTCCTGACGGGACATCTCTCCAGCGCTGCTAAATCTTTTCTTTCCAGGTGGGACATTGATTTTACAGTCTTTGTCAGCTGTTAATAATAATTTAGTCAATATAGTCTGTCAACAGTTTTCAATGGACAAGAGGGAATATACGCGAGGCTCCTTACTCCATTGCAGGAGTGAAATATAATATTCTAGGAGCTGTATTATTAATGTGTCAAAGTCGAACTGTTAAGAAGTAGATAGGTTAGTAGTCATTTAAGACCAAGGTTAAGTAGTTTGATATTGTATCAATTTACTGCAGTTTCTATGAAGAGCCTAGTTATATTTATAACAATAATAATTCCTTAAGATGATTGTGACTCTTTCTAGTCATGATGAAAGCTGGAT
Organism: Acleris laterana; assembly: GCA_963966035.1. NCBI lineage: Eukaryota > Metazoa > Arthropoda > Insecta > Lepidoptera > Tortricidae > Acleris > Acleris laterana. Next base: position 16,576,966 of record OZ014445.1, read on the forward strand.
CTGATGAATACTGGATCTGATGATTTCAATCATAATTTGTAGATATTTGTTGTAGTATGTTCCCGTAGGAATTGGATAGTGATTCCAACTGCCAACAGACTATAAGGCTGGTATACCCTTGAGTATTACCAAGCAGGGGACGTATCCCATAGTGTTAAACAGGGAAATCACTCGTCGTATAATATTCAATGTAGGTTGAGAGAAATCAGTCAATCTCATAGGATCATTCAATGTTGAAGTATAATTGGCTATCTGCCATTGACTAGAAATAATCACATATCAATAGCTAAGGATCTTTGTCCTAGCAATATATTTAGGCGTCCGTTGCGAGCTTACTATCAGGTAGCTATGTTTGATGATATTATAACTGGTCAGTTGCAATATTTGCAGTAGATATTTATTATTATTCATAGGAGAAACCAGATCACTCAGGCTCAATTATTCATTTCAAATGTTGGTATGTGGTATAGTAAAGCTTTCCAGTCTTGATACTATTTGATATACTAAAGTACATTCACAAGAAGTAGTGTCGTCGGCCAACAAGATGCATTTCTTTATGCATAGGTTCCCTTGGGAAAAGCATGATAATTCTGCTGAACAGGGACTGACTGATGCCCGTAGGCAGTACAGCCGAGTCGTAACTCAGTTTGAACAGAGAATACCAGCCGATGAAGAGTTGGTAGGAAGACAGTCCAATTTATAAATATGACTTTGAACTTTACTTATGAACGCAGTTACTCTGCTTCAGACTAGAAATATTTACTTACTGATAAGCTTACTTGAGCATTATTGGTTAGAAATAAAGTTAAATAGAGTCAAAATAAGTTGATATCTCCTTAGAATAAAATTAGGTATGTTTGAGTAAGTAGTTTATTTCCCAGGTTTTCCCAGGTCTAATTTCAATAGTTTTAGTCATAGCGATAGCGGAGCCACCCAAACACTACGTAATGAAATCAAAGCAACAAAAGGAACACAAGAACACGAACACAAATTATTAAACCATTCTCGTAGCCCGTGTTATATTAGCTGTTTTCGCTAGCTCGTAGCGTTACCCATCCATTAGGTACCTAAAGCGTCACACAAAACACATAAACACCAATTATAAATTAAGCACAAACAATCATAGGACAGACAAAATGGACGATACGAGTACCCGCACTGCTACTATAATTATTATAACTCACCACCTCGACGGACTGGACCCCAGAAGAAAAAGCGAGTTAGCGTCCCCTTCCCGGCCCTTTTATCTCTTTTTTTTCTTTTTTTAAAATTCTAGTTTGGTTTAACTTCTGCTAACTAGACAGTCCTTGTTAGATTTTATAATTGTTCCTCATTTAATTTATTTAATAAACACAAATAATTAAGTTTGTTTATTATCTGAACATTAATAAAACATTAACAATTTTATTTTGTGTTGTATTTGGACATAAAACAACGCCATCTGTACAAATCGGAAGGAAACCGCTTTCCTCACTAGATGCCGGGGAATAAATCTGTCAATTCTAAGACGAGCTGTTAAATAGTTTTCGATTTCCTCCAGAGAGGTCTCTGTTCTCAATTTGTATAAATAATAATAGCATTCCTCATTATATTTGAAGTAAGGTTGTATTTCGAGATTCAAAGTTTTTGACGTTATGTTTGATTGTAATTAATTAGTTAATTGCAGATATGATGTTATTTAATAACGAATTAGAATTTTAATACTAAACTTTAATTTATGAGGATTTTTACTCTCGTTAGAGCCTAAACTGAAATGAATTATATTTGCGAATTGAACGGGCATTTCTGGACCGTTACAAGGTGTACCCCTCTGAATGACTGGTAAAGTTTGGCGGACACCAGCCAGCAAAAAAACCATCCCTGCGATAGCATCGGTACTCCTTCGTTAATCATGAAGCTTTCGATTTTCCAAACCCGATAATCAACGTAGAATCAACCGTCAGCGAGAAGCGTGGGCCGATGCCCAGACAAGTACAGGTTAAGAAAACACATCGTCAGCGTGTTTTAAAAACCTATTAATTTTCAGCTTTCTAACTGAAAAAAGTTTAAAACTGAAGAAAGTCCCATACAAACTTTCACCCCCTTTTTAAGGAGGAGGATGTGGGCAGATTTCCAAAAAAACTGATGTACGTATTTTTCGTTAGTATCAAAACGTCTGCATACTAATGTTCAGCTTTCTACATTAAAACTGCGAAGAGCTCCATACAAACTTTCACCCCCTACTTTAATCTACTTAGAAAGAAAGAAAATTTATCTTTATCACTCTCCAAACCATCAACTATTAACACAAAAAACACGTCAATCCGTCGATCCGTTTCGACGTGAAAGACGGACAAACATACACTTTTTTACAACAAAGTATTTAGATACATACATACTTAGCAGCGGCGTGACTTGCGGCTAGTTTGAAATTTCATACACCTAATTTAGTTTCTTCTTAATTGTGAAGTGAGACTACTTACAGTAGGTATATTACTATGGTCATTTATTTCTTATTGTATATTATATGTATACTCATGGTTTTGTATAATGCTAGGTTAAGTTTTATAATTGTGTATTTAAAAAACGACTGACTGTTGAGTTTCTTGCGGCGTTTCTTCTCAGCAGTGGTCTCGTGCGAAGCACCGGTAGATTTTTGACGTGTAAAAGTGCCCGTGCTGCATTACTGAATAAACATATTGACCTTTTTTTATGTTTTTATCTTTTATCACAAAAGGGAACAAAAATAAAAAATATAAATCCGCATTCAAAAACCTACAAAATCACTTCAGTGGGCCTTAGAATGGAAGAACACGAGAATACGTCAAACACGAGTTAGTGTCAAATGCGTCTATTCCATATTGTAACCTAAGTGTAACGTTTACGGTTAAAGCAATAATTAACGTCATATTTTCTGTTTTTTTTCGGTATTGCTAGAATAATGAAATAAATGGTTCAAATCTATCAAGAAAGTTAAAACCGAAACCCATAGAATAATAATAGCATAGAACCCGGGCTATCAAATGAACTTTGCAACACCTAAGTATATTTCACTACTAAATTTATAGATTGCGCATTACGTAACAGAAAATACAGCTTAAAATAGGCTGGTTTTTCGTCTTTGTTATTTTCACATGGTTTAAAAATGACAAATTTTAATGGAACTCGATATGTCCGCGATCGTGTATGCAAACACTTTACTGTACAAAGCACAGCAATTGAAATACAGCATTTAAAGAATAGGAATGTACAAAGGTGAACTTATCCCTTTAAAAGATTTCTTCCGGCTAACCTTTAGGGTATTGAGGAAAACAAGAAAAACAGAATACCACGCCATGAGCAGGCATATGTACAAAAACAATGTTGACAGAAACTGCATGAACTAACTTATATACCTGAAATTATAAATTAAAATACTAACAAAGGCATAGCATCTAATAATGCTTTTCTTTGGAAAATGGAAATATCCTCCCTTAGTCCACGTACATAAATATTATAGCCCAAAAGTTAACTGGAGCAGATCTTTTAAAAGAGTAAGTTTGCATTTGTACATTCTTATTCTGTAAATATTGTGTTTGAAATTTCCGTGTTTTATACGATGAAGTGTTTTGTTTACATACATACAAAAGTACACACGTTCGCGGACATATCGAGGTTCATTTAAATTTTACGTCTTTAAACCTTTATTATTATGAGTATTGAAATAATTACCAAAGACAACATGACGAGCAACGATTATGAAAAACAACGGTACGGGTAAACCCAATCGAAAGACTAATGTTATGTTTGTGAATATAGCCCAATACCAATAATGCCAAATAACAGCTTTCTACAACTAAGTGTCCCTGTCCTAAGCTGCGGACAGACGGACGGACGGGCCGACATGGCGAAACTATATAAGGGTTCCTAGTTTGAGCACAGAACCCTAAAAATGTTTTGTCTACAAACATATCATAAATCCTCTATTATGCGTTTAAAACTCGTTGGCAATGACCAGCATTACCCGCGATAGTGTTACAGCAATGAGAGATGTAACGTAATTTTGAAATTAACGTCTTCCAAAACGTTTATCCAAAACCAACACAATTTAAATAAGGCCCGGTATATTTTGTAGTACAACTTCGTACGACATTTGATTTCGAACGACATGAGAATAGGGACTTTATAGTTTGACTATGATTTAAAAAAAATCATTTATATTCGTGACACTGACACTGCACAAGTTTGTTTTGCCTCCATTTTTGTCGTCAAATCGTCGGGATCGTTTGTTACAGTAACGGCATAGATTTTTACCAAGCATCTGTACCGTTTGTGCTTAGTTTCTTAAGTAAACGTTTTGATAATGGTGCCTCGTATGGGACAATAAACTCTATGAGATCAGCCCTGTCTCTAGTCATTGGACCCAGAATAGGGTGTGATGATAGAGTAAAAAGGTTCATGAAAGGTGTGTTTCGTTCAAAACCTCCAGCTCCCAAATACAACACTACTTGGGACCCGGGAGTGGTGCTAAACTATTTAGCAGGTTATCCAACTACGGACATTTCATTGGAATGTCTTACCAGGAAATTAGTCACAATTTTAGCACTTGCTACGGGTCATAGGGTACAAACTTTGTCATTAATTTCATTAAATAATATAGTGTTTCATGGTGATAAAGTTAAAATTTTCATACCAGACTTTATCAAGACATCCTGTGTAAATAGTCCACAGCCGATGCTCCACCTTAAAAGTTATCACCACAAAATTGAAATTTGCCCAGTTGCTACATTAAAACAATATATTAGTGTTACTGAACCCTTGAGAAAAGATATTAACAGATTAATAATAACCCATAAAAAACCTTATAGATTTGCATCCACGCAGACCATAAGTCGGTGGATCAAGCTTACTCTAGAAAAGGCTGGTATTGACATCAATACATTCACGGCCCACAGCACTAGACATGCTTCCACGTCCGCCGCGCTCAGGTCCGGTATTAGTATAGAGCAGATTCAAAGAACCGTGGGCTGGTCGGAAAGTTCTGCTACATTCGCAAGACATTATAATAGACCAATTACATATAACTTCTACAGGTTTAGTGAAGTGGTTTGTGATACCACCTTGGACCATTAGCGCCTATTAACGTGGCTTTATTTGTTTAATTAATATAAGATTATTGTTTTTTTGTTTCTTTTTTGTTAGAAAAACCTAACAAGATTATTTATCTTGTTTTTTAAATAAAACTTTTTTTTTTTTTTTTTCCATTATGCAAATGTTGGTTTTTTATTTATTTTTTATTTTTTCTTCACAACCCTACTAGCTTTTAACAGCTACATGTAAACCGTCTCGGACAAGGAGAGAAGTATAATTATATGATTAAACGAACTTACCTAAGTGAAGTTCTATCATAATTATACGTAGCTCCTTGTCCGAGACGGCATTCCCAAAAATCCCACCCTCTAATACTTAAGTATTATCCCAGATATAAGATAGGGTTGTTCATACACCTTCAAACGTAATGACGTCCTGTCAGATAGTTGTCAAGCGAGAGTTGTCTTTTGTTTTTTTTTTTTAGCTTTGAATGAGTGACTATGGCGCTGGTACATACAGCGTTACTAAGACAGCCGGTGAAATGACTAGCATAGAGGCATTCCATCTTAGTCCTCAGGGTTGGCAACGCATTTGCAGTCTCAAGATTGCATTGCATTCTTGTGAATGCGAATGTCTATGGGTCACAGTTTCCACTTACCATCAGGTGGCCTGTGTGCTCGTTTGTCTACTCTATGCCATAATAAAAAATAATAATAATAATAAACCCATAATAGATAACTTTTAATATGTGAGTAGTTTTAACTATGTAAGTATGCAACTGTACATAATTTTTGGCTCTGGTTTTTTAGGGTTCCGTAGTCAAACTACGAACCCTTATTGTTTCGCCATTTCCGTCCGTCCGCCTGTCCGTCGGTCCGCCGCCTAGCTCAGAGACTCTTTATATTAATACTAGAAAACTGTAATTTGGCTTGAATATACATATTTATTAGACACGTACGTCAACATAGTGGTAAAATAAAATATTGAAAATATTTTTTTTAGTGTACCTCCCCTACGCGTAACGTGGCGATGTCTTTTCTTTTCTTGTCTACCCCATAGTGTGCGGTGTCGTTGGATAGGTCGTCCAAATATATTGCGGATTTGTGGAAACAATTTTTCAATTAAGGAATCCGTTTAAGAAATATGCAGCTTTAAAGCGCTAATTTTTGCTATAGTCAAGTGCCCCTTCCCCCCCCCCCCCCCTCACTACAGCCAAAACTACAAATACTAAAAATCTAAAAAATATCTTCAATGAAAGTGCATCATATAACGAATTTCAAAGAAAAGCGATCACAAGTAAGTAGACTTAATTAGTTCCTGAGACACGAGCGACTAGAGTTTTTATACCTACTGAAAATCATCTAAGACTGCACCAAATAACTTTAAATAGAAAATTGGTTTATACATGTGGTTTTATGAGATGGTATTTTGTTTGTCGTAACGGCTTCGGAACCCTACACTGAGCTTGCCCTTGGACTGCACTACGTATCTGTTAAATAGACTACTATTAGGTACAGCGTTACGTTTCATGATACGTACCTAACTACTTCCTTTACTCAAGCTAGTCGATTGGAACTCGATTATGTATTCTCAAAAGAATGGAACATTAAGTTACCGATTTATAACATCACTGCTTTATTATGTTTTGTGATTTGAAATCCTTTTTAGCATTGTTCGTATGTGGACGAAATGGAGCGCATTCGATGCCAGTTCATAAAACGCGATCGAGTTACAGTCTGTTCCAATTCACTCGTCTTACCACATACAAAACACAACCCCGTTTAAAAATAACGATATTGCGTCTTGATGACACACTAAGTTAGTTATTTACCTATTTGACTGGTTCATAATGAAGTTTCTTAAGGTATGAGTGCTGCTCGCGCTCTAATAACAGGCACGAGTACCTTAATTATGTACAGTTGCATACAGAACTTTTTCTACAAACTTAAAATATATATAATATATTATACAAGGTGTTACAAAAATACCCGTAAAGCCGAAAGGGGGTTAAATGGTGCCTTATAACAAGTCCATTTACAATATTTGAGAACCGTACTAGCACCGTATGACCTACCAGCAAAATAAATAAAACCATTATTGTTTTCATTGATGTGCAAACCCTATTTCAGTAAAATTAAAAAGTAAACTACGCAGAACGTTTATGTAAGTACATTTTTACCTAATTCTTGAAACCATCAAGAGACATACTAACAAAATGTACAGAATTCGATTAGATAGATATTACAAGTCGAGTTTTGGAAGATTTTAAAAGAAACCTAAACACATACTTTTTCGTAATGAACGTCAAATTTACAGGAACGGCTCAAACTGAGCTCCGCCTTATTCAATGCACAACCTCGCTCGGGATAAGGCTTTGAAACCATTAAAGTTGACAAAATTATTAAATTGGTAGGTAGGCCTCTCTGTTAAAATAATCTATGCTAACTCCGGTTCCCTGACATGACAGCTTACTAGGGTTGACAATATTTTTGGCTTTGATGATTTATTATATTTTTTACGGGGTATTTTGTAACACGTTGTATATATATTTATATATTATTAGGGGGACAATGTCAAATGTCAGTAACTGTATTTGTGGATCTCATAAAGGCGTTTGACACCGTTTCACTGCCCACCTTAGTGAACAAGTTGGAACACATTGGTATCAGAGGAACACCCCTAGAGCTTTTCAAGGATTATCTCTCAAATAGAACTCAAAGAGTCAGAATAGGAAACTTTATCAGTGATGACGCAGAAATAACTTTCAGGGTCCCACAGGGTAGTGTCCTGGGACCGACACTATTTTTAATTTACATTAACATTAGACTTTGTCGAGACTAGTTAGGTTAGGAGGTGAGCCCAAAGAAGGTCCCGTTTTTTGGTTTTTTGTTTACATCTTGAAAACGAACATTAACATCTGCCCCACGTGTGAATAGTTTGTACTGATTATTTGTTGATTGCTTCTTAATAAACCTATAAGTGCATATCGAGTCTTATTTTGGAGCCTCATCATGGACGACAAACTACCTGATATCGAACGCCCACACAACTCCCCGCCATACTAATAAGCCTAAAAATAAATCAAATGTGGATTATTAGGTGTTCAAAGCCTTTCATGAGTGTTTATCAGCGCATTTCCAGAACGCTCTTGTGATCGGTTCCTTGCCACCTTTTTAAAAAACCGTATTTACCTTTCTGCTCCACAAGTGCGGTAGTACCGCGGAGCCAAATAATTATCGACCCATTAAGTACAGTCACCTTAGGTCCAAAGTCAATCTAACATTCTACAACAATAAGGTTGAGTTTCCTATAAGTTACAAATGACTTGACATCTCTAATGACATTGATGACAATTTACTTGTGTAGTATGCGTATATTTATCACTTTTTCTAGTTATTTTCATTTTTATTTTTAAGAATCTCAAGTTTAATAAATAACTAACATAGTTTTCTTGTTATGGCTCGCGTAAAGTCTACTCCACCTACTGTGTAAAATATTTTAACTTGACACCTTATCCCTACTAAGGTTGTCTGGAAGAGATCGCTTATCAGCGATAAGACCGCCTGTTGTTTACCTGTGTTAGTTTTAATTGACAAGATTTCATATTTTCAAGACTTTAATTTTATTCGTTTTATAGATACTGTTTGGAAGGAGGAAGACACTTATAGTTTGAATTTTTCTCTAGAATGAATAATTATTTTATTATTAATTTATTAAGATGTACTTATTCTAAAAGACCGTAACTTCATTTCTACGACACAATGGACATAATATTATTATTACGTTAGTCCAATCTCTATATAAAAAAGTATCATGTCAACCGATAATTCTCTTACGCCCACTTGCGTGGACCAGAGTTAGCGTCTTAACCCGAGGTTAGGCGGCAAACCACGTACAAAAGTAGATGCTTAACTCTGGGTTAAGGGCTAACTCTGGTCCGCGCAAGTCCGCCTTAGGGCCACTTGCACGAAAAGTTTAACCCTGGGTTAAGGCACTAACTCGAGTTAAAATGACAGTTGTCGTATGAATCTGACGTTTACTAACTCGAGTTAGCGCCTTAACCCAGGGTTAAATTCAGCGTGCAAGTGGCCGTTAGTACCTATCTATCCATCTGTCAATAGCGTCAATGTCAAATTTGAAGTATGACAGCTTTTTTTCTCGTGAAAAAGGCAATGGTATTACTCGTATATCTATTCAGGCAAAGTATTGGTAAAACTCGATATTTTTATTAACTTACTTGTAATTTTGTAAATAAAGAAAAATAAATCTAAATAAATATTTTACCGTGTTCAGGAGGCAAAACCCTTTCGATTCGTATAGTAATTTTGCAGGTGTCACCAAAATGAAATGTTGTCAATTGTACTGTTTCTCTGTAATGTTTTTGTTTGGTGTAGAATAAAGTGTTTTGTATTGTATTGTGGTTCATTTAAAAATGACGGCCCGATCCACATATCTACAGACGTTAAACGGCATGGTTCAACGCCGCGAGACGCGGAGTCCGCGGGATTAAGGGACGTCGGGACGTGACGCCACTCACTGCCTTCAGTGAGTTCTAAAATATTAGCCACTCGATGAGACACAAACAACAAAAAGCAATTAATTTTAGTATTCATTAGAAGTCCTTGTTTGACCTAGAGCTGATCGGTCGCGAATCACCTAAGGCCCCGCGTTATTCAGTGGATCACGTGTCCATGAATCGGCTTTGCATACGCTGGGGCAACCTACTCAACAGTGGGAAACATTAATCACCTAAGGCCCCGCGTTATTCAGTGGATCACGTGTTCATGAACCGGCTTTGCATACGCTAGGCCAACCTACTCAACAGTGGGAAACATTAATCACCTAAGGCCCCGCGTTATTCAGTGGATCACGTGTCATTAACCGGCTTTGCATACGCTAGGGCAACCTACTCAACAGTGGGAAACATTAATCACTTAAGGCCCCGCGTTATTCAGTGGATCACGTGTCCATGAACCGGCTTTGCATATATACGCTAGGGCAACCTACTCAACAGTGGGAAACATTCATTATCCACATGGTTTCCGCTAAGCTGGATAGCAACCACCATAGATAGGCGCTGCCATAGATAGGATAGGTCATGTGAATGTCGGTTTTCTTTGCTTGCCCCATGTCATTATTTATTTATTTTTATTTATTTATTTATTATAACATATTAACAAACTTAGTTCTATAACAACGTCCCGCAAAACTGTTTTCACAGTTTGACTGTGGGATCCGCGAGTCTTAGTCTTAGTATACAAGTTACAGTTTACAAGCTACAGTTATTAAACATTAAGTAAATAATTTAAATTTAAATAATATTAAGGTAATGCTTAAATAAAGCTCTCTTAAATCTATTTTTATTAGGCTCTAGTCTCAAAGCGGCAGGTATGCTGTTGAGGATGTAAGGCAAGCGCTTCTCAATAAGCCTGTCTCCATAGTAGTTGCTCACTCTGGGTACAGCATATTTACCAGCGGCTACTGACCTGGTGCCATGTTCTTGGCTCAATTGCGATAAGTTAATCTCTTGATTGCCATGCTGATTAACTGCCAGTAAGTACTTGTGTCTAAGGGTCGCCGGTAGGATATTGCATAGTTTAAATAATTTATTATAGTCGTGTTTAAATTTATTTTTAGTTTTATTGTTCACTAGTAGTTTTAGAAATTTTATTTGCATTTTCTCTACTTTATCCAAATTTGTTTTAGAATTTAGGCCATAGCAATCAAGAGAGTAACAAATAATTCAAAGAACTCTATAGCTTAAGTGATAAAACCTTCCCAATATGACTCTTAATTTACTACAGATATAATCAATGTGAGACGACCAAGAAAAGTTTTCATCTATTTTCATACCAAGGTAAGTCATACATTTGACACGCTCAATTGGCTTACATTGGCATGAAACTAAATTATTATGAAAGCATGCGAAATCGTGGGTTACTATTATGGGTTGTGGGGAATCAGGAGGACATAATTATATAGGGTGAGTGTATAATTAATAATTTAGTTTTTTCCGCATTTAACACAATACCATTGTCGTGCGACCACTTGACTACGGCGTCGACGTCCCGCTGCACCGAGCGGCAGGTGCGGGCGAGGTCGGTGGCGGCGCCGGCGCGCAGCAAGCACAGGTCGTCGGCGAACAAGTGCGGGGAGCAGTGCTGCAGCACGCCGCACATGCTATTCACATGCAGCAAGTAGCACACCGGGCCGCAACCCGAGCCCTGCGGCACCCCGCACCGCACCCTCCGCTCGTCGCTCAGGGTCGATCCCACCTTCACCCGATAGGAGCGCTCAGTGAGGTAGTCACCGAACCACCGGTTCAATGGCTCGCCCACCCCGCACTCTCTCATGGCGTCGATAAGTGTATTCGTGTCCATAGTGTCAAACGCTTTCCTAAAATCGAAAAATACAGCAACAACAGTTTTTTTATCTGCCAAATAACCATTAATCTCATTTGTAAAGTTCGATAATAATGTACTTGTACTTTTGCCTTTTTGGAAACCATGTTGACACCTGTTTAATATACTATTTTTTTGTAGATATGATCCTAATTGGTTAACAATGCACTTTTCTATTACTTTGTCTACGCTTGAAAGTATCGCTATAATAAGTCATTTAAGTAAGGCTAAGGGACTGTTGCTCTTTCAGCCATCTAAGGACGGGCATGTTTTTGCGAAACTCAGAGCTTTGTCTTTATTTTTTATTTTTTTCTCGTTTTGTGTTCATTTAATTATGTGTGTGTAACCTTTCGTGGTTTCACCTGATGGTTCTAACGGAAGACCAGCGCTGACTTTAATGGCAGCATTACGCTGAGTTGGGACCATTTCGTGGCTACTTTCTTGTTTTATTTAATTATGTTAATTTGTTCTTTGTTATGCATGTCACGAATAAATGATTTTCTTTCTTCTTTCTTTCTTTCTTTCAACACCACTGTAAAATGGGTGGAATTTAGAGGTAAATATTTTAATGAGGAAATGCCCTCACCTGCTGATTTTAATCGTTTTATAAAGGATCACGCCGATATTTTAGAATCAGTACAACGTAGTAGATTTGAAAACCGAGCACTAATAAGCGCGAACCCATATTTTCTCATAATAAACATTAGAAGTTAGGCATGAAAACCTTTGCGATTTCAGCTACTCCTGGCGCCACTAATTTAGAGTAACTCATCTTAAGCCAGGCCAAAACCATAGAGATAATATTTCCGCGCGAGCTGGCAACTAGAACGCAAGCGCGCGGTTCAAGGCGAGGTAATGCCAGAAAAAGTGCCATTCATGGTGGCTCTGTTATAATTGTTAAAAGTACCCTTAAATCCAAAGAAAGAAAGGATATTATAAAGCTATCGATAGAAAGGATTGTAGAAATTTCTTGCGCAGAACTAGAAAGTTATATAATAATATGTGTTTACAGACCACCACTATCTGATTTTTGCACATTTGAATCTACCATGGAACATGTGTTAAAATTAGCAAGTAATAGCCAGAAGCATGTTATAGTTTGTGGAGATTTTAATGTTAACTTACTTGAAACGTCAAATAATACCACTCGGTTACTAAGTTTATTTACATCTTTTAATTTAGCTAATCTATTCTTTGAACCCACACGGATATTTAGGTGTTAGTAGTGCAACCTGCTTAGATAACATTTTTTGTAATTGCGAATGTTTGGATAAAGAAATATTTAATTGTTTTAATTCTGACCATAGTGGTCAGAAGGCATCTTTCTTAAATGATTTTTATCAAAAACCTCAGACGATAACATACCGACCTATAACTAGCAATCGTTTGGAATTATTCAAAAATAAAGTTCAGGCTAATCTTTCAGTGTTACCTTACTTAAAGAATGACTCTAAATTTAATAATAATTTTAAAATGAAAACTATTTCTAGGTCGAAAACCAAGTTTAGTGAATGGATACTGTAGGCATTCATAAGAGTAGAAATAGGCTTTATGAACTATACAAAGAGAGGGAGGACAATAAGAACGCCGACTTCCTAATTTATATTAAGAATTATTCGAGGACCTTTAAGCAAGTTTGTTTAACTGCTAAGCCAAATTTTCTTAGTCTTAAACTCAAATCAGCTGACAATAAAGTAAAAACTGTATGGAATATTATAAATAGAGAAACGGGAAAATCAAAAACACGTGACAATCAAGTCACCATAAACGCAGGTGACAAACAAATCACGTCAAATAAAGACGTTGCCTTAGCATTCGAAGATTATTTTTCTAACATAGCCACTAACACAACGAAATGTCTTAAATCATCCGCGGTTGAAGCTCAATCATTACTTTGCACTAATGTCAGTAAATGTAATATAAACTTTGAATTCAGCCCTGTAAATTCAGGTTCAATAGTTAAGGTATTTAAATCGCTTAGTTTAAAAAAGACTGAGGATTTGTGGGGCACATCAGTTAGAGTACTATTTCGTATCATAGATGTAATTGCACCCCATTTATCATTAATTTACAATAATTGTTTATCAGAGGGGATCTTTCCAGATCTCATGAAATATAGTAAAGTCATACCTCTTTTTAAATCGGGCAAGATGAGTGATTTAACGAACTTCCGTCCCATTTCCATACTTACCCGTTTTAAGTAAAGTCTTTGAGAAACTAATGCTGAATGATATGTTAGGTCACTTTAATAGAAATAAAATACTTAACAGTAACCAGTTTGGGTTTACCCGAGGTCGATCAACAATTGATGCGGCTTCTGTGCTCATTAAATATATATATAACAGTTGGGAGAAATCTTGTGATGCAGTAGGAATATTTTGTGATCTTTCTAAAGCTTTTGATTGCGTGGATCATTCGACCCTAATTTTAAAATTAAAACATTATGGATTGTCCAATAAAGCTTCAAGTCTTATGTCTTCTTATCTAAGTGATAGAACTCAAACAGTTGTTGTAAACCAAACGCAATCTGTTGGAGCTACAGTGAAATTAGGTGTGCCGCAAGGCTCAATTTTAGGCCCTGTTTTATTTCTGGTTTATATAAATGACTTACCACCAACAGTAGATAAACTTTGTGAGATTGTACTTTTTGCTGATGATACTTCATTAATTTTCAAAGTAGATAGAAAGTCCATTGACTACAGTAGGATAAACGCCACACTAGTTAAAGTACTTAATTGGTTTACTAGTAACAATTTACTACTAAATGCTAAAAAAACTAAATGTGTTAGGTTCGCTTTGCCTAATGTTAAACCGGTAGATTCTAGTATTTTTCTAAATGACGAGTGTCTGCAAATGGTAGATAAGGCAGTTTTTCTAGGCATAACCATAGATAAAAATTTGCAATGGAGTCCCCATATAGCGGTACTGGCAGGTAAACTAAGTTCGGCAGCTTACGCGGTTAGGAAAATTAGACAACTAACTAATGTTGAGACAGCTCGCATAGTTTATTATAGTTATTTCCATAGTGTGATGTCGTACGGTATTCTGGTTTGGGGTAAGGCAGCTGAAATACAAAGTATATTTGTCTTACAAAAAAGGGCTATTCGTTCTATTTATAACTTAAATTCCCGTGACTCCTTAAGAGAACTTTTTAAAGAAATTCACAACTTAACTGTAGCGTCTCAATTTATTTATGAGAATATTATTTATGTTATTAAAAATTTAAATTCTTTCACCAAAAATTCCGATGTACATAATCTAAATACAAGAAATAAAAATAAAATTGTTATCCGAAAATTCCGCGTCCGTAAAGTATATAAATCATTTGTTGGTCAATGCATTCATTTCTATAACAAATTACCTGACGAAGCTTTAACATTACCCTTTCCAGCACTTAAAAATTACTTATAAAAGTCGTTAATATCTAAAGCGTACTATAGGGTCGAGGACTATCTAACAGATAAAAATGCTTGGTTTAAACCCGAAACTTAGTCATTCATAATCTGTAAAATTGCAAAGTTGTTTGTCTAGGGGGTTTTTTCCATCTTCACGGCATAGATAGTTAATTGCCCAGTGTAAGATTTAAACTTTATCCCGGAAAATGGAATAAATTCCAAAAAAAAAAAGAATTCTACGCGGACTGAGTCCGCCACATCTTTCTTTTATTGGACAGGTGGAAAATCAAGTATCAAGACCTATAAATCCTATTACCCAGAAGTTGCAAGCCTTAAACTTGGAATTCCCTTTTATTCATGAGATTCTGGTAGACCTATATCTAATGACTTATGCCTTTTGATTTGGTTTCGGTTTGAAATGAAAATTAGGAGGAAAATGAAAGAAGTTTATTGGTTATAATATAAAACAAGGTAAACAATTAGTCAAGGTTGGAACCTCCTAAAAGTACCTATAATTGTGTCAGGAGATCCCACTCTACCTACAATGATTAAAAATAACGAATACTACGACCATTACCTACGCTCTGACTCTTTCTATAAAATTGAAATGTCACAATGACAGATAGGGACATAATATTATAATATTATTAGGTCTTTTATTTTAAATTATCAATATTACTAAAAATCTGCTAAGAACCCGATATCGGGTCGTTGGCGCTGAACGTGTTAGTGTTTTGAATGCCAGACAAATAATATTTTTTTTTGTCTTATCCATAAACGTGCAAAAACTAAAATGTGCTTAATAGTACATTGTTGCCTAGGCGCGGAAAGTAAAGGTTTTCCTGACGAGGTGGTTAGCTGGCCGAGCAATAGCGAGGCCTGCTAAAATACGAGTCAGGAAATCCTCGTTTCCGCCGAGGCATACATAATGCTTTTCTCAAACATGTGAGGAAATAACACAAATACATTTTTAAAAGCAATTAATTTAATTCACATAAAAAGTTATGGTGGTCATGTTTGGGCAATTTGTAAATAAAAACTTTATAGTTTTTCCAGGAGCCAGTTCAGGTTTTAATATCTATAGGCGGTATGGTACCTATTTCGTCGCTTTCGTCGCTTGAGCACATTTTTTCTAGTAAGTATTTCGCACAACAATAGTTTCACATATGCAGAATGAACGAATGTTACCGACTGTCAATTTTATTGTTTTTAAATACTAACCATAGACATTGGAATGCAAATTCAAAAATAAACACACGCACTGTGCTAAAAAAGCGAGCAGTTACCTCGGCTGTTTGGAATTTTTGTCTTGGTCCTTTTGATTTTGTATGCAATTGACAGCATTTTTAAGAAAAATATGGACATGGACGGAAAGTGTTTTCATATGGTTTATTTACACCTAGGAGTAAAATGAGGCACTTTCCGTCCTTGTGTTTCAATCGGAAAACCGGTCTTTCCGAGCATGTTTGAGAAAAAATATTTGTCCTAATCTGACCTGTCATGCCCACATTTGAATTGTATCCTACGAGTCAAAGCATAATTTTACTAAAATACGTATATAGTGCGTTTATGAATAAGCCTTCCACGCGAAGCGGGATTGTCACGGATTGTCAAAACAGGACGAAGTTAGACAGGACGCCCGGCCGGAGCAGGCGGGAGGTTGATCTCTTCCGGTCATTCGGCGGTTGGTAGCACGTCCCATCGTCTTGTGTCCTACAGAACATAAGTGCATGTATGAAAACAAGAAGTGTTTTGAACATAAACAATTACAAGACATGTTTGCATCAATAAAGATGATTACGTAGGCGAACTTATTTAATAATGTTTGTTACTCGCATACGTACTATTGGCATAATTTCGATCGGCATAAAGCATAAAGATGTTGCTCAAAAAGTCTTTTGTCATAAATGATCCTGCGCATAATACTTTCATTGTCATATTTGTACTATGTCATATATTTTTTAACCACAACGTTGAATAGCGTAAAAAAATAGTCATAATATTGAAGACCATTGTCATAAACCATAAGAATTGCAATGCATACATTATGCACTGAAAAACCAAATGGGTTGATTTTACTAAGTTTTATGGTAAAAATAGGACCTACACGTGAGTTTGGTTGAGTGAACCACTAAAAAGGTTGAAGCAACCTTTTCAATGTGTTGTTTTTACTAAGGTCAGGTGTTAACTCAACCAAACTCATAGGTAGGTCCTAAAATTTAGTAAAATCAACCCATTCAGTTTTTCAGTGTGCCAATAGATGTTTATGCGACGGCGTGTGATGCTTAGAAAACAGAACAGGATTTTATTACAGTAGTTTTGTTAACGTTGAACTACGTCAGGGGAGCCAGAAAATGGGGTGCTCCGGGGGTGCAGCCCCCGCAGTAAAAACAAAGAATCGTTACAATTGTATCATTGAATGATTAGGTAAGGGTTAACTTGTATCCCTTAGAATAGGCA
Source organism: Acleris laterana (assembly GCA_963966035.1). Lineage (NCBI taxonomy): Eukaryota > Metazoa > Arthropoda > Insecta > Lepidoptera > Tortricidae > Acleris > Acleris laterana. Next base: position 16,594,271 of record OZ014445.1, read on the forward strand.
CCCAGGCGGCGACACGCTGGCGTTTTAATAATTGCCGTGCGTTTGTTTTAAAAGAAGAAAAAATAGGTTAGGGTTAGTTAAACAATATAAAAGTTTGTTATATGTAAAATATAAGTAAGTAATATGTCTGAGCGCCCCATTAAGTCGGTTGGTTTCGCTTAGTAGTTCCTGCTCGGCTGCCGCGCTCCCCGTGCTCACTGTTCCCCCGGCCCACTCGCCGCAGACACCAGGCCCCTATCCCACAAAACTTTACAAGCGTACAATTTGACAAATTTGTACGGATCTCCATACAAAAAGTTGACAAATTTGTTAAATTGTAGGCTTGTAAAGTTTTGTGATATAGGGGCCAGGAATATCGCGGCGACGACGCTCTTGCTAGGCAATCGAAAAACCTACACATTTACTACGACAGATTCTATTATTTTAGCTAAAACTTGTAGATAACTGTTGATATTGTTGATGGACCTTTATGATCATGTTTTATTTGTAAAATGTATGTAATCGTGGATATATTTTCAATTAAGTTATAGGTGGTAGCTAAACTGCCAGTTACTTAGAAGTAAAAAATCGCATGGTGTGCTCACATGCCTGAGCGATCATCTACTCGTAAGTACTCGATGTTTGTTGTCAGATCATTGTTTATAACGACTAAAGTAAGAGCGGTAATAAAGTCTACTGTTAATTGTCAGTGTATTCGTGATTTCTATCAGTTACGTATATAACAAAAAAAAAAAACGGCCAAAATGGGTTTCTGGGTAGTGTCTATATCTGTGTATTTGTTTGTTATTAAACTACTCATGATCTTGATATCTAGAAAGTTAATAATTTAATCTTGAAATGGTGTTTTAATTACTAATTCTTATTCATTCAATATTCATGAATTTTCTAATAGGAACGTAAAATTTTCCATCATTTAGTGGCAGAAATAAGAAAGGTCCCACGGAAAGCAGTCGCACGGTGTTGTGTTGTGTGTATACTCGTAATAAGCGTGCGGCATGACGGATGACACGCGATCGACGAGGGACGGAAGGCAAAAGCGCGCACAGGCATTTTGACCACAATTTTTATGTCTTCGCTAACAAATAACCACCAATCACTGTATCCGCGTAACTCAACTTCAACTGAATCAGCGCATCGCAATGTCTGACCCGCTTATTTTAACCATTTAATAAAAAACGCGGGACCATGTCACACATATTATTGACCTACTCCCAAACTAAGCTCTTGGCTTGTACTATGGGTACCAGACAACGATATACTTATTGTTAATTATATAAAGAAATGCATGCCTAAATACAAAGACAAAATACTTGCGCTCATCAGCTCATCACACAAATAACTGCCCTTAGGCTGCGTTGCGTTTCCACCAGAGATGTGCGAGGATGCGTTGCATGTGTTTGTCATGAACCAAAAGAAACACTTTATTTACCTATCCTCGCTTAGCTTAGCTCTGGTGGTAACAGGTCAGCGGAGCGAGGTTTTTGTACATACAAAAGAAGGGAAAGATGTGTGCGAGGAATGTGTTGCGAGGAATGTGTTGCGAGGAATGTGTTGCGAGGAATGTGTTGCGAGGCGGCACCTAGCTCCGCTCCCGCCTCACCGCACCCCGCCGGCTTATTTAAAAAGAGCCCGATACACATCCTCGCTACGCAGCCTCGCACCGCTCAGCTACCTCGCACATCTTTGGTGGAAATATTCACACCGTTACACCTCCTCGTTACACAGTCTCGCACCGCTTAGTTACCTAGTTTGTCACTAGTCACTACTTACCAGTTAGGCTAACGTGTTGTGTTTGTTTCTAAAGTGATGCGGTTGCTGAAACATCGATGTGGTCTTATTAACGTACCAATCAGGTTCAAAGTTCAAACATTGATAATTAATTACACACATTACGGCATTACTTTGCGTGCTGAACTGCCAAATGATAATCCGTGGATACATCTAAGATGGCGCTTGCAAATATTTCGCGATCACTAAAGAAGATCAGCTCGTAAGCCGTTACTTGGTGTGACCCTGGACTGGTCTTTAGTGTAAACTTCACTATCGAACTCTTTAGCGACGTCAATTTACAAACGACTTCGCCGAGCGTACTTATCACTCTTATCAGCCAGCTAGGCCGCTGCGCGCGCGCGTTTTACCAGACCATTGTGAACTTAAAGAAATGTTTCTATTTAAATGGGTATGAGCAGGACATGAGCCTCAAGACAAACAAATATAAGTATTATTTTTATCGTAAGTAATTCGTTTCAAACCTGTATTTTTTAGGTAAAAGCACCTATTATGGACAAGGCTCCAGTGATGAACATTATAATTTTTTTTAATGAAAACATATCAATACTAAACATTTTATTCTAATAGTAGTAATCCCGAATAATTTAATATAATCTAATTGTAGCACTAAAAGCATTATCAATCTCAGAGACTTATGGCGCCGCACTAGCGACGACGCGCATCACTAGCGTCGCCATATCAACGTGAAAAACAGAGCCGTCAAGTACTTCACATTTGTCTCTCGACGCGGCCGTTTGCTATTTGATATTTCTAATTGTATATTTCTTTCTCGTTTAGTAAACCGATTTATGAAGAGTCGCATTATAATTTATAGTAGTTAGCTGGCGTATAGCAGCACCAAATTGGTGACCCCGACGATTAATAATTATGTCGGATAACGAGTTTGAAGATACGATGCAAGGAGCCGCCGGCCCGGCACAAGAGACTGCAGGGTCTGTCGACCGAGTTGCAGTAAGATTGCCGCCGTTCTGGGCGGACGACGCCGAGGTATGGTTTGCCCAGGTCGAGGCGCAGTTCGCAATATCGGGCGTAAAAGCCGATTCTACAAAATACTTCCAGGTAATTCGTGAATTAGACCCTAAAACCGCAAAGGAAGTTCGAGACATAATTACGAAGCCCCCGGAACAAAATAAATACGAAAAATTAAAAAAAGAATTGATAAACAGGCTGTCAATGTCAAAAGAAAACAAAAGACGGCAGTTGCTGCAGCACGAAGAGTTGGGCGATCGGAAGCCAAGCCAATTCCTCCGTCACCTTCGAGGATTGGCTGGCGACAGTGTCAGCGACGATTTTCTCCGTAGTCTTTGGTCGTGTCGCCTACCTACACACGTGCAGGCCATTATCGCTTCGCAAACTACTGCTTCGCTGGACGACATCGCTGTTCTTGCTGACCAAATACTTGATGCTACTCCTAACCCTTTCTTTAAGCAGGTGGCGAGCACAAGCTCTTTCGAAGATATGCTGAAGAGGATGGAACAATCCATCACGGCGCGCATCCAGAGCGAGTTAACGCAACAAATCGCACAACTGAGCGCCGGCAGCAGCAGCGGTTATCGTCGGGCGCGTTTCAACCGGAGCAGGTCGCGCAGTCGCAGCAGGTCCAAATCACACGGTCGGTATCAAGCTGTCAAAGAAGGTATGTGCTGGTATCATGGCAATTTTAATTCGAAGGCAAGAAAATGCATTCCGCCGTGTAGCTACAAACAGGAAAACTAGTACGACAGTCCATCGCGGCGGCAGCTGACTGTCACGCCACAACCAGCCGCCTATTCATAACGGACAACGTAAGCAAAATTCAATACCTTATTGATACCGGCTCCGACCTCTGCGTTCTGCCACGAAAATTCATGCCCAAATGTAAGTCGCCTGACAGCTACGCACTCACAGCAGCGAATGGTTCTATCATACATACTTATGGCATAGTCAAGCAAAATTTGAACCTAGGTTTGCGGAGGGATTTCATTTGGAACTTTGTCGTAGCAAGCGTAGATAAGCCAATCATAGGAGCTGATTTCCTTGCTCATTACGGCCTCGTCGTCGACTGCAAACACAGAAGGCTAATTGACAGCGTGACTACTCTCACAACAGCGGGACAACTTAGACATTGCGACCAAACCAGCATAAAAGCGATTTCTGGTGACAGCGAGTACCACCGATTGCTAGCGGAATATCCCAGTTTAACAAAACCGTCTGGATTGCCGCGAGAGGTAAAACATTCAACTGTGCACTACATCCGAACTACTCCAGGTCCTCCAGCATTTTGTAGGCCACGCCGTCTAGCTCCTGATCGGCTGAAAATTGCGAAGGAGCAGTTTGAAGAAATGCTTCACGATGGCGTGGCACGACGATCCGATTCACCGTGGGCGTCGGCACTGCACCTTGTGCCCAAGAAGGGAAATGGTTGGCGACCGTGCGGGGATTACCGCGCGCTCAATGCACGCACCATCCCCGACAGATATCCCGTCCGCCATATAGAGGACTACGCCCACCGTCTAGCAGGTAGCAAAATATTCTCAAAAATTGATTTAGTCAAAGCCTACAACCAAATTCCTGTTTACTCGGATGACATTTGCAAGACAGCTGTCACAACACCGTTCGGGATGTTCGAATTCCCCTTCATGCCATTTGGTCTTCGAAATGCAGCTCAAACCTTCCAGAGGTTCCTGGATGAAGTCCTCAAAGACCTGGACTTCGTCTACTCGTACATCGATGACGTACTCATTTTCTCCAAAGACGCCGAACAGCACTTAGAACATCTGCGGCAAGTGTTTGATAGATTTCAAGAGTATGGTATGCTCATCAACGAGTCCAAGTGCAGTTTTGGTCAGAAAGAGGTCACATTCCTCGGATTTACAGTCTCTGAAGACGGCACTCGTCCTATTGACGATAAGGTAAAAACGGTGCAGGAATTCCCGCCACCCAAGACTGTAGGCGGATTACGCAGATTCCTCGGCATGCTGAACTTCTACAGGAGGTTTGTTCCTCATGCTTTTTTCCTGAGAAAGGATGCACTGCGTGGATCTCTAGAGGCCCCATACACTGGCCCACACCGCGTCTTAAGTAGAACGGACAAGACTGTCACTGTAGACTTACTCCGAGGACCAGTGACTGTCTCAGTTGATCGTGTAAAGCCAGCCTATGTTCAGAATGACACGGCTGCAGCTACAGCAGCTGACTCCAAACCTAAAGCTGTTGCTCCCGCTGGGACCACTCGTTCTGGCCGTATTGTCACGTTTCCTATTCGCTTTCAGGCAGGACTTTGAGACTCCCAGGGGGGTCCTATGGCGCCGCACTAGCGACGACGCGCATCACTAGCGTCGCCATATCAACGTGAAAAACAGAGCCGTCAAGTACTTCACATTTGTCTCTCGACGCGGCCGTTTGCTATTTGATATTTCTAATTGTATATTTCTTTCTCGTTTAGTAAACCGATTTATGAAGAGTCGCATTATAATTTATAGTAGTTAGCTGGCGTATAGCAGCACCAAAGACTTATATTTATGCAATTGTTCATAACTGGAGCACTGTCCATAATAGGAGCTTTTACTTACTTACTTACTTTTTTACGGCTTCTTCTCGCAAATATAGCGGTGGAAGTGTTGACATGGCAATGCATAAATTCTCTTATTACGCGGCCAGAAACCTCCACATAGGAGATTGGGGCTGTAGTTAACTGCCGATGAATGAAATACTCTGTATCCTTTGATGTCATTGTAAGGCATACCTAGATAAAAAATAACCAATAAATAAAAATTCAGCATGTAAGTAATACCAAGGGCTGTACAGTCGACGCGATAAATATGTTTACACTTTAGTACCTTGTCTATTTAGCGTCATGTTTAAACTGCCATTTGAAATTGTAATACCTAGCGGGTAAAGTGACGAGGTACTAAAATGTAAACATATTTATGGCGTCGACTGTACAAGCCTCACTTCTGGCGGCGGCGGCGGCTTCTCTTTGGTATCACGTGTAGTCAGTGTTGGCATCAATCGATTAAACATTTAATCGATTAAATTAATCACGATTAAATTTTAATTGTGATTAAATTATTTGCGATTAATTTTGATCGTGATAAGATAATAATTAATCGCAATCTATTATTTTAATTAATCGTCAATCGTAAAGGACGATTTTTGTGCATGTTTTGTGGAAAACACCCTAAAATGTCGAATTATTTAAATCCGAATTAGAAAATACCGAATTTCTTTATTTCTTATTTTTACAATACCGAAAAATTTAAGGCCGATTATATTACCGAGTATTAAAATCGCGAAAACCTTTTTCCGAATATTATATTTACGATTGTTGACAATTCCGAATATATGAATTTCGATAATTCACAAACCAGATCGGTAATGAATAAAATAAATGTTTAAAAAAAATAAAAATCCGCCTTTGCGTTTTCGAAGGCGGGTTTATGTTTTTTAAAACTGTAATTTTATTTTATACTTTTTAGTGAACATAATAAGCTGTTATGCAGTTCCAATTCTTAGTTGATATGAAACTTGAAGACATTCCTAGCTCCCCGCGAGCTCGCGGGGAAGTCATAGTCATATAGACAATTAACTGCTCTTCGTTATAGGCGCTCAACTATCTTAATCGAGATATCTTATCGCCATCCTGGAAATGTGGCGTTGAGGAGTTCCGTTGGCCATTTGTGGTTTTTATCATCAGTTCCGCTTCACCAAATAATTATTTCTGAATGCAAATGCTGAATTTGCTACTAAAAATACTGAATTCGCTATATGTATGCCTATAATATTTGAGGAGCTCCTTCAATTCCTCATGGATTCCCTTATCAGTTTACAATTTAGTGACCCCGGAAATATATTATGGTCAATCAAACAAAACAAAATATTTCTAAAACCGGACCATAAATGACAGAGAAATCGGTGAACATATATAAGTATAAAGAAATACATACGAGTACACAGGATACAGTTAGTACAGTGCAGAACGTAGAACCTCCTCTGCTTTTGAAGTCGTTTAAAAACTGATAAAAACATTTTAGAGTAAAGGTAATTGAACTTTTTTCCTTTCTGGTAGATGCAATTTCTACTCACGAAAATCTTCCTGATAATCGTAATCTGGATTAACGATTAGCGATTATTTTTAATTAATCGTTAATCTAGTTTAGTGATTCAAAATGAAAATCTTTAATCACGATTAACTTCTTAATTGTTATAAAAATTACGTTACGGAAAACTATAAAAAACTGAGTTTGTAAATGCGCAGACTGAGCACTTTTATATGACAAATCACTTTCCTTGTCCAGCACGCCATTCTAGATCGCTTTTGAAATATTTAGAAAAATAATTTAATATTTTTTTACTGAAATAAATGCGAGCAAGCCAGTTATACAACTTTTCAAGTTGATAGCTTCTATAGTTTCAGAGAGAAACTGCTGCGACAGACAAACACCGAAGTCTCACCATATAATATTTAAGTTCCTAAGGGTTCCTTTTTTACCATTTTGGTACGAAACCCTAAAAAAACGTAACATGGACAGAAGCAGAAAAAAAATTGCGATTTTATAATTGAGTATTGTTACGCCGATGGGATAAGGCGTCAAAGGTACCTAGCTTTATCTTATCAAACACCAGATTATCAAACTTTCGCCTATTTTGCAGTTACTTTCAAATGCCTGAAACACGTTTTCAGTCGGTTTCAGGCTACCCTCTATCAGATTACGACATAACCTGAAAACCCATTTTCAAACTTTTTCGGAACCCTTTATGGGTCTTTGAAGTAAATGGAAATTTCCCACTGAGAGTGAAAGAGACCGCATGACTAGAAAGAGACAGCGAAACTGAGCACCTTCAAGAAGCGTGTGAAATATATAACACGATTAGAAATGAGACAGCAAAACGCGGAACTTTCCCGATCCGTGAGACAAGGACATTGCGATTGTAAACAAGGTCGCGGTGTGTAGAACATTCCAGCAACGTACCTATAGTCCTGGTCGTTCTCGGCGGGTCAAAGTACATCGATAATTCCGGGAGGCATTCTGGAAGGATCCGACACTGCGACTGTAAAAGGCGACCGATTGCGGCAGGGAGACATTCTTTACTTGGAAAACGAGTAGTGCCAACACGAGCGATCATCTATGAACGCATGCGAAAGCAGAATTGATGCGTACGCATCTTGATACTAAAAACAGTTTTAAACGGACAAAATGCGAATCGGTGCTGATGGATGTGACTGTAGGTATTTGAAGTTTATTGTACGATGATTGTTTGGAACGAAGTGAGTTCGTTAAGTATATTTCTGAGTTTCCCAGGCCTGACAAAAACTGTGTACATAGTACATACATTAAATCACGCCTGTTTCCCAGAGGGGTAGGCAGACGCCACTTCTTTCCACTTGCTACGATCTTGACACCTAGGTACTTTAAAAAAACCAGGGTGCTGGTAACACACTGTATATCTGTAGAGTAGAGTAGCGAGCGTAGGTATGAAAAGCGAAGTATATACCAGTGATTGACATCTGTAGGTATAGTCTTTATTATTTCTAGCGAGCCGATCTTCTACACAAAGGCCATTGTTTGTGTACAATACTATTATCCTTCTTTGTGTCCGTAACCGCAAGCCGATTACATACAAAAAAGTTAGAACTACATTGAATGTCCATAGAATTATCAACCCTATCCTCTTAGTCAGTAGGTTTAAAATGTAAAGTGTCAGGATACAGATATGTACAGATATGTATACTTATCTATTTTGTGGTAACTGAAGTATCAAGTACAACAGTCTGAATAGGATCCGTAGAGGGTATGATATTAAAAATAGGGTAACCATGATTTCGGTACCTAATCGGTGATTTTATTACAGGGAAAATAAACAAAAAAGGAAATTGCTTTTGTTTCTTGTAACTAGGTAATATTGCTTGACCATTAATTACCGAGTCTGATAAATTGGTTTCTGATCTCGTCGTCGATGTCACCCTGTATTATTATGACCGTTGTGTATATTATAAACCCACTATGTATGTTGAGATTTATTTAATAGTTTACGTACCCATTTATACCTACGGCGCATTCAGATCAGTAATTAAGAAACTAAAAAATATATTTTCAGGGCGCGTACATGTAACGCAATTTTTCAACTAGCACAGTATACAATACACATTATAATTATAAAATTTAAATCGTTGTTGCTACACTTGCTTATTTTCAACCGACACCGAAAAACGGAGGTTCTCAGTTTGACCCGTAGGTTTGTCTGACGTCTATCTCACGTTTAGCTGTTCCGGTTAAGATGTGGTTTTCAGAAAAGTATTATGTTACATTTTTTTTGTTTGAGATGCAACCAATATTAGTATACATTTCGTGGATTGGAATTCATTATGAAAACCACAGATGTCCACCGGAATTCCTCAACAGTACCTATACCGGTACCGGTGGCGATAAGATATCTCGATTAAGATAGTTAAGGGACTTTTCATCACACTTGCTCGTAAATATGTAGTGTCCTAACATGCTAGAAAAATCGACCGTAAATCCAAAATAATACCATTACGCTTTTTTTTTACCATTACGCTTCTAACGTGCGTAATAGCTTTTTTTTTAAATATTATACGTGGACTCAAACTATCACAATACGTCAGGACCCCAATTCTTGTGCCATTCGATATGAAGTTTCATTCGAGATTCTAACAGACTCTCGTTTGTAATTATTTCTTTACCACCCTTAATACACAATGTACTATTAAATAAGAATATTAAATTATTTAAATATGACTCACCCGGCGTTACTTGCGTCGAGCTTGAAACGTCTTTAAGTTTCATGTCAACTAACAAGTGGGACTACATAACAGCTTATTATGATCACTAAAAAGTATTAAGTAAAATAAAAAATATGTAAAAAAAAACATAAAACCAAACAAGTCGGTGCGACTCACAATATTTTAAAATAAGTTATGTTTTTGCGTTTTTGCAGACAGTTTTTTGTTGTTTAATTTATAACTTACACTGAAGTCGAGATCTCGCTAACGGAATGATTATATTAATATATTAATATAATTAATCTTTATTCAGACCAACGAGGATCATTATGTTAGTCATACAAACAGATAGATTTACTTAAGGAGTAATCTAAGTAAACACAAGAATTACCTTTTTTTTGCTGTACGTGAAGCTTCCAACAGTGCTTCACGTACGGACAGTCGAGCTTGTCTGCGAACACGCTCAGGAGGCTGTTGGCGCTGGCCTGCACCCTGCGCACCAAGGAGGCGCGTAGGCGCTGCGCTTGCGCATAGTAGTGTAAAAACAGTCTACTCGAGCTTAGTCTATTATACTCACCATGGATGGTCATAAAATCTCGAGTGCCGGCCCGATATAGGCCCAAGAATATCTCTTGGTCGTAATAGGGATGCGGGGGGGTCGTCGTTGATGGATTCATTAGAGACGTTGAAACATAGCTTCTTGGATAATAATTAAATTTCGAATAACTTCGCGTTCTTCGGTTACTGTTCCTTATTTTTACAAACTTGTTACCATTCCAAGATAAGGTGGTCCAAGAATTAACATAACTATAAGATAGCCACACGCGCCTTGAAATTTTGTAGTATACCATAAAGCTGCTATAAAAGGCTACATATCTAGTGGTCGTTGGTACAAATCCTATATCTGAGGCGATCTTGGCCTCCACTTCACTCTTTATAATGAGGAGGTTCCCCCCCTCCGCCTGGCACGACAAAACGGCACGGGCCCACGGCATCCCCATCCTGTGTATCTTGTAGCAGGTCCCAGTACTTTTGTAGAGCCGGTACCCTGAGGACACAGAAAGAAAACAATATTTTCACCTCAGCACCTCAAAAAGGCAGGTTTTCTTCGGTAATATTTGAGTTTGCTGAGAGTGTGAGATAATAGTACATTGTGTATTAAGGGTGGTAAAGAAAGAATTACAAAAGAGAGTGTTAGAAGCCCGAAGCCGAAGGCTGAGGGCTTTAATGACTCGAGCTTTGTATTTCCTTTACCACCCGTGTAACATACAAAGTTTTTCATCACAATTGCGAGGAAATGAAATAAAATCAGACAAAAGATCATATTTTTAACTTATTAGCGGCAGACTACATCATTGTCTGTGACTTACCACAGATAATGTCAAACGTGTTCGGAGTCCGATTCTAGTGACATATGAGATCAATAGTTTATTATGCGAGATTGTTAGGAAATAGTATTCAACTGACATTTCATCTCGAATGAAACTTCATATCAAATGACACAAGAATTGGGGTCCTGACGTATTGTGATAGTTTGAGTCTACGTAAAATTAAAAAAAAAAAGCTATTACGCACTTTAGTTACGTAATGGTAAAAAAAACCGGGCAAGAGCATGTCGGACCATGCTCAGTATAGGGTTCCGAAGCCGTAACGACAAACACAAAAAACTATCTCAAAAATCAACATGTATGAACCAATTTTCTATTTAAAGTTATTAGGCGCTGTCTTAGATGATTTTTAGTAGGTATAAACCCGTTAGTCGCCGGTATCTCAGGAACTAATTAAGTCTACTTAGTAATTATTCTTTTTCTTATAAATTCGTATATAATATCTCAAACAAGAGCCAAGCTTTTAAATGTGAGATCAGTATACCTATGTAGGTAGTTAGGTATCTAAACTGCTTCAAACCGACTTTAAATTACAATAAAAGTTAAATCTTTTATTTAGTAATTAATAGAAATTGAAAAAAAAACAAGGTCCCGTAAATAGAATTTTAAGTTTTCCAAACGATAGGTACTCAACTCAAATCAATAATCTAATCGAAAATTTATAAACTTTCAGATCGCAAATCGCAAACTTGTAGGTAGCATTATGAGCGCGGCTGTCGCTCGATTTGTTGCTTGGACAGTTTGACTCCCCCGCGCGTCCTGCACGCCCCGTTAACAATTTTTTCTATCAAAGTTATCATAGGCGATTTTGATAGGTATAAACACTTTAGTCGCCTGTATCTCAGGAACTAATCATGTCTACATAGCCGTGATAGTTTTCCTTTAAAATTCGTTATATGCGCTTTCGTTAAAGATATTTTTCAGATTTTTAGTATTTGTAGTTTTGGCTGTAGGGGGGGGGGGACACTTGACTCTAACAAAAAATAGCGCTTTAAAGCTTAATATTTCATAAACGGATCCCTTAATCGAAAAATTGTTGTCATAAACCCGCAATATTTTTGAAAGACCTATCCAACGAAACCCCACACTATGGGGTAGGCAAGAAAAAAAAAAGGCATCCCCACGTTACGTGTAGGGGAGGTGAATTAAAAATAAATATTTTTCAAAATGTTATTTTACCACTTTGTTGGCGTGACTAATATGTATATTCATGCCAAATTACAGCTTTCTAGTACTACGAGTCTCTGAGCTAGACTGGGGACGGACGGACGGACGGACATGGCGAAACTATAAGGGTTCCTAGTTTGACTACGGAACCCTAAAAAGGCCCGCGGGTATTATTTTCGATTTACGGTCGATTTTTCTAGCATGTTAGGACACTATTTACGAGCAAGTGTGATGAAAAATAACTTTTTAATTAATAAAAGCCGGGCATGTAAAACTATGCTCAGTGTAGAAATTTAATAATTCAAATTTCAAAATATTTGTTTAGTAAATTGGGCACATGAGGGCTCTTTTACACGTCGGTATTATTACCGACGTGTAAAAGAGCTATAAGGAGTGAACCTATATTCTAGAGCTTCGGAAAAGACTATCATTGCGGAGAAGAAGCGCCGCAAGAAACTGGACCAGCAGGGTCGCTTTTTCCAATCATTAAATACAATAATACTGAAAAGTAACACTTACTGGACTGTGCGAATAGAAATGCAAGTTAAATGTATTACCTAAACTAAGTTAAAAGTGTACATTTGTAAAATATGTGATTCGGTACATGTGTATTCTATAAATATGTAAATACAGATTGATTGATTTAACCTGTAACGCTATTTTTCTTACATTTCATCCATTGTTTATACCTAGTTTTTGTTATCTGGTACAAAATCTGTGGAAACTCTGAAAAGGACTTGGAAACAGTGGTAGCACCCCTAGAGACTTTTGTTCAGGACTTTCAAATCTATAACATATCAAAATCTCAGGATATTTAACTGAAACCACATTTTCCATACTTTAGGTCCGGGTCCTTTTTCACTTCAGCGGTTTTATTAAGTTCATAACAATCATCAATACGGAAAATATTGTTTGACCGTTGGAATGCCGGTAGACATTTTTAATATTAGCACTAGTTTTTCACTTATTTTTGATATAACTTCATATTGTCCTCGAAGTTTCTGTCACTGTACGGCGTTTTTTATCAACCGTTGGTACTTTACACTATTTGATGTGTTTATTTTTTGATTAGGACTGCACCGAGCAAAACGTCGAGCGTCCAGTGGCGCCCTCATTACTTTTATTGTGTTTTCTACTTAAGTGAAGAATTTCCTTGCAATCAGACGATACATTTTTGTAGCGCAAGTAAAAACACAATTTATGGGATACGTGACATACTTTAATAACAATTACCCTTTGATTAGTCAGGTTAACTGGAAAAGGTGGCCACTTTTTTTCGTTAAGTTGATAAATCGAAGGTGAATTGTTACTAAACTATGTGATATACCCTATAAGTTGTGTTTTCATTTGTAGTAAGTACAAAAACCTACCAACCAATTTCATACATACATACACATACATAAACTCACACCTTCATTCCCAGAATGGGGTAGGCAGACCTACAGAATTACCAACAACTCTAAAAGCTTGTTAATAATTTCAATTTCAAGAAAATACTTTAGTTGAATAGAAAACACAATAATAGTAAGGAAGGCGCCACTGTACATCTGGTGTACGCTCGGCGTAGTCTTAAGAACACGGAACTGATGTAAACAGTGGTAATGGTGGTGACCTCTCCCATATTTATTTTATTTGTAAAATCATGGAAATAAAGGATCCACAGGTATTATTATATGAATGATTGCATCTAAAATAGTGCAATCTTCAGCGTTTTTTAAACATTTGCACCTTAAAGGATAAGTTAATCCAGAGAAAACCAAAAAAATCAGTAAAAAATTACGAATGAGGAAAACTTGGGATCTAAAACTGTAAAATTTGTATCGAAATTAAGTAATTTTCAAAGTTACATATCTGAAACATAATTATTATGAAAATGCGCATTGAGATTATACTATTACATAAAGAAAATTTTCAACGTAGGTTTTTTTCAAAACCGTCTGCTAAGTGGGTTAAGTAATTATTTGTATAGAAATTAAATAACTAGATGACTAAATTATCTATTGTCGTGTCGTGTTTTTTATACCTGAAATGGTGAAAGAGGGGCCGTGAATTTATCTTGTAAGGCAATTTGTTGTTTTTAAGGTTATATTAGTATTATAATAGTAAGCCATGAAATTAAAATGGTTTATATGGACAGCCTACTTAAAATTAACTTCTAGACTTTTCAAAGAAAAACCTTTGAAGGTGATGTACTTATAACAGAGGTTCTGACTCTCCGCAGACGAAGTAGTGGACGGGAAGCTAGTATTGTATTTAACTCATACTCGTCCCGAAGCAGCCATTTTCCCGACCTCTGCCGTTATGTACTTTTAACTCTACTGCCATTGTCAAATAAATAAAAGCTACCAAAACGTTGAAAATACGATAACAGGTCAAAGATGACATGGTTTTTACCTTGTGGAATGTCGGGTGTATTGGCGCCCACGGATCTCAAATATGCCATAACACGTTAACTGTGATGGTAGTTACGTTGTTCTCCGAGGACGGCGTATACACATACATAATATCCTATTTTTAAGAGCCCTTACCATCGTCAAGGGTGCCGCATTCGTTGAAGCCTTGTGTGTTGAAATCGGTTATGTTTCGGAAGCACACGTAGGGATGCTTCTTATTGCAGTAGAAGGCCTTGAGGGTGCCATCCGGGCGCAGGATCATGCAACGTTCGGTCCCAAGCGGTACCACGACGGCCCAATAGGCCCAGCGCTCTATTTTCGACAGCTCTACCCCTGCCAACACAGGGACATCAGCAGTTCAGTGTGTGCTGTAGTAATGTGTATATTTAATGTGCTATGCTGCTCTGCCGTGTCAGCACCTACAGCAGTAAGGCGTAATCAGGCTTTTTCGTTTCTAGATACTGCCATCTATATACCACATAAAAGCATTTCCCATTTTCATATTACAAACATCAGATCGGTATCTCCTGAGCGTAATTAATTGAGTAGCGTCAGTATCCGCCATTCTTGTGTATCTGTAGATACAGCAGCTCGCGTTACCTAATATGTATGAATTTTCAAACTTCTCATAATTAAAAATAGCTACAATAAAATTATTGATTGTATAGTTGTATTTTTTTAATCTCTTCTAGTGTAGAATTGTATTTACTTCAGATGAAAAATAATATAAAAAATATCCTTCAATAATGCGAGATAAGTGTGTCCAGTGGGAAAGTTGTAACACCCCAAAATCGGGTTGTCACTTTTTCTCTGTCATACTTACAGTCATCCTTTCTTTTGTCGGAAAGCCTTCCGCGCTGATTCCTGGCTGAGTTTAGCGTCTACTGTTTGACGAGCGAACGAGTTTCAAGCCACATACACCTGGTAACCGGTGTTTTAGTATATCAACGTTGATCACAAACGGTCGACATAAACACTGCCGTTTTTACACTTGGATACTCGTTTTGTCTCACATAGTTCAACACGGAGCTTTTGTATTCCAGAGCAAGGTTCCTGTGCCTTATTTGGAAGTCGTATTTAACCGGTTTACACTATCTATTCCTTTTTATTTTCAATTGAAAACCCAGACATTGTTATCGTTTGTTAGCCGTTGTTGTCATAGTATGAAATGTCACTTTGACTTTTGACAGGAGGTTAAGGCGTTCGCACATCGGCTTTATTATTCTGTTTTGGGTGTAGTATCTTTTTATTTTTGAATTCTTATTTACTCGTTCTAGATATTTTTTTTCACTTAATTTCAGCTAAGCAAAAAGTATTTTCTTTATTGAGAGGAATCAGAGGTATTGAGGTTTTAACGTCAATGTGAGTATGGTAGGTGGCAACACCGGTAACGCCAGAGAGCGTCACTTGGTGTTTGCCGATTAACCTTTGGTATGCCAGAACGTGGATCTACGGAATCCCGTTATACTGCCGGAACGCGGATCAGCGTTCAAACGACCCCACGCGATTTTTTTCGTTATTCTACACTTTTTACAGACCAATTAAGTCGAAATTTGCTTGAACATTTTTTAGTGAGTGAAGTTATCTTCCAATCAAAACAAACCATTCATTTTCGTTGCTATACTCTTATGAATGTGTTCAAAATATCGGGAACGCGGATCCACGTTTTGAATCATTGGAGATTATGAGTTCCAGTAAATATACTACTGATGATGTATTACTAAATTAAACAATAATAAAAACTTTAATACATTACCTGCTAAATACAAAAATCTGATAAGACGTACATTTTGTAGTTTTGTAGATATTTGATATCAAAAACTTGAGTTGCAGTACTACGTAACCGTTGATATTTCGCGGCACACAGCAATAACGTCACTACGCCAGTCGCGGCATACCAAAGGTTAAGGATGGAGATTTAATTTAGAACAGGCCTAGGTGGTTTCCTTGTTCTTGACGCTGTGTCTTACAGTCTAGATGTCTTATTTTCACCGAGAATAACTGAAGTCTTAACGTGCGTTGTCACGCGTCTGAAGGGTGAGTATTTCATTTGGAAGGGGCGCGTCGCAATTGTGTTACGTAATCGCCATGTTCTATTTCTAAAAGTGTATCGGTCTATTTCAGATGTTCTTTACGGTGTTATTGATAACACCAACTCCGCGGTCTCCGAGTATAAAAGCCAATTGCCTCTAATTTACTGCCCGAAAGGTAAACTTTATTCGTTAAAAGTGATGTGTTGTCTGAGGATATGTCCTTGTTTGTTCCTTTACTGAGACGTTATATTGTACGTTTTAGGGTTTCAAGGCTACCCCGGAAATTTCAAGTCTGCTCCGGAGATGTTCGGGTTAACCTATAACCTCAAGGCGGAGGTTATCTTCGTGCATGCGGTGTGCTGAGACGGCTTCGACGGGTTTGTGCACGAGGAAGTAGCCGTGCGATGACGAGTACACTTCGCGTGGGATCCTGACGCCTGCGTTCACTGATGTCGCGTGACGTTGACTTTCTTTTCTTTTATTTTCTTTATTTTATTCCGCGTTTACTCTAACCTATTATACGTCGTCCATCCTTAGACCGCGTTGGTAGCAAGCGCCTCTTTTGTAATGTTTATCAATTCTAGTAATGGAAAAGAACTGTACGGGTTTACTGATGCTAATCTCGTAGGTAACCCGGATTTTTCCTTACTTACTCGTTTGTAAGGTTATCAATCCTAGTAATGGAAAAGAACTGTACGGGTTTACTGATGCTAATCTCGTAGGTAACCCGGATCTTTCCTTACTTACTTTTTAGTATAATAAATATTTGCAATTACTAGTAATGGAAAATTTCGTTACGGGTTTACTGATGCTAATCTCGTAGGTAATCCGGACCTTTCCTTACTTACTTTTTAGTATAATAAATATTTGCAATTTCTAGTAATGGAAAATTACGTTACGGGTTTACTGATGCTAATCTCGTAGGTAACCCGAACCTTTCCTTACTTACCCTTTGGTATAATAAATATTTGCAACTATTTCTTATGTGTGTGGAAAGGCGTGGTTAATTAGAATTAAGAACTAAAAGGGAGGACGCTCTCTAATCTTATTACTCTGTGTTGTTCATTCAGAACATAGTGTAGTGCGAAGAATCTGAGTCTGTACTTTCTTTTTTTACGAAGTTATAAATTAAATACACTTAATTGTGACAATTTGTATAATTTATAAAGCCATCACCATCGATCCTGTTTGTGGCCAGTCGCTCTCTCTCTCACTCTACGGCGCCCAATTCCTTTAGCGATTGGCCCTCGAGCCAAGTGACCACACGACCCCAATCTCATGCTGCGGGCGAAAATCGAGTGTTACAGTGGCGTACCCAACGTATGGCTTGAAGGATCGTTGGTGTGGTTTTAGTTATTAGGTTCATAGTGAGGCAGGTCTAAGGATTGGCACATAGGTTAGGTATCTCTAACTTTAACTAGCACGTTAGGAAAAATTAGATAAGACGACTTGTCCTTGTGGTTTAAGTGACTTTCTTCGCCATTTTAATTTTACTACTGTTTACTTTATTAGCACTTACTACTATCTACCACTCTTGGTGTTTAAACTGTTATACTAAGTGTCTAACTTATACACTCTGTTAAAATGGACTTGTCAATTAAAATAGAATGGCTGACAAAAGAGGAGCTTGCGCATGAACTGACTAAGTTACAAATACCTTTCTCAACATCAGACACATGCGACATCCTACGGAAGTTGTTCCGTCAAACGCGGTCTCTTATCCGACGTGGCAGCCTCAAACCAGGCACCAGCGCTCCAGTTGATCCCGCTGGCGAACTAACACTTTGTCGCTCTGCGATTAAAAACCTGCAGAAGGAGGTGGCTGAAGGAACAACACTGTCGGAGGCTCGTAAAGAACGGCTGAGGGGTCGAGTTGAATATTACCTAGGTCGTTTGGAGGGAGTCTCAGATCAAGGAGATGTGGTTCAAACCCTCAAAGGTGTTCTGGTCAGTTGCCTAACTACTCTTAACCCCGAGGGGGACTCTTCCGATTCTGAGGAGGAAGTTTTCAGCTCTCCAGCGAAGCCGCAGACTACGGTGACGTGTCGAGCCGAGCCGCGCTACAACCTTGCTAGTTTAAACCTTAAATACAAAGGGGATACGTGCGTACGTGCTTTTATTACGCGCCTGGAGGAACTCCGGGTGGCACGCGAGATCCCTGAACGTGTTATTTTCACCGGTTTTCCGGATATTCTGGACGGACCAGCTCTCTTTTGGTTCCGTTCGTGTAAGGGTGACTTTTCGTGTTACGCGGACCTTTTAACTGCTCTTAAAGCAGACTTTGATATTCCGGATTATGACTTTAAATTATTAGGTGAGATAAGGGCCCGCACCCAAGCTAAACACGAGTCTATCGTGGTGTACCTGTCCGTCATGGGTGCGTTGTTTTCTCGGTTGACTTCACCGCTGGCGGAAGCCGAGCAATTGGACATTTTACTACGCAACATAAGGCCTGGATATAGCCGTGAGTTGGCTTTAATTGACGTGCCCTCTATACAAAGGTTGAAGGAACTGTGCATGCGTCTCGAGCTTGCAGGTTCGCGCTCGGATAATTTTACTGAACCATCTTCATCCGGTTACACGGT
This sequence comes from Acleris laterana, assembly GCA_963966035.1. NCBI lineage: Eukaryota > Metazoa > Arthropoda > Insecta > Lepidoptera > Tortricidae > Acleris > Acleris laterana. The sequence goes on from OZ014445.1 coordinate 16,613,351, forward strand.
AGCTCCGGACGTGCAAGTGCGAACGCGCAATGCCCCTGCGTTCCGTAGACAGGAGGTTGGCTCTGTAGACAAGCCCGTGGGCCCGTATTGTTTCAGGTGTAAGCGGACGGGACACAAAACAGGTCGCTGCCCGCGATCTCGCGACTTGGTGTGTTTCGTGTGTGGTCACCCGGGCGTACGCACGCCGGAGTGTCCTAAGTGCAAGGAGAGGGGTTGTTCTCCAAAAAACTAGACTATCAGGTCTCGCATAAAACTTGTAATGCGCGACCTGTCAAAACTTATTTTCTACCTTCTGCTGACGACTACCGTCCCTACTTGACTGTGCAGGTTCTCAATGTGAACGTTTGCGGCCTTCTTGATTGCGGCGCAGCGTGCTCTGTGCTTGGAGCGAACGCACACGTCAAGTTCTTAAATTTAAATATAAAAATGTTACCATTCGACCGGCCGCGGGTCTTACGCGTCGCTGACGGGGTTGACTACATCTGTCGTTTTTACATGAATTTACCGGTCCAATATAAGGAGGAAGTTCGACTGGTTCTGTTCCACGTTCAGCCGGAGATTAAGTTGCCGATACATTTCGGGATTAATTTTTGGAAGGCCTTTAATCTCGCGCCTGACGTCCTTGCGTGTCTGCCGGCGTCGATTTCTTCGGTCGAAACCATTGTAGGTAGCGTGGAAGAGGATGGCTTGCGGAACTACGAGGAACTCACGCCGGTGCAGAAACAGGAACTCGACTCGGTCCAACGTTTATTCGACCAAATCAATACCGATAGGGTCGGACTAGGTTGCACGTCTTTAATCCAACACGTGATTAACACCGGTGACGCAAGACCGATTAAACAAAAATATTATAGGCTTAGTCCGGAAAAGCTGAAATTCTTGAATGCGGAGTTGGACCGCATGTTAAAAGACAAGGTTGTGGAACGGTCTTTCGGCGAATGGAACTCCCCTCTTACTATGGTACCTAAGGCCAACGGGGAGGTGCGTCTCTGCTTAGACAGCCGTCGACTTAATGCGGTTTCAAAAACTGACGCCTACCCTTTGCCTTACATCAACTATATAATTGACAACTTACGTGATGCTAAATATCTCACTTCCCTCGATTTGAGTGCGGCGTACCACCAGATTCCTTTACATCCTGACTCGAAAGAAAAAACGGCTTTCACAGTGCCAGGCCGGGGCCTGTTCCATTATAATCGCATGTGTTTCGGTTTGGTGGGAGCAAGTGCTACGATGCAACGACTCATGGACAGCTTGTTCGCCGCGGAATTTGATAACAAGGTGTTCGCGTATATAGACGATATTGTCATTTGCACCTCGACCTTTGAGGAGCATGTGGATATTCTCCGTCGCGTCCACAAAAAATTAAATGACGCTAACTTAACCATAAACATGCAGAAATCGCAATTCTGCCGTAGCGAGCTGAAATATTTAGGTTACATGGTGGACCGCTTTGGTTTACGTACAGATCCTTCCAAGGTGGAGGTGATAATGAATTTCCCTATCCCTCGCGAGGTAAAAGAACTTAAGCGTTTCTTAGGCATGGCTGGGTGGTATCGTAGGTTCATTAAAAACTTCTCTCAGGTCGCTCGTCCTCTGACTCGGTTGACGAGTAAGAAATATAAGTTCGAATGGACACCAGAGGCTAACGCGTCGTTCAACACTCTAAAGTCTGCTCTCATTACTGCTCCTATTCTGAAATGCCCCGACTTTAGCGTTCCTTTCTATATCCATACGGATGGTAGCTCTTTTGCCATTGGCGGGATGCTGGCTCAAAGGATAGATGACGTGGACCACCCGGTTGCCTACTGCAGCCGTACCTTGAATGCGCAGGAGGTTAACTACACGGCTACTGAGCGCGAACTTCTGGCGGTCATCTATGCTTTGGAGCAGTATCGCCCATATGTCGAGGGTTCCAAATGCTACATAGTTACGGACCACGCCTCTCTCAAGTGGTTTTACAAATTGAAGAATCCTTCGGGTAGACTCAATAGGTGGGCCTGTCGCTTGAGTCAGTTCGACTTCGAGATCATTCACCGCAAGGGCAAGGAACACGTGATTCCAGACACTCTCTCGCGAATTAAGGTAGACTCCATAACTTTTGACCCTGTGACTGTACAGGATCCCTGGTATTCTAAGGTGCTCAAAGGCTGTAGCGACACTCCCAGGATATACCCTAACTTTACGGTTACTGATGGCAAACTTTTCCGCCTTTCAAAAAATAAATATAGCTTCACCTCTAGGTTCGAGTGGAGACTGGTGGTGCCCAGTGAACATCGGGAGGAAATCTTACGGCAGTATCACGATGAGCCAACTTCGGGTCACTTTGGCGTCGCCAAGACCCATAAGCGAATAAGTGCAGATTACTTCTGGCCGAACTTGTATCGTGATGTGGAGAAGTATGTCGCCTCCTGCGAAGTGTGCAAATGCTACAAGCCTGCCAATACGGCTCGTGCTGGTCTTATGGGCAATCCTCGCGTCGTTACTAAGCCTTGGGAGGCGATCTCCTGTGACATCCTTGGCCCTTTCCCACCATCCTACGCTCGGAACCAATACCTCTTCGTCTGTGTTGACTATTTTAGTAAGTTTTCACACTTGTTTCCGCTGCGTAACGTCACGGCTAAGTCGATCGTTAAGTGTTTGGAGAAGGGGGTGTTCTTGCGTGACGGGGTTTGCAAGTATATCTATGTCGATAACGGCCCACAGTTCATTTCCCGAGATTTCCGGGACTTGATGACTAAATACAATGTGCCGAATATTTTCTACAATCCCCGTTACCACCCCCAGACTAATCAAACGGAACGCTTGAACCGCGATATCGTGCGTGCCATAGCATCTTACGTGCGTTCTGATCATCGTAAGTGGGATCAGAACATACCCGAGATCCAATGTGCCCTTAACACGGTGGTTCATGAAAGTACTAAGTTCACTCCGTTTTACTTGAATCATGGTAGGGAAATGGTGTTGGATGGAGCCTTGCTCAATCTCGATGTTCCTGTCGACCCAGTGTCGGTAGTTTTGGAGCGCGAGCCATTTTCTTCGAACCTGTCTCAGCTGAGAGGTATTTTTTCCACCGTACAAGGTCATATGCGAAAGGCCTACACTCGGAACGTAAAGTACTACAATTTGCGGAAGCGCCCCATACAATATGAGGAGGGTCAGATCATTTACAAGAGATGTTTTCCTTTGTCTAACGCAGATAAATACTTTAGTGCAAAACTCTCCCCTAAGTATGAGAAGTGCGTGATCAGCGCAAAACACGGCCCTTTGGTTTATTCCTTAAAGTCTATGGTAGGTAAACCCTTGGGGAAGTTTCATATCAAGGACTTACTCGAGCGAGGCGAGGATCGACTGGAGGCCGGTGCTTCCCCAATAGATTAAGTATTAATAGATAGCACGGGTTTTTCTTTTTAAATCTAGTTCCTAAAAAAAAAAAAAAATGCTACGTGAACGATAAGTAAACCCCTATCTCATGTCATAGGTTTATTTTCTGTCTTTTGCACGCCTTACCCATAAGTTGTTAGCCGTAGTTATGTATTACATTTTTTTTAACTTAAGTAATGTCTGGACTTGCTGAGATTTTTGGCGTTGGTAGAATATTTGTCCCGACCGTTGGCTCTTTAAGGTATGATTTACTGGTTTGTTTGGTATATTTCGTCCGGACTGCAGGTGTTTTATTGAAGGGAAAAGATTTGTCCTGACTGTTGGCTCTTTTAAAGGATTGGATTACTGGAATGAAAGCATATTGAAGTAGAGTGAGGTAGGCTAAGTTTTAATTTTAAGTAAGCAAGGATGCGCATCCATTTAATTTTAGTTGTGCTGTCATGTTTTGTCCGTAGTAGGGTAAAGCGTGTAGGTATGGGTAATAATTTTTTTTTATTACCATAGTGTTTTATTAGTTCTAGGATTTCTTCCGATTACGCCATAGGCGCAATCTGTTCGAGATAAAACTATTTTAAAAGGTTTTATCTATTCTTAGTAGAGTTGTTGTGAAAAGGACATTCTGGTGGTATACAGAGGGCGTCCTCTTTTCCATTGTTCTAATCTCTTTATACTGGTTTCAGTTGAGATTTCCTTTTACAAGTTTAGGTTGAAATTCGTGTGTTATAGTTTCAACACTTGATTTTAAATAGTCTCACTTGAGTGTTTACTTAATTATAGGGTTTCTGCCACAGTTCTTATAAGTGGTAGTTTAATCAATTCAATTAAGCCGCTTAAGAGGTTGGTAGTGTGTCACACCCCTCATTGTAGTTTCAGTTCTTTGTGTAGAGCTGTATAATTCTCGCGGATGTTTCTCTCAGTTGAGGTTGATGTGTACTTAAAGAGATACTAACTTTAGTACATACTTGATTTAGTTTAGGATCTAGAGCGTTTGTTTGGAAATTGAACCAACAAACTCTGATATAGGTTTAGAGCGTTTGGTTGGAGGCAGAGCCAACAAACACTAGGAAAGTAGTTTATAAGTTTACTTTAGCAATTAGTGTAGCTTATGCGTAGTAGGTCTGAGACGGGCAACCACGTTTGCCGTTAGTGGACCCGGATCGGGCCTATGATTTATCTGGCTTCCCCTTTATGGCGAAGACCATTAGAGATAAGACTTTTATTTTCTTTTCGGTAGAAGAGGGTGTGTTTAAGCGTAGTAGGTCTGAGACGGGCAACCACGTTTGCCGTTAGTGGACCCTGATCGGGCCTATGATTTATCTGGCTTCCCCTTTATGGCGAAGACCATTAGAGATAAGACTTGTTCTTTTATTTTCTTTTCGGTAGAAGAGGGTGTGTTTATGCGTAGTAGGTCTGAGACGGGCAACCACGTTTGCCGTTAGTGGACCCGAATCGGGCCTATGATTTAACTGGCTTCCCCTTTTATGACGAAGACCATTGGAGATAAGACTTGTTCTTTTATCTTCTTTTCGGTAGAAGAGGGTGTGTCTATGCGTAGTAGGTCTGAGACGGGCAACCATGTTTGCCGTTAGTGGACCCGGATCGGGCCTATGATTTAACTGGCTTCCCCTTTATGGCGAAGACCATTGCACGATGTTATGTTTTCCAACCTGATTAGTTTTTTTTTTTTGGTAAATGAGGCGCCGAGACCTGCAGTGCCGTAGGCCGCGATGCATCCCTGTCAGGCAACAGCCACGGATTGGAATGATGCTAAGGTGCTGCAGTGCCTTCGTGTCTTAAGCCGGAACACTGGATGGACTCTCCGTTCTTTGCCGTTATGGCTGTCTGTTCTTACACATGAGAATGTGTATAATAATTTTATTTCAGAATCTTAGCAATTCTGAAATAAAATTATTTTTCCCAACTGGAACCCTACTGTAACACCCCAAAATCGGGTTGTCACTTTTTCTCTGTCATACTTACAGTCATCCTTTCTTTTGTCGGAAAGCCTTCCGCGCTGATTCCTGGCTGAGTTTAGCGTCTACTGTTTGACGAGCGAACGAGTTTCAAGCCACATACACCTGGTAACCGGTGTTTTAGTATATCAACGTTGATCACAAACGGTCGACATAAACACTGCCGTTTTTACACTTGGATACTCGTTTTGTCTCACATAGTTCAACACGGAGCTTTTGTATTCCAGAGCAAGGTTCCTGTGCCTTATTTGGAAGTCGTATTTAACCGGTTTACACTATCTATTCCTTTTTATTTTCAATTGAAAACCCAGACATTGTTATCGTTTGTTAGCCGTTGTTGTCATAGTATGAAATGTCACTTTGACTTTTGACAGGAGGTTAAGGCGTTCGCACATCGGCTTTATTATTCTGTTTTGGGTGTAGTATCTTTTTATTTTTGAATTCTTATTTACTCGTTCTAGATATTTTTTTTCACTTAATTTCAGCTAAGCAAAAAGTATTTTCTTTATTGAGAGGAATCAGAGGTATTGAGGTTTTAACGTCAATGTGAGTATGGTAGGTGGCAACACCGGTAACGCCAGAGAGCGTCACTTGGTGTTTGCCGATTAAGGATGGAGATTTAATTTAGAACAGGCCTAGGTGGTTTCCTTGTTCTTGACGCTGTGTCTTACAGTCTAGATGTCTTATTTTCACCGAGAATAACTGAAGTCTTAACGTGCGTTGTCACGCGTCTGAAGGGTGAGTATTTCATTTGGAAGGGGCGCGTCGCAATTGTGTTACGTAATCGCCATGTTCTATTTCTAAAAGTGTATCGGTCTATTTCAGATGTTCTTTACGGTGTTATTGATAACACCAACTCCGCGGTCTCCGAGTATAAAAGCCAATTGCCTCTAATTTACTGCCCGAAAGGTAAACTTTATTCGTTAAAAGTGATGTGTTGTCTGAGGATATGTCCTTGTTTGTTCCTTTACTGAGACGTTATATTGTACGTTTTAGGGTTTCAAGGCTACCCCGGAAATTTCAAGTCTGCTCCGGAGATGTTCGGGTTAACCTATAACCTCAAGGCGGAGGTTATCTTCGTGCATGCGGTGTGCTGAGACGGCTTCGACGGGTTTGTGCACGAGGAAGTAGCCGTGCGATGACGAGTACACTTCGCGTGGGATCCTGACGCCTGCGTTCACTGATGTCGCGTGACGTTGACTTTCTTTTCTTTTATTTTCTTTATTTTATTCCGCGTTTACTCTAACCTATTATACGTCGTCCATCCTTAGACCGCGTTGGTAGCAAGCGCCTCTTTTGTAATGTTTATCAATTCTAGTAATGGAAAAGAACTGTACGGGTTTACTGATGCTAATCTCGTAGGTAACCCGGATTTTTCCTTACTTACTCGTTTGTAAGGTTATCAATCCTAGTAATGGAAAAGAACTGTACGGGTTTACTGATGCTAATCTCGTAGGTAACCCGGATCTTTCCTTACTTACTTTTTAGTATAATAAATATTTGCAATTACTAGTAATGGAAAATTTCGTTACGGGTTTACTGATGCTAATCTCGTAGGTAATCCGGACCTTTCCTTACTTACTTTTTAGTATAATAAATATTTGCAATTTCTAGTAATGGAAAATTACGTTACGGGTTTACTGATGCTAATCTCGTAGGTAACCCGAACCTTTCCTTACTTACCCTTTGGTATAATAAATATTTGCAACTATTTCTTATGTGTGTGGAAAGGCGTGGTTAATTAGAATTAAGAACTAAAAGGGAGGACGCTCTCTAATCTTATTACTCTGTGTTGTTCATTCAGAACATAGTGTAGTGCGAAGAATCTGAGTCTGTACTTTCTTTTTTTACGAAGTTATAAATTAAATACACTTAATTGTGACAATTTGTATAATTTATAAAGCCATCACCATCGATCCTGTTTGTGGCCAGTCGCTCTCTCTCTCACTCTACGGCGCCCAATTCCTTTAGCGATTGGCCCTCGAGCCAAGTGACCACACGACCTCAATCTCATGCTGCGGGCGAAAATCGAGTGTTACAAAGTTCTATTTTCAAATTTGAATTGAACGGTAGCAGTTGATGCAGGGTTGCGGGGTCTTAATCGACGCGCCCATCGTGCGGGCTTGTTAGTCACATTGAAACGTTGGTCAGGAGCGCACCGCGCTTTTGTGATCACTGCTTATGTTAAGAGTGGCGAATTGTACGCTGAAGCCGGTCACAAGTTTTGCTCTCAATACAATATTCGCCGACCAAGGGATGACCCGAGTGTTAACTTGGTAAAAAACTGGATAGTGAAGTTCCGTGCAACAGCTGCAATTAACCAACCAACTCCGGGCCCCGCGCTAACCGTCTCGACCGTTAAAAACGTGCATCAAGTCAGCGAGTCGGTACTTGCCAATCTGTGGCGTTCTGTACGGAAGCACTCGGTCGTTTTGGGAATCCCATGTTCGTTAAAAAAAATGCATTTTCATCCTTACAAAATCCAATTAGTCCAAGCTTTGAAGGAAAATGATTTATTATACGATTATAGTAAGGAAAACGGTGCATGTTTCGCGCAAAACAAGCGCTGAAAGGATGTTGGAAGTTTTTCCTACGCAACGCAGACTTAATATCGTTTTCTTCATCGATAAGGCCCATTTTCACATAGAGGGCTCCGACAAATCCGAAAGAAAAACATCATAGACAGTTACATAGTCAAAAAGTGACTGTGTGGTGCGCCATATCCGCCAGCTGCATCATTGGTCCGTTTTTTTTTGAAAATCAAACTGGTCAACAATTACAGTTAATTCTTAACGATACAGGAACATGATCGACGACTTTTTTGGTCCTAACGTGGAGAGATTCCCGATTTAACAGAAGCACATGGTTCCAAAAAGATGGGGTGACTGCCCATACTGCTAGGGAGTCCATGAACACAAATTGATATCGCGGTTTGGAGACATAGCCTGGGCCCCACGGTCGTCTGACCTCACGTCTTGTGATTTTTTCCTTTGAGGGTACCTTAAATCAATAGTTTACACGAACAAACCACGAACAATAGGAGCTCTGAAAGAAAATATACAACATACATACATACATAATCTCACGCCTTTATTCCCAGAGTGGGGTAGGCAGAGCTACAGAATTACCAACAACTACAGGAGTACACAAGTGTCGATTACAGGAGTGCGTACGAATGGGCGGAAAACATTTGGAAGGAATACTATTCAAAAAATTAAACCCGCTGAGTTTAACAACAATTTGGTTTGAACATCTTTTTTTGAAATGTGAACTTTCCCACTGGACACCCTGTACTTAGGTATTGTAGCTGCATCGTACCTCCGTGTACCTACGTCATACGTTCGCCGCGTAGTAGATCGTGGACGCAACTGAAGCTTCGCAACGTGCGCGCCGGTTTTATTATTTATACTCGTGAGACAGCATGAGTCTCGCGCGCTATCTCTCTCGCACACTCGCGCTACACCATTGGTTAAAATAACTGTAATCCTATTGGCTAGTCATTTAATGTAAATATTGTTATTGGTTAATAATAATTTTAGGGTCTAAGAAATTTTGTATATATACCGATACATCGTTTTAATAAATCACTCTTATTTCGATAATCGAGTTTCACTCATCTCCTGCTGCAAACCAAGAACTCCCAAAGTGGTGACCCCGACGTGATACCTACCTACCTAAAGAAGAAAACAATGGCGACCAATAGTGAAACCACCGATACGCTACCTCAAGAACCGGTCAAGCCCGCAGTAACCCCTCATGAAGTCGGAGGCATCTCCCTCTCGCTCCGCGTACCACCGTTCTGGCGTGATCGTCCCAGACTATGGTTCATCAGCTTCGAAGCCGCAACTCACGATCTTAAGGGGCTACCCGGCGTATTTTAGCGATTTTCAAGTCGATTCAAATAAGCCAAAATGTAGTACAAAAATCTGTAAAAAACATATATTTAAGCTTGGCATTTGTTCTTTATTTTTCACGGAAAAATATTTCGCAAATGTTTATATTTTAAGAGTATAATAATTTCCCGTGAACCCTTTTCTCGATCTATAATCCATTATAACTGCCTAATTATGCGATATTTACACATGAGACTTAACTTATAATTGGAAAATAATGTGAACTTTAATTTGGCCGGATGTTTTTTTAATTGATTCTGTAGTTTTTGAGAAAAATAAAATATTAATGTTTGCGCGCTAATCCCCACTCCCGGGTCTATGCGGGGGCGACGGGCGGCATACGCCGCTTGGCCGTCGAACGGGGAACCCGTGCCGCTCGGAGCCACGCGCGACATGGCGACATCTAACGGCAAACCATGTACCACCAACTCGCCAGCGCCAACAGCGTCACAACGTCAGACAGCGGAACTAAACTGTTCTACAACGCGCAAGCGAAATTTCAACAGTCAGTTGATATATGTAGCACTTCCAACATCATCCCAATGGACTTTGGTCCCCAGGCATAACACCCGCCTGGAGAGAGATTTCTCTATTGCCCTCTCTAATTACATTGGTGACCCTCGACAATGGACAATTACGCAACCTGACGACCTTCCAAGCAAATGACGCAGAGTCTCATCACAGCAAGCCGACTTACCCGCACTGTGCACCAACTAGCATTCTGTCGTATCTCTATGCCTGGTGTCTACAGTGTGCAAACACTACTCTCACTCAACATCGCGACTCACTGCGTCCAACTACTCGTACGAGTACTTTACGAGCAGGTACACGACTCACTGTTGTACTCCACTGACGAGTTTGTTATATTTCTGGTAAATATTATACAGGGTGTTTGACAGTCGGGTGTAGGGGTTTTAAGGGATGATAGGTAAGGGTCGTTCTGAACATTTTTGACCACATTTACTATTATGCTAAGTTTCACGGTTTCCGAGATATTGATCAGGATTTTTTGTAATTTTTCCTTATGTCCGTCATACAAAAAACCCCTTAATTCAAGTATTAATTAAAAAAAAAACAGTGTTTTCTTGCATGACTTGAATCACTATGAAATAAGGAAGTGTTAAAGCTACATGCCATTTTTTTTTCCTTACAACTTTTTGAGTAAACGCGCCTAAGTTACTTTCTCCATACTAAGAGAACCCCGCGTTTGTGTTTCACGAAGTATGGAAAAACCAATTTTGTAAGGTTACTCAAAAAGTTGTAAGGAAAAAAAATGGCATGTAGCTTCCTTATTTCATAGTGTTTCAAGTCATGCAAGAAAACACTGTTTTTTATTTAAATTAATACTTGAATTAAGGGGTTTTTCGTATCACGGACATAAGGAAAAATTACAAAAAATCCTATTAATGATCAATATCTCGGAAATCTCCTATTAATGATCAATTAAAAGTCTCAAAACCAACTGCAAGTTATAGTAGTACGCCAAGAATCCGTAAGATGTCGTTAGCGGCCTAAAAAGTTGGCCATTGTAGTACATTTACTTTATACTAGATGGCGTTACGAAAAAGCGATGGCGCATGTACGTAAACTTGCAGAGGTGAGGAAAGGAAGTGGGGAGGGAAGAAGTTGAAATGCTCGAGGTCATCGAGACGGGGTACGCCCTTAAGAAGAGTCAAGCACAACTATCCCAGTTGGTCATCGCGCAGTTAGACAAGCAAGATGTAGAGCAAATATCTGACTTACTTTACAACCCGCCGTCACAGGACCAGTACAAAATATTGAAGGAGCGCCTTATCTCCGTCTACGAAGAAAGCGAAGGGCGGCAGTTCCAGAAGTTACTCCAAGAGATGGAACTGGGCGATCAAAAGCCTACCCAACTACTCCGCCGAATGCGTAACCTGGCACGCGATAAAGTTCCCGATTCCACACTACGACTAATGTGGATGAACCATCTACCGCCGCACGTCCGCTCCGTACTCGTCGTCAGCGACACCATCAGCAAGACCGCCGCGCTCGACGAACTCGCACTTCTAGCCGATAAAATGCTAGAACAAAACCAAGAGATCTCCGCTGTCACCTCAACGCCGCCGCCACCACCGACATTTACGCCTGCACATGCACATCAATGCGCCGACTCTCAGTTCCTAGTTGAAGAAATAAGAAAATTAACGCTAGAAATCGCTGAACTCAAAGCATCACATCACAGCCGCAACTACAGGAATCGCCCGGCGCAGTACAGCCGCTTCCCCCGCCAACGCTCGCGCGGCAGACACAGCGCCCCGTCTCGCTCTAACTCACGCGGGCGGAGCGACTCTCCATTGCCGCACTGTTACTATCATCGACGTTTCGGAATCAATGCAAGAAAATGCACGATGCCATGCTCATTCAGCATGGAAGATAATAAGAATAAGGAAAACTAGAAAATACGCTGGAAGCGGCGGAATCTAGCGTATCAAGCAAATCCTACCGCCTATTTATACAGGACAAGAAAACAAGGCTCACATTTCTGGTTGACACGGGCGCAAATATTAGCGTCATACCGAAGCTGAAAGGAATGATCGCAAAACCATTACCATTCAATCTCTACGCAGCAAATAATAGTACTATAGCCACGTATGGAGAGAAAACACTAGAACTCGACTTTAACCTACGAAGACCGTACAAATGGAAGTTCATCGTCGCAGCAGTTAATAAACCAATCCTGGGAGCAGACTTCTTAAAACATCACGACCTAGTAGTCGATCTAAAGAACCGAAGATTAATAGACAACGTTACAAGCCTAGCAGTCAGAGCGCCAGCCTGTAATACGGACATACCTACAGTCAGAAGCATCGACCAAAACCAATCGTATCACGACATCTTAGCTAAGTACCCCGGCACCACGCGACTATCTGCAATGGAGCTCAACAGCAAAAACAACGTCGAACATGTCATAGAAACAACCGGCCCGCCAATCTACGCTCGAGCAAGACCTTTGCCGCCGCACAGATACAACGAGGCGAAGCGCGAATTCGAGAACATGATGCAACAGGGCCTATGCCGACCCAGCAAAAGCCCATGGGCCAGCCCACTGCATGTCGTCCCTAAAAAAAATGGCGACATTCGCGTTTGTGGGGACTACCGCAGACTCAACTCGATCACCATTCCCGATCGCTACCCAATACCCCGTTTAAAAGATTTCACGCATTTGCTGTCAAATAAAAAGATATTTTCAACACTCGACCTCAACCGAGCCTACCAACAGATACAAGTCGCAGAAAAAGATATCGAGAAAACCGCCATAATAACTCCATTTGGCCTGTACGAGTTCCCGCGCATGTGCCCGGGATTACGAAACGCAGGGCAGACCTTTCAACGATTTATCCATGAGGTACTCAGAGGCATAGACTTTGCATTTCCGTTTATCGATGACGTCATCCTAGCCTCAGAAGACGAAGAGCAACATCGTCAGCACATACATCAAGTATTACAGCGATTCGAAGAACATGGCGTAACAATAAATCCATCGAAATGCGTTTTCGGGCAGACTGAAGTTAAATTCCTCGGACACAACGTCTCCAAACACGGAATAAAACCGCCTGAAGAGAAAATTAAAGTCATCAACGAATACCCGAAACCATTAACAATTGAACAACTTCGACGTTTTCTCGGTATGATAAACTATTACCGAGAAAACATACCGAATGCCGCATCTATTCAAGCACCGCTAACCGCCTATCTGCACAACAGCAAAAAAAAGGACAAGACTGAAATAATTTGGACCGAAGAAGCCACGCAGGCCTTTATCAAATGCAAGAAGAGTATGCAAGACGCAACAGTCCTCGCTCACCCGCATCATTCCGTCCCGCTCGCACTAATGTGTGACGCGTCGGACCTCTCCGCCGGGGCAGTACTGCAAGAACGCGTCAACAACGCCTGGTTACCGTTAGGATATTTTTCAAAGAAATTCTCCGATACACAAAAAAAATACAGCACGTATGATCGCGAATTATTAGCGATTTATATGGCCATAAAGCACTTCCGCAAGACGTTCGAAGGCAGAAACCTAATCATCTATACCGATCATAAGCCACTCACTTATGCATTTACCAAAGTGAACGCAAACAGCGAAGTACCAAGAAGAACGCGACAAATATTATTCATCGGCGAATTCACTACGGACATCAGGCATATCAGTGGTGTGGATAACGTCGTAGCAGACGCGTTATCACGAATCGACGCCATTACCTGCCCCACCACTCTCGACTACGAACAGCTGGCTGACGCGCAAGAAAAGGACAGCGCTATACCATCTTTAATGAAGCACCCCAACCTGCAGATAAAAAAAGCAGCGTTGCCCACGTCAACCAAACAGTTATATTGTGAATGCTCTACAGCACGAGTTCGCCCGTACATACCTGAAACACTCCGTTTCAATGCATTCAACGCAGTACATGGAGTTAGCCACCCCGGGGTTAGAACAACCCGCAAGCTAGTACAAGAGCGTTTCTTCTGGCCTTCAATGAATACTGACGTCGGAGACTGGACCAAAGCCTGCACGTCATGTCAAAAAGCGAAAGTTCATCGGCATACTAACAGCGCCGTTTCAACTTTCCCGCCTACAGCTGATCGTTTCACACATGTACATATCGACATCGTCGGTCCCCTCCCCACCTCTCCGCAAGATCACCGATACCTCATTACAATGATCGACCGCACAACAAGATGGCCTGAAGCAATCCCATCACAAGATATATCTGCAGCATCAGTCGCGAAGATATTCTATGAAAACTGGATTCCACGTTTCGGTTGTCCTGTGAAAATAACGACCGACCAAGGGAGACAATTCGAGAGTAAACTATTCGTTGCTCTTACACAAATGCTAGGCGCTGAAAAAATTCGAACAACGCCGTACCATCCACAGAGCAACGGACTCATCGAGCGCTGGCATCGATCGATGAAGGCTGCACTGAAGGCTAAATTAACACCTAACAAGCACTGGATCGACGAGCTACCTATCATCATGCTAGGATTACGCGCTGCATTGCGAACAGATACGAATGTTAGCCCCGCCGAACTAACATACGGCCAAACCCTACGACTGCCAAGCGACTTTATCACCGAAACAACTGTCAGCTCAACTATGGACCACGACTACGTGACAAATCTGCGTCACACCATCAGCAACCTCAAGCCTGTGCCTGTTAATCACCACGGCAACAGTCGCGCTATTTTCGTGCACCCAGACCTACAACAATGTCAACAAGTATTTATACGTGTAGACGCGGTTAAGAAACCACTGCAACCACCATACGACGGACCGTATCCTGTAATAACAAGAAGCGATAAAGTATTTACAATCCAACTACCAGGACGCGAAGCCGCCATCTCCATAGATCGTCTGAAACCAGCTTATATACTAAATGAAGATACTACAGTGACATCTAGATCCACGCAGTCCAGGTCCGGCCGAACCATCAAGCTCCCGGTACGTTTCACTTGAAGGGGAGTCATGTAGCTGCATCGTACCTCCGTGTACCTACGTCATACGTTCGCCGCGTAGTAGATCGTGGACGCAACTGAAGCTTCGCAACGTGCGCGCCGGTTTTATTATTTATACTCGTGAGACAGCATGAGTCTCGCGCGCTATCTCTCTCGCACACTCGCGCTACACCATTGGTTAAAATAACTGTAATCCTATTGGCTAGTCATTTAATGTAAATATTGTTATTGGTTAATAATAATTTTAGGGTCTAAGAAATTTTGTATATATACCGATACATCGTTTTAATAAATCACTCTTATTTCGATAATCGAGTTTCACTCATCTCCTGCTGCAAACCAAGAACTCCCAAAGTATGTTCCTTGGAACACTTTCAAACTCGTTTATCTTAAAACAGCTCTTTCAAAGATACGTGAGATTGGCCCGACACGGCATTGCTGAACTGAAAACGTAATAAGTGATCCAAGAAAATTCATAAAATCAGGTGAAATAATTCGTGTAGTGTGTAGTTTTGAAAATTGTTATAGTTTGTACCTTGTGGTATGTATGTAGATGAACATACTAAAAGTCCTCAAGTATGTATGTATGTACGTAAACTGTTTATTGCACATAAAATAAATACAATTACAAGTGAATTCGTACATAAACTTAAGATAAACGTGTACAATGGCCAACTTATCCCTTTGAGGGATCTCTTCCAGTTAACCTGACCAATTAATAACCTGTCAAGTCCTCACCTCTCGTGGGCTGAGGATGTAAGGGGGGTTTGAACGTACCATTTTTCAGATTTTTGCTCATATCTACCTATCTCGAATATCTGTATCTGTCTTGATAATAAATACAACAGCATGGTGTAAATTGGAACGTTAACTTAAAACTATGATCTGTCACTTTTGACGTTTCTGCACTTCCGTTTCCGGCTCACTTGTTACACCATTGCTTGTGGTCGCTATTACATTCATTAACATTAGAAAAGGCTTTCTTTCATTGCAATCCTATCAATAAACTAATTTCATTAGGTTATGGGACCAGACGCCCTTGTAGGTAGGGAAATGAATAGGTCGAAATTAAAGTTTAATTCCGCGGATTAATTAGGAATAGTGTGGCCATAACCTCAAACCGACATAGCCGGCAACCGTTAGGTATATTCCAGCGTTTTTCAGATTCAATTCCGATCATAGTTAGGATGGCATCAATAACAAACGTGGGCATTGCAAAAGTGACCGGCCGTGAAAACTAAAATACATGGAAGTTTGCGGTCAAAACTTACCTGGAACATGAGGAACTTTGGGGTGTGTTGAATGAGGTACTGTAGATCCAAAATAGGACCTAAAAGCTCAAAAGTCGAAGATTATGCCGCTGGTAGATCCTCTTAAGTATGTCCACATACAGGAGGCGAAAACCGCTAAAGAGGTATGGAAAAATCTTGAAAAAGCGTTTGATGACTCCGGGCTTTTAAGAAAGGTAGGTTTACTCCGTGACCTTATTACTACAAACCTGGATTGCTGTGGTAACGTAGAGAAATATGTAAACAAAGTAACGAATACTGCGCACACACTCCGGAATATAGGTTTCGCCGTTGTTGACGAGTGGCTCGGGACATTGTTACTCGCAGGTCAGCCTGAAACCTGCAAGCCTATGATAATGGCTATTGAGAGTTCTGGTGTGCAGATTAGTGCAGATTATGTCTAAACTAAGATACTGCAAGATGTTAGAGCTAATAATTCTACAGCATTGTATACAAATCATAATAAGTATAGGAATTCACAAAAACGACTTAACAATCAACCGCAAGGAAAAAGGTGCTCTCGCTGCTATTCATGTAACAAATATAACCATTATAGCTCTAAATGTCAGTCTAAGAAAAAAACATTTATAGTAAGAATTATACAATTGATAATGCTTGTGTTTCTGGTTCTGTAGCCGCATTCTCAGTATTTTCATCATCCGTTGCTGATGACATCTAGTACATCGACTCTGGTGCTAGCATGCATATGACTTAAAACGAAGGATGGATGTCAAACTGTAAACCTGCATCAATATTAAATATTAAAACTGCAGACAGCTAGCAACTGGAAGTAAAAGGATGTGGTGATGTCAACTTGAAAGTACCAGGCGCAGTGACCCAGAATGGGTGTCAGTTACAGTTCACAAAAAATGGGTGCAATATTACAATTTATATAAATATCAAATAAATCTTAACGGCCAAATGTTTAAACAACATGTACGGTCACGAGCGTTAATTTGGGACCCATTTCAAGAAAAATATGCTTGAAGTCGTCAATATCATTAGAGATGTCATGTCATTTGTAACTTTTAGGAAACTCAACCTTATTGTTGTAGAATGTCACATTAATTTTGGATCTAAGGTGGGTACCAAATTAAATCTCGTGACTGTATATGGTAAATGATAATAGCCTACCTGTATGCATTGCTTGCATCAACTTGTCTGTGGCATCAGAGATTAGGCCACTTGAACTTTACTGACATGGCAAAAATAGAGACTTCTACTACAGGAGCTCAATTACCTCATGCATTGAGAACAAATATTTAGTATGATTTGTATCACTTGTCTTAAAGGCAAACAGACAAGACGGCCATTCAAACATGAAGGCTCAAGAGCTTTTGATCCATTAGGTTTCATCCGCTCAGATATATATGGACCTTTGGAAAATAAGTCTCTCGGTAGAGCAAGATATTTGTGGTTAAAGAACTTTATTTTCTCTAAGAAATTTACATTACACAGAGAAAAATATATTAAATTCACCAAAAAAAAATCACCGTGTATATTTAAATAACTAAAACTATGAGTGAGAATGCAGAATCACAGTTTGAAATGTTTGTATTAAACAAAATATCAAGTAAGTGGGTACATACATAAAATAAATTCTAAGTCATTTGATAAACAAGTTTGTCCAGGGCCGGACTAGATATTATTAATTACATATTCTAATAACTTACGCTTAAAAATATTAAAACTTGTACATTATTTTATGGTTGTAGGCAATTTATTATAAAACTGTAGGTACTCCTTCACAACTTTTTTTTTTGCCAAATTTTGTTCGCGCCTATTGAAGATCTAGGTCATTAGCGCTACGTTTCACAACATTTATTGATGATTTTACCCGAAAAGTACAATAACCTTTTTTGAAATAAAAAACTGAGGTATTAGATAAATTTAAAGAGCTTAAGAGCTTTGTTGAAAATCATTTAGACAAGAAAATTAAGATATTAAGAACCGATAATGGTAAAGAGTAAGTGCGTTTGGCATTTAATACTTAATGAAAGTATTAAATGCCTCACGGTCACGGTTAAATGCCAAACAGTCAGGAACTTTACACCAATAGACAAACCATTAATAAAATGGATTGGCAGAAAGAATGAACCGCACATTAATTGTAAGAGCTAAATGTCAGCTTATAAATTCCAGGATTCCAAAGATTTTTTGGGCGGAGAGTGTCTCTACTGGTGGCAACATCATTAATAGAACTTCAACAGGTCATTGAACGATAAAACTCCAGAAAAAATGTAGAGTGGGAAGAAACCTGACATCAGTAACTTACAGATTTTTGGCTGTAAAGCTATGGTACACATTTCAAAGGAAAAAATACTGAAATGGAACAGTAAGTCACAAAAACGTATATTTGTTGGTTATTGCCATCAAAACAAAAGGCTATAGTGTAATAAGTCTAAGAAACAAATAATAAGAAGCAGGAATGTTGTATTTTTGGAAGGACCTGTAACAAAGGATTATGTGCCATGTGCCAATGCCATTATCAGAATCCAAGATGGAGCACAGACATAATGAAACAGAATTCACTCCACTGAATGATTCCAGTGCAAGCCACTCTAGCACAGTTTCATCAGAAATGAGTACGCACTCAGCTGAAAATCCGAGCTGCTCTGAGAATGAAGGCAATTTAAAGGATGTTAACTATGTACTTGATGAAGACATTTCAAATCTACCAGAAAAGAAAGTGACCTTAAGACCTAGGGTCCAAAAAGTAAGTAACGAAAATTACACTTATCACAGTACACGGAGTCACATCGGCTGAGGAACTAGAGATGGCCTTGTCAAGCAATAATTCACATAAATAGAATCAAGCAATGGATTCAGAATACAAGTCACTGATAGGAGATAATGCTTGAACATTTACTCATCTACCAGCAGGAAAGATAGCAATCCTGTGCAAATTGGTTTATAAAACTAAATTGGACGCCGAAGCTTCCTGCCGATCATCGACCGTTGGTGGGCTACTAAGGTCATCCGGAGCCGTAAGATCCGACACTACCGACTGCGCAGGAACGGAAAAAATGCGAAAAGTAAAAATCACCGAATACTATGTAAATAACGCTAGGATAAAAAATAGCTACATGAAGAAAAGCGATTAAGAAAATTAACGATTACGACAAAATCGCTACTACGAAAAAATGCATGCAATGCTTATACATAGTTTAGCCAAGTCCAACTGTCCGCAATTTAACTCGAAAACGAATGGTTATACAATATTAATCACCTCTCCCAGGTCCGAGTCAGACGTTTATGTTTTATTTTCTCCGGTCTATTCAACTGGGGTACATATCATAACATTTAAAGTTCAAAATTCATAATGGGTCATAACATAATATATAATAGTTTTATTTCTGAAACCGTAAACTTTTCAGAACTGTTATAAACAAACCTCGAAGTCGCGGTGGCAATAACGTCAATTAACTAGGGACTTCCTTCCGATATAAAATTTATCGATAACTGAATGCTTATTTGGAAGTGACACTTCATATTAGCTGTAAAGTTTACCTACAGAATAATTGAAAATTAACTAAAATGTGATGATTACTACCCGTCAATGTTACCTATATAGGAGTTTTTAGGACATTTTTAGGAATTTTAAAATTCAAATAAAAATCAACCTTTACAAGTAATTTTTTATTTCATCAATTTCCATGCAAAGTAAACTAAAACCTAGGAGTACATTAACATCATTACATTATTTTCATTTAATCAATTATGAACCTTATAATAATATAAGTACTTATAGTAATAAGTAACAAAGTATTGTATCTTGTATTTAGTACTTCAAATATCATACTGTATATAAATGATACAGTTTAATAGGTATTACAAGTTGCATATTAATAACATACGTCATCTCATAGTCATAACATAACTATTGTCATAAGAAAGTCCAATTTATCGATGAAATAATATCGCGTGGAAGTCCCTAGCAAAATTTTATTCGTGCCACCGCGACTTCGAGGTTTGGTTATAAACAAACCTAACCTAACCTAATGGGTTCTATACGATGGGCTTTTAAAAAAACCTGCATTATTTTACGGATTCAAAAATAAAACCATTATATATTATTATTATACTGGAAAAGGGCCGAATCTTAAGTACCTACCCGAAACCGACGTGCGTGCATGACTCGATGTATGAATGTGGAAGAAGCGAAAGAATTTTGTTAAGATCGTAGCAAGTAGAAAGATGTGGTCTCTGCCTACCCCTCTGGGAAACAAGCGTGATTTAATGTATGTATGTATGTATTATGATTATGACCATTATATACTACCCATTATATTAAATACCCATTATGTATTTTGAACTTTATATATTATGATAGGTACCTACGTACCCATTCAACTGATTCCGGTATCGTTAGATATGTTTATCAAAATGATACCTATATGTAGAGGGCATTTATAGAACTTTTTTTTATTCAGATATCCGTTGGTGAAATATGAACTTTTAAAGTAGTCATCTTCCGTCGGTCTTCAGTTACAGGAAACTAAAGAGAACGATGTGGGGTGCGGCATCTACGGTGAGATACCAAGACTCAAAGTTAGCGTCAGCATGGGTACGGAGGCCTCAATCTTCCAAGCGGAAGTCTTCGCCATCAACAAATGCGCGGAAATCAACCTTGAGAAGAACCGTAGGCACCAGCACATCTACATCAACTCGGACAGCCAAGCTGCCCTTTTGGCACTAGACGCATTGGAGATAAACTCTAAACTAGTCCAAAACTGCAAAGAAAACCTTAATGCCCTAGGAAACTCCAACAAAGTAATACTTAGATGGGTACCAGGGCACTCCAACATTGATGGAAACGAAATAGCAGATGAACTGGCTAGGAAAGGTGCTGACAACCCCCTGGTTGGCCCGGAGCCTTTTTGTGGTATCACAAAAAGGAAATCCTATTCACTGCTAAACGACCTATATAAATCTAGGGCGATCGAGCTGTGGAAGTCCACGAAAGGACAAAAGCACTCGAAATCATTAATTACAGGGTTCAAAAGCAACTTCTCCAAAGAGATTCTACAACTCAAAAGGGAAAAGACTTGCGCAGTGACTAGAATTCTAACTGGCCACTGCAAATTGAACAAACATCTGTTTCTAATGGGTATGAAACAAGAACCGACATGCAGGTTCTGTCAGGAGACAGAGGAGACAGCAATGCACATCCTCTAGTCTTGCGGACCACTAATGCGTAACAGAAGTATCTACCTAGGGCGACATATTGTGGACCCACAGGAGATACAACTTCTCACGGCCCAAAGCATCTGGAAATTCTTAGACGCAACGGGCCTTTGCGGTGAACTTTAAACAAAGTGCTGTTACAAAAGATCAGCAATGGTCGAAGTGACACACAAGGCCCATCCAAACCCCCCAATAAATAATACAGGAAACTATAGGTAAAAAGCTAAAGTAAATGTCCTCGTACATGTAGTTGTAGAGTTCAGCAAATATGAATTGGCCGTCTGTAATCTTCACTAAGATCTTTTTGTCAAACAAAAAGAAAGGTAATCGTAAAACTGCCCTCGTCAGGAATCCAATGTTCTTTTCTTAAACATGCTCGGAAAGGATGGCCTTTCATTTGAAATCCGAAGACGCGAAGTACCTCATTTTAAATTAAACGTATTGCAACACTTTCCGTCCACGTCCATTTTTTTTAAAGTGCTAACAAATGCATGCAGAACAGAAATCGCCGAGCAAAAAATCCGATACAGCCAAGGTAACCGCTCGTTTTTTAACACAGTGCGTATGTTTTACTATTTTTGAATTATCTTCTTAAATGTCTAGGTTAGAAAATAACTATTTCCAGGATTTCATTTTACCCCTTTGTTGGCTTGATTAACATGTATTACCGAGAGTTTTCGAGTTAAATTGCGGGCAGTTCCTTGTTCACTCGAAATAATAACATCTGTAGGTACTTAAGGCAACTAGACATGTGGCTTTCGACTGGATATCGTCAAAGAATAAAATGTTCTTACAATGCCTACCTTCAACGGTAAAGTATGTCTTGCCGTCCTGGGCGCGGACGCCGACGAGGGTGCCGGGGAGGCCCCACGTCAAGTTCAGAAGCGAATAAGTGATCACAGAGTTTAACGGCGACGCCAGCGTGCCACCTGTAACCAACAGTACACACTGAAATTATTCTGCTGTGGCAAAGAAACAGGCGCTTTTCTGGCCCGTTTGTGACGTGAGAAACTCAGAAAGCTTTATTATTATTTTTGTTTCTCAGTTGTGTTATTTCAACACAACAGTATAATAACGTAACGATTGTGCACAAAAGAAACATAAATGCAGAATGAGTGCCGATGTAAAATTCACATGCCTTGTATTCGTAAATGCTTAAAACTAAATCCCACCAAAAACCTAAATGTAAAAATTGGCCAAGTTCTCATGTGCCATCACAAGTAGCGATATTTAAAAAGGTGCCAAATTTGGCATTAGATTGATAACATTCAGACGGTGTGGAGAGCATGCGTCAAAAACGGTGCTAATACGACGCGTCACTGCGATTTCGTACCGTCACCGTTTTTTAAGCATTGGTGTGGTCGCTGCTTTAAGATGCTGCTTTATAAGTTACGGACGCGGAAATATCGAATAGCGATTTAATTTTTACCTATTTTTTAAATTATGTACTCGTATATAAATCGTTTTTTTTTCTATGGTTTAACAGTACCTAATATTGCCATTTGGTGCAAAGACAAATCCAACAAATCAAACATCATAAATGATGTTAACTAACCCGACTTTGTTTTATGTATGCATCTAAGATAGATGTATAAGTTGTAGAAATTATAATCCATTTAATATAGAAGAAGCTGGTCGATAAACATCCTGACCTATCGATTTCACTCCTATGCATGTTCAGCGATTGTTTCCTGTTTGAAAGTTTTGTTTAATTTTCCTAACACCCTCTGCAGACAGCTGACGTCGCTATTAACATGAATGATGGCTGATTTACATTGAACCAGCGAATGCATGCCAGTAGAAATATAATATACTGACGAGTTGGTTCTCACGTTTGAGCCGAGAGCTATAGTAAAACGACGCAGTGTAGTTCTACTGGCATGCACTTACTGAGCCAATGCAAGTCAGCCGTGACGTGCCACCTGGCAGTACCTTCTAGCCGGCAGTTCACGAGCGCGTCGTACCAGTCCAAGGGTTCCCGGTGCAGCTTCAGGAAGCCGGGGCCGCCGAGGACGGGTGTGTAGCCCGGCGGTGGCTTCAGCTCTATGCTCACCACCAGCGGGCTGCCTGCAACAAGTATGCCTTTGAAAAGAAAGTTCTCGAATTTCTTTGTAGGTAGAGTTGACGTCATCTTGTTTTTCTGATTGTGTTATCTGTTGTTTTTTGTACTCATCCTCATGTAAATAGTATCCCATCAAAAACATACATGTGAAAATGCAACCCAAGTTCAATGTTAAGAATATGCAATGCGTGTTTATCGACTTCACTGACAAAAAAAATGAGATCTAGATGGGTGCCAAGTTCCGTAGATAATCCTGATATTTATTTATTAAGAACATACCTACAACATTCTAAAATAAATTAAAAACACAATTTCTTATTTTTTCTGCTACAACAATATTTGCTATTAAGTATAACTTCTTATATTTCAACACCCAAATTATTTACACAAAGCAAATAACTTAGGATAAACTGAAGCTCAAAATCTGACTTGGCTAGTTTTTTACCAGCAAGTCAATTATTTCGAAGAGTAAAATATGACCATACAATATAAAAATACAGTAACTTGCGTATAACAAATATGAAAACTAGCCAAGTCAGATTTTAAGCTTCAGTTTATCCTAAGTTATTTGCTTTGTGTAAATAATTTGGGTGTTGAAATATAAGAAGTTATACTTAATAGCAAATATTGTTGTAGCAGAAAAAATAAGAAATTGTGTTTTTAATTTATTTTAGAATGTTGTAGGTATGTTCTTAATAAATAAATATCAGGATTATCTATGGAACTTGGCACCCATCTAGATCGCATTTTTTTTGTCAGTGAAGTCGATAAACACGCATTGCATATTCTTAACATTGAACTTGGCTTGCATTTTCACATGTATGTTTTTGATGGGATATCATTTATTTTTGTCAAATAAGTTGGCATGCGTTTCAATAAACAAACATTATTTACTGAGTAGTTCCGGTGAATCTGTGATCTTCATTTATCATCATCAGTTTTACTTCACCAAATAGTGCTTTTCAAAAGCATATATGCACGAGTTAATATATATTGTATGCTATATACTCGTATATATATACAAAATACCCAAATCGATATAGCTATACCCAAATTATTTGAAGAGTTCCCTCAATTTCTCCAGGACTCCATCATCAGATTCTGACCTGGTGACATTGGGACCAATCAGACAGTGTGCCCTTTCAAACAAAAAAAGAATTTTTCAAATCGGTTAATAAATGACGGAGTTCTGAGGTAACTAGCATAAATAATAAAATAAAATAATAGTAATAATAAAACTTATAAAATCACTGTTTTCAGATTTTTTTATTTGTATACGCATAATTATTACCCATCTGTATGCCAAATTTCAACCTTCTAGGTCACCTGGAAGTGGGTTAGGTTTTTGATGATTAGTCAGTCAGTCAGTCAGTCAGTGGTAAAAAAGCCGATTTTTAGACGTTTATATCTCAATAACCGTTTCACTTTTATTTATGAAATTTAGGGTTCTAGTTGATCTAAAGGGTTTTAATACATATACCAAATTTCATGTTTTTATGTTAAGTAGATTTGGAGTTATTGAGGGGTCAAAAGTGGCTCCAAACGGTTCGTGTAAATAACACACGGCTGCGCTCGCCAGTTCCTTTTTCTTGAACTTGTCTGGACACGCTGCCGCTTGTCTAGATGTATGTGAGTTTCTTGCGGCGTTTCTTCTGGGCAGTGGTCTCCTCTTGGGAAGCGCTGGTAGATTCTTGACGTGTAAAAGTGCCCGTGCGGCCTACTTACTGAATAAATATATTTTATCTTTTTTTATATTTTATATATATATATTTATTTATTTAGTACTACTGCAATTTTTGTAAGTAATTATATTAATTCAATATATTGATCCGTAGGTACATACATATAATTATGTATAAATAGTTAGACCGTATGTTGCACCGCCGACAAAATCTTTGCTTTGCCCAAAGGTTAACTGGTAGAGAATGCCTCAAGGCATTAAGATCGCCTTTTACATTTACTCAACCCACTTACCAAACTGGAATAAGACATAATCCCAGGTTAATGTTTACGAATTCGGCGCTTCATCTAGGTATAACCTTATTCTCGTTTGATCGAATCCGCCCTAAGCAGTAGATTTTCGAAAAACAACAAAGCTGAATATTTCCTTAATGTAATAGTAGTCTCAATGCCCATTTTCATAATTATATTGCAGATATGTAACTATGAAAATCAGCAGCAGTCTTGGTTATAAATGCCATCATAAACAAAACTTGTAAAAAAACAAGTCTCGCAACTCAATTGTTCTACCGTAAAAAGTTGTAAGATCCATACCAAGTCGGTTGATTTATTCAGTCCCTACTTAGGGGACCTTCTGTCTTAAGTTATAACGTAATTAACTAATTTAACAACATTTTATAGTGACCACATTAATTATTAAGATCTTTTATGTTTAAATAAAATTGATTGACTTGGCCATCGCAAGAAAACACAATGTAACAATGAGATACAAGCGACTAAAGTGTTTATACCTACTAAAAATCATCTAAGGCGGCACCAAATAAGTTTAAAAAGAAAATTAGTTCATACAATCATGTGCTTTTTTGAGATAGTTTCTTCTGTTTTTCGTAACCCTACACTGAGAATGGTCTGACATGCTCTTGCCCGGCTTTTTATTAATTTCTATTAACGAATTTATTTAAATCTGCAATAATATTTAGGTTCTACCAATGCTTTTACAGTAACTAAAGTTACCCTGTTAAGTAATTTGCCTGAAATTTTATAAAAAAAAAGTTTTCATTTTTTATACCGTGTTCCGGTCACGGAAAGTGTAATTTTGTTATTATTTGGAGAGCTAAGTTCAAATACTTGATTTAGGAAAAAAACTGCTGTTTAGATTTTTTGCAAGGTTCAAAGGAAGGCCCACAGTGATGTTACTGTGGGGCTTCATTTGAACCTTGCAAAAAATCTAAACAATTCGAATTCCGCAAGGAGCAAGGAAACAACATTGTTCAATGTTGGCTCCTTGCGGAATTTGAACTTACGATCCTCGGCATAGCAGGCAGATTGCACAGTTATCAGACCAATGGGGCGGTAAAATTGTTAAGATAACTAAAAATCAACCGTACTCATTAGGGTTAAGGACTTACCTAACAATAAGTGCAGTGCTACTAGCACCAAAAATTTCAACATTAAATTTTCCATATTTTTTTTATTAGAGTGTCCCCGTCTATCCCACTCAAGACGCAGACTAACTAAATGAAATGTAAGCAGAGCAGACATCGTTGCACTTATATACCTGTAACGAATGCCGTGTAATTATTTTTATGTTAGACCTGTTGCACACCCGACACGATCAGACCCTCGGATACGATGCTACAACACGTCTTCAGAACGGATCGCAAGGGTTTTCAACTGAATCGGGAATGATGGATTATTTTCATCTCGTTTTGCGACATTAAAATAATCTTTTACATCATAACTGAAATATTATTATTATTAAAAGTCTGAAATGTACCAAGGTGCATGAGGTCTGGGGGGGGGGGGGGGGGGGAATGTAAAATGCAACATTATTAATCTTTTAAAAGTGACACGTCAGTGGCAAGATAAATCAAAAAGGCTGCTTTTTAGTGTACATTGAAATTGGTGTCTTCAACCTTTTACAACACTTCAAGCTGATTTTTTAATTTCAAGGAAGCCAGGAAGCGACCCTCGATGTTGCTGGCGACTTCTGATAGCGACGTCGGCTCTAGTCCGAGGTGTCGCGCCCGGCATGTTGCCACCCCAGGACATTGCATGATGACGTCGGCAGTAGTCTCCTCTGCTGTTATACAGTGGGTAGACATTAACAGAACACAATCCTCTGGGTCGCCTGTTGCTGTGATAGTGCCTCAAGGCTTTATCCTGGGCCCGTTTCTATTTTTAATCTATATTAACGATCTCGTAGTGCGCATATATTCAAAGTGGATAGGAAACAGAATAATTTTAATGTCATAAATAATGATGACTGGTTTACAGCCAACAACTTACCTACTTTTAAATCCCAAAAAAAGTGCATTAAATTTTCTCTTTCAAACGTGAAAAGTATGAATGCGGATAGAATAAGACTGAAGGATGATACACTGGAAATCGAAGATAGAACAGTCTTTTTAGGTGTCACTCTTGACTCGAAACTGTAATGGAGTGCGCATATTATTATATCCACACTTGCAGGTAAACTAAGTTCGGCGGCTTATGCGGTAAAGCGAATTCGACAGCTTACTGACGTCGAAAAGGCGAGACTTGTGTATTTATAGTTATTTCCTTAGTGTTATGAGCTACGGAATTTTGCTATGGGGAAAAGCGGCTGACATCCAAAACATCTTTGTACTACAGAAGCGGGCTATACGTGCTGTTTATCAATTGGGGTCTCGTGTTTCACTTGGGGATAAATTTTGAGAAATCAATATTCTTTCAGTCGCGTCTCAATATATATTAGAGAGTATACATGATTTTAGGCATAACCGCGACGTTCATAATTTGAATACTAGAAATAGCGATAAACGCACTCTTCCAGGTCACCGTTTCTGTAAGGTAAGCACTTCGTTTGCGGGGAACTGTATACGTTTTAACAACAAGATACCATCTGACATCATCAATATGCCGTTCAATAAATTTAAGTCTCACATCAAACGCTGCTTTTTGGGTAGGGCGTATTACATTGTAACCCACTTCATTGGTGACCAAGATGTCTTTAAGTAGTGTCTCGAATATTTATAATATTTGTAGGTACCTTGATAAACATAGCTCTTAAGCAAAAAAAACTATTTGTATTTTATCTTTACTAGTTCTTATGCGTATAAGACGCTTTTGAACGAGAGCACACTGTGATGTTTCTTGACGGACAGCTGTTTCACACAATATTACATTTATGTTGTCCGGCAGCATGATCATGTCGCGCTCGCTCAGGTCTTTGCTTACGGCGGCGTCCGAAGTGCTGGTAAATTCACTCTATATTACCAACGTGTATAAGAGCCCTCATGTGGCCTATTTACTGGCCTTCAGAGATAATCTCAACATAGCCCTCTCCATAGCTCGCTGAGCGACTGTAAATTTGTGGACCAGCCCCACCGTAAGTTTCCACGTTCGGCTCTGTATGTCATAACAGGTAGGACGCACTGATTGAAGACTTTTGTCTTTAGATTCTGTGGAATAGACGACGTAATTTCCCACACGCTGCCCAACCCAGCTGTATTCTTCTGTTGCACTCTTTCTCGAAGTTGTTTTTACCCAACTGCCGAATTTGCCCCAGGTAAATATATTCTTTAAGAACTTCGAGTGCATTGCCCTGCAGAACTGACCACGTTGCGATAGAGTCAAAAGCCTTCTCATGTATGAGTGTGGTCTATGGTGCCATATCCTCCTCGAAACCCGGCCTGCTTAGGGGGTTGAAATTGCATGTAGTGCATGTCGTGCATTACTGCATGTAGTGGTAAAAATATAAACACGGAGACCCTACCAGTCATTCCCTAATTGGCTGGCAATATTCCCAGCAATATTGCCAGCAGCGTTGTGCCGGCAATTGGGAATATTACTGAAGATGTTGCAAGTGGTTGATTATTTTATAGTGTATAGATGTTAAATACTTAATAAAGACTCTTTCAAAATGTAACTGTGAGAATATTTAATTAGATGTTGACGATTCCCACTACGAGCAATATTCAGGGCACGGCACATCACTGGTCGTGGCGCAGTCGTTCCGGCAAGTGGAAAAACGCTTTGTTACTAATGTTTATAGTTTAACATTTCAACCCACTGTACTGTTTGAAGAACAAGGGCAGTTTTACGATTACAAAATGCGCAAATTCATATTTCCTGAACTATACAAGGAGCGCACGCGTTCTGGTCGCGTCGGGCAGTCGGATCGGCTGTGTGCACGCCCCTTAAGTTGATGCCAACCAATTACACAGTTCAATGCGAACTTGACACGTGCGCACTTTTATGCGACTTACTGAACGTTGCTACTTCCCGGTCGAGGTAAACGTAGTGAAATAACTTTACGTGTAAATAAAACCTTATATTAAAGGTATTATTTCAGTTTGCAGTGCGCTGTTTGTTGGTAAGGCCTTGCAAAAAATTCCTAAAAGTACTAGCTATTTTGATTAGTTCGACTTGATACTGTTTTATTTTATAAGTCAATAGTCACTTAATATTTATTTTTATATGAATACTTATTTAGTCTCTTAAAAGTATAAAATGAAGTCGTTATCCATTTTGTTTTAATTACGCCAACGATTTTGAAGCGGTTTCTTCTCTTTAAGTTAGATGTTTTATTTCATAGGTACAATAATTTCTCATTGGATTTGCAACATAAATAGTCAAGAAAAGTCGTTCATGCTCATCATTATTGTTATGCTCAAGTAATTTATCATTTTTAGCATTTATGTAGCTTGATTGTTTCCTGTGTGACCGCGGTTGTCGAATGACCAGCGCTTCTATTGCAGGCGGTAAAACTCAACTCGTGTTTGACCTGTCGCGGTATGTATTTGACCTGTTACTGTACCATAACAGGTCAATTATACGAGTTGAATTTTACCGCCTGGAATCAGAAGCACAGGGTGTCAAAAATATATGCACAACAAGCTTTTGCCCGCGACTGCGTACGCGTAGAATTGATTTCCCGCCACTCCCCCTATTTCTTTCCGTTGGGGGTCAATTTTCGGGAACTCCTTTCATATGTCTCACTTACATTATAAAAGGAACCCCTGTACCAAATTTTAAGTTTTTAGGTACAGTATTTTCGGCTGTGCGTTGATATAGGTATGTCAGTGATTCTGGTTTGCCTTTTATGGTATGTAGATTTACTGTCATATTTATTTTCTTATATTAAAATTTCCGAACGCATTCTTTCCCTATGGACATATTTTCTGATATTTTTAATTTCATGAATAAAAATTTCCGAACGCCTTTCCTAAAAAAATATTTGACAGAGTCGACACGGAGCGACCTTACTTCCTACTTCTGGGTGTTTTTCGCCCTCCAGGCCTGATATGAAATCGAACCTAACTTAACCTTACATACAAACATACATACATACCTTCACACCTTTATTGCCAAAGTGGGGTAGGCAGAGATACCTACAGAATTACCAACAACTCTAAAAACTAAACCTACCTACGTATTACGATGTAATGACTATTGGGAAAAATTCACTACTATGACAAAAATATCATCTGTGAAAATTATCTAACAAGACAAATCATTATAACAATAAATATGTCAATAGAAAAAGAAAGCGTCGGATTTTTTATAAAATAAAATAATGATAATAGTCAATGGGGAAAAGCGTTCGGAATTTTATACAAGAAAATAAAAATGACAAAAATATGTCTAACCAACCCATTTTTGGCTAAAAATCAAAAAGCTCATTACAGTTTTTTTTTAAAGTGCTTTTTAAGCCGTTTCATAAAATATTACACCCCATTTGCTAAAATCAAACCACTTGAACATTTAATTCCCCCATTTTAGACCCCATTTAAACTATTTAAAAAATATATTTTCAATTATTATTTTTACCCAAGGCAGATTGTACAACTATGCCAAATTTCAGTTTGATAGCATTTTTAGTTGCTGAGAAAACCTTGAGGCTAGCACAAGTTGCCCGCGACTTTTTGTCGCTCGGATCTCCCTTTCTATCTACAGTCTGTGATCGAATTCGAGATCAAAAATGTAAACAAACGGATTGCCATCGTAAAAAAACAAATCCAAGTGACGGTTACTTTAAATCAATAAAATAAAAATGAAAATTATAATATTCAGAGTTATATAATATTGTGTGAAGAGTTAAAAATATTTCACTTAGGTAAACAGTAAATTATAGTTGTTTTTATTCCGTATTTATGTTGTTTGAATAAAATATATGGAGTTTTAATTTATGCCACTGGCAATGGTAAGAAGTTTCAAACATTTGGTTCGTAATTATAATAATTATAATTATTATTGTCTATTAAGTATTCAGAGTTAATAGTTTTTCTTTAATATTTCTAAGGTGCATACGGACATACGGCATTTGTAGACATACCATTATAGACTGTCGAATGAATGTGCTTCGCTTCTTTTCTTTTCGTTTATCCTTTGGTATCTTTGTTTTCTGTTGTTAAGTTTTTGTTTCTTATTAAGTTTTGGTTTTATTTTCACCCTATACCTATCCCAGTCATAATGATTACACTGAACTGAGCTGTCTAAACTAGAATGGACTAACTGTAGGTGTCTAAAAGTCTTCCAGCCAATATCTTACTGAAAACCATGTAGATATCGGTATTTATATTTTCTGGCTAAAATTCATACATTTAAAAAATTGCACTTGAAAAATAAGGTTGCATACCCCTGGAATGTCACTTTGACATTGACAATTGTATGTTTATATTTTTGATCTCGAATTCGATCACAGACTGTAAAGTCTATTTTTAATTCCGGCAGAAAAAATGTAAACAAAGGTGTTGCCGTTAACGTAAAACATTCGCAGTATTTTAAATATTTTTACTTTCCACATTTACAAGATATTGACGTTCTATAAAAAAAACATATATTGTAATTAAGATTATAGAATTTAATTTGTTGATGGAAAACTTTATTTATATAAAAACTCTTGGTTGTGTTAATTTAAAACGTGAAAACCTTTTTTCTACGCATAATTTATTTATTGCACTGGTATCATTGACTCGATACACCCGTGTTAACAAGTTGACGGCTGCTTGAAGGATTTGAGAAATTGAGACGTTACTTCACTCACTTCGCTTCACCATTCGTGCTTCCGTCGTAAACGGTTTCCAGCGACGCATTTATGCGATTTTAATTTCAATTATATCTCAAATTTATTTTATATCACGGTTCGAGCGAAATTATACCTTAATATTATATTTCTTGGTGGCCCAAACTTTGAGATCCCCTGAAATGTCACTTTGACAGTGACGTAACTTTGTTTACACTTTTTCTGTAGGAATAAAAATTCGATTGTAGTCAGTAACGATAGAGACGCACTGAGCGACTTAAGCGAGAAAATACAACTCGTTTTTCAACGGTACGGATAAACCAAATCGAAAGACTAATGTAGTAGTAGTAATATAGCCCAATACCAATAATGCCAAATAACAGCTTTCTACAACTAAGTGTCCCTGTGCTAAGCTGCGGACAGACGGACGGACGGGCCGACATGGCGAAACTATAAGGGTTCCTAGTTTGACTACAGAACCCTAAAAATGTTTTGTCTTTTTTTTTTATGGCAAAGAGATGACAAACGAGCACACAGGCCACCTGATGTTAAATGGAAACTGTGACCCATAGATATTCGCATTCACAAGACTGCAGAGCAATCCTAAGACTGCAAATGCGTTGCCAACCCTGAGGACTAAGATGGAATGCCTCTATGCTAGTCATTTCACCGGCTGTCTTATCCCCAAACCGGAACACAACAATGCGAACACTACTGTTTGGCGGTAGGTTAATGGATAAGACGGTGGTAGCGATCCGGACGGACCCTGTCTACAAACATCATAAATCCTCTATTATGCGATTAAAACTCGTTGCCAATGACCAGCATTACCTGCGATAGTAGGTTACAGCAATGACAGCTGTAACGTAATTTTGAAATTAACGTCTTCCAAATAGTTTGTCCAAAACCAACACAATTTAAATAAGGCCCGATTGTAATAGCAATTCTTCTTAGCGTGTCGACGGCATGTCATATATGAGCTGACCAATATTCCGCCACGCGAACGGCATTGCTAGTGGCGTCATACATCTCCTGCCGCGTGCAGGTGTCGGGGCACGCGGGGCAGTGCAGGAGATGCGTCATGGACTGTGGTGAGGCGCCGCAGCCGCAGCGGTCGTCGGCGGAGTAGCCCCACTTTACCAAGTTTTCTCGGCATCTACCGACCTGAGCGCGCAGTCTGTTGAGCGACTTCCACGTGCGCCACGGTAATGAATGACCCGGAGGAAGTCTCTCCACAGGCGGAACAAAGGTCGACAGAGAATGTTCCTCCTCCCACAGGCGGGAACGGGCAATAAGTAGCAATTGAAACGTCAACTCGGTATATTTTTTAGTACAACATCGTACGACATTTGATTTCGAACGACATGAGAACAGGGACTTTATAGTTTGTCCAAGATTTAAAAAAACCATTCACGTTCGTGAGACTGACACTGCACAAGTTTCTGCTCGTGCAATTGTTTTGCCTCTATTTTTGTCGTCAAATCGTCTTAGGCCCAACTTTGAAAATCGAAGTTTGAAGTTACGTTAGCTCCTTCTCTGTCACTTGCCATTCGAGACTAAATCGAAAGAAAGGGATTGAGCTAACGTAACCTTGAACTACGATTTTCAAAGTAGGGCCTCTGCACCCATATTAGAGAACTTATAATATGTGAGTAGATAAAGTAATATATGCAACTGTATTGAATTTTTGGCCTTTGGCTTTGTTGATAAATATTACTAGGTACAGTCACCAGCATAAATAAGTGATCATTTCTGTACCTTGTCGCTTTCAATCGTTTCACGATTCGGTATAACATTTCAAACACGACGTTAAAGTGACAAGGTACATAAATGATCACTTATTTATGCTGTTGACTGTACAGCGTTACGTGTTAGATACGTAACTACTTCCTTTACTCAAGCTAGTCGATTGGAACTCGAGTAAGTATTCTCAAAAGAATGGAACATTAAGTTATCGATTTATAACATCACTGCTTTATTATGTTTTGTGATATGAAATCCTTTTTAGCATTGTTCGTATGTGGACGAAATGGAGCGCATTCGATGCCAGTTCATAAAACGTGATCGAGTTACAGTCTGTTCCAACTCACTTGTCTTATCACGTACACAAATACAACCCAGTATAAAAATAACGGTATTGCATCTTCATGACACACTAAGTTAGTTGTTTACCTATCTGACCCTCGAAATTATGTGGACATTTCACACTTTAATTTGACTAAACTGTGTTAGTTTAATATCTAGTAGAGTACATTAATAAAAACTCACATAAAACGAAGCGAAGCGAGGGCGGATCGCTATAGTAAATAATAACAGAAAAACTTATAATATAATTATCGATTCATTCTTGGAAATCTAAATTTATAAGAAAGAATACGTATAATCCAGTGTGCAGGTATTTTTGCGGGGCAAAAGGTGGGGGTCAAAATGTTTTCATTTATATTGCTTAAATAAGTGTAGGCTAGTTATGAAAAACGAAAGTTTTCGACCTTGGGGGGTTGGAGCGTTAGCCGCCATCTTGAATTTAAGGGGTTCCAAATGTGATCTTTTTCATATAAAACTTCAACAGTTGATTTTATGACAAAAGTTTCTATGGGAGGTATAAAGATAATAAAATTTCGAATTAAAAATGTGTGCATGTTTATTGGGTGGGTCTTATAGATACAAAGTTACACGAGGGAGAAAATTTAATATTTACAAAAAAATCATCAATTTTGTTATTCATTAGTTTTCTTATCGAATGTTAAGAAATTAATGATTTATGCACGAATCATTTTAGAATTATTTAGGCTTAACCCGTTTTTAGATAGCAGGTAGGTCAATATTTTCCTCGTGGGTATTTTCCGTGTCCTTGCAGTTAGAAATTTCGTCATTATTTTCCCCAGACTCGATCTCAATTTGGGATGCATTTTCGCATGCCTGACCACTACCAGAAGCCACACACAATAGAGCATGTTAACCCCGCTTTTCTGCAGCTGCATGCCCTAATGCATCCGTTTTTGCAGTTGCAGGATAATATTATATTTAAAAGTGCCTCTGGTGCCGCTTATTCAGTTGTTCATAGGAGTACTTAAGATCATTGTCCACATCATACCTCCTTAAAAAAGTATCAAATACTTATCTAGTTCCCACAATCTAATGGGGTACTCATTTTTTTTATTATTAATTCATAAAAATATAAATAAATCGAATGGGGTAAGGTTAAATAAGGTTTCTAGACTATAAAAATGTTATCCTGAGATGATATAACGTTGATAATTCGATGGGAAGCTTCAGAGCTTATTAATATAGGATATAGGTATCGGATATAGGTACCTAAACTACCTAAGTCAATCAATCATTTCTGTCCTCAGTACATAGTACTCAAAATTTAATTGCATTTTTTTTCCGCATCTTTTTCAAATTTCATGCCACATTTTAACGAGGCCCAAGACGCGTGGGCTTTAGCCTGTTTAAACTCCGAGCTCCCAAAAACTCTTTCTTCTCAGAGGCTGTGGGACGGACTGATCTGCGAGCAAGTATGGAATCAACTTTACAAACGTGCAACAGCTCCGCAGATAGTGCCCGTCTCCTAGCGGAATCGGGTTTGTGGCTACAGACCACAGGAACTTTGTTAGATTCGTCAACATTTAGCGTTGCTACCTAACTCCGCTTGGGTGCACAATGTTGTGCTCCTCACCTCTGCCAGTGTGGCGCCAGCGTCGCTGTTAAATGATAGTATTAGAAATTGACAATTTAACTTAAATCTCGATTATCTGGCTGGCAGCATATTAAATAATGATAATTCAGCCTATCTACGTCCCACTGCTGATACTGAAGCAAGAGAACTGCAACAAGTGGAATCAGCATGACTCATGTCACATTTTGCTGTGGAAACTTCTAAATTTGTCATAGGTGCAACTCGCAAAGATGTAAATACTATCTATGATAAAATATTTATATACATACATCATAATCTGAGGCTTATTATAGAAGTAATCTGTACTTCATTTACAAAATATGAGTACCTGTACATTTCATATTGCCTGAGGCCTTAGCACACTCGCCTTTATCGCCGACATAAAGCCTAGTGTGCTAAGGCCTCAGGCTTGGTCACGATCATGAATTGTTTCTTTTGGTAAGGAGAAAAAAAAATAGTTCTACAAAAACAAAACATAGGTAAACGTTTTACTAGATTTGACGTGGTCGATTCTGTTAATACCGCTGCTTGCACTTTCTGTTGTTTGACGAGAATCTGCACTGCTGTACGTCTCCTTTAATAATATAGCTGGACTGAAGTGATAACTCATCTGCTCCATCTCACCACACTTAATCTTATATTATTTTAAACATGTTGTGTAACTGTACGTGCAAATTGGGAATCGCCGTTATCTGTAATCTACGCCTTGTCAAAATGAATCGAACATAAGTAGATTTTTTTTTAAGCCCTATAAAGTTCTTCTTCTCTTTCTTTCGCGACAATAGAAATCCATACTGGGGTGTTATTCTCTCAAAAACAACGGACGGTCGGACGGACGAGCCAAATGGCAGCGGCGAGTTTAAGTAGTCCCGTCAGAGCTAACAAAACACATTTTAGCGCGTGCATTTTCAATTAAGCAGCCTTATACCTTCGATCCATCGCCAGAAACCATGCTGCTAAATTGAACCTTCACTCGTACGTCCGTTCGACCGTCATTGTTGAGAGAATCACTACCCAGTACAGCAAAAAGGATCCCTAGGAAATCTACAAAACAATAAAAAAATATTTTATTTTAAAATGAGAACTACTCCATGAGTTTCTTGTTCCAGAACCACCGATTGGCAAGATGGTTGGCGAAACAAATTATTAATGATTTTTGAAATGTAAACTGATAATTTTTACGTACTTTAAAAATGAAATAGGTACTGACTTGTACTTACCTAAAGAAAGATATTCCTTTCAAAACCTTTAAACGCACGTTGTGGCATTTGATCACGTCCTCACGTTGGCTGTGGTTGCCACGTACTGTCAGAAATAAGGGCACAAAATTATTTTTATGCTCATACTTCTCTTGCCGTTTTGAGTGCTGTCACGTTGAATCTAGGGAAAGGCAAGTAAAAACTTGCCCGGGCCTGCCTTGCTCCTAGCCTAACCTGATGTGAAGAAGGCTTTCATTCTTTGTTTTACGTGGCGACAGAATTGTCTGAGTATTATTGTACTGGTTTCAGGCCGCCTACTTGCGTCGCCGGGCAGGAACGTACGGACCCTGCAATGAAGCGTTAACTGCTGCCTCGGCAGTCTACCCTGGCGGAATTATGACCGACTGGTGCTCCTTCCTCAGCCAGGAATACTATGTACGTATCATGTATCATACACAGTATGTATCATGGTTAGTATTGACTTTTGGCTGAACGTGGTCGAAATTGTCGTCGATGTAGGCGGTTTTGGGGCAGTTTACCAGCTGCGAGTACAACGTCAGCTTTTAAAATCTTTTTTTTCTCTGGTTTTACCCAACTTTGCATAGCAAAGGAAGGGATTTTGCCACCCTAAGGCCCGTATTAATAAACTAATCTCAACTCTAATGCTCGTCTTGAGATGTGTCAAAACTGACAGTGTTCTATGGTATGACGTTTACTCTGACATATCTTGTGACGCGCATTTCAGCCAAGATGAGTTTATTAATACGGGCCTAAGTGGGGCCTAAGTAGGGTATGTACAGTCGAGTTCCTAAATATCTATACACTTTAGTACCTACCTTGCCTATTTAATGTCAAGTTTAGGTAAAGTGCCTAAGGGCCTGGACACATGTCGCCGGTACGGTGCCGTCTACGGTGTCACGGCGCGGCGTCGCGAATTTACAGTACAAGTTTCTATGGTGCCACAAACGGCGCCGCGCCGTGACACCGTAGACGGCACCGTACCGGCGACATGTGTCCAGGCCCATAAGTACACGAATTTTCACAGGGATTAAAGTGACAAGGTACTAAAGTGCACACGTCATATTCATAAACTCGACTGTTCATACATAATAATGTTTATTAAAAAGTATCGATGTTCCACTCTAGTGTCGTTCCTAATTAACCAATTTTGATAAATGAGTCTTTATTGTGCGACGATTATACGCTACTTTGTATTTTATTATTAATTAAACATGAAAACTGGAAATTAAAAATACGGTCAAGTGTGAGTGAAACTCGCTCACCGAGGGTTTAGTATTTAAAAAAGATAATATTGTGGCGATATAGCGACATCTAACGGCAAACATGTACCACCAACTCGCCAGCGCCAACAGCGCCACAGCTTTAAACAGCGGAACTAAAGTGGTCTTCATTGCGCTAGCGAAATTTCTTCAGTCAGTTGATATAAATATATATAGCATTTCCAACTTCATCCCAAAGGACTTCGGTTCCCAGGCATAACACCCGCCTGGAGAGATTTCTCTAATTGTCCTCTCATACTACATTGGTGACCCTCGACAATGGAAAATTACGCAACCTGAAGCCCTTCAAGCAACTATGACACAGTCTCACAGCAAGCCAGACTTACCCGCACTGTGCACCACTAGCATTTTGACATATCTCTATGCCTGGTGTCTATAGACGACTCACTGCGTCCAACTACACGAGTACTTCACGAGCAGGTACACGACTCACTGCGTCCAACTACACGAGTACTTCACGAGCAGGTACACGACTCACTGTGTACTGTGTCCACTCACTCCTCTTCTCCTGCTACGCTCGCCAACGCGCCAACATTTTTTTTATTAAATCACCATGGACAGGGTCTTTAAGCGAGGAACGGTGGTCCAATTTTGAATTGAGTTAACCGTGCCATGTGGGGTATAGTACGAAAATCTTCAATACGACACCCTCGGTGCGCGAGTCCCATTCGCACGTGACCGGTTTTTTTTGTAATTTAGTTATTACTTATTAACTATTCCTTCCTGGAAAAAGATGGAAATTGGCTCTGCATTCTCCATTATGTCAAAGCTTATTGACTTCAAATCACGGCTTCCTTTTTCCAGGTTGAACTGCCGTGGGTGCCGCACGACGAATACCAGGACACTCTTCACAAGACCCGGCTGGGTTCGCACTTCGTGCTGCCCCCGTCACTGACGTGCGCGGGCGAGATTGCGGCAAGGCCACTCGTCTGCGCAATCCGGGTAAGTGTTCCTTTTTTAGGGTTCCGCAGAATCCGCAGTCAAACTAGGAACCCTTATAGTTTCGCCATGTCCGTCCGTCCGTCCGTCCGTCCGCAGTCTAGCACAGGGACTCTTAGTACTAGAAAGCTGTACGAGGGCTGCACTGAAAGTTTCGGGAATCTAATACTTAGAAACATATTTTTGACACATATCATACCTTTTTATAATCTCTAGAGTTTCATTATTTTCACACACTGGCCACATAGAAAAAAAAAGCGATGGTTCGGTTTCAATTGTTTTTTGAAGTCGTCGAGTCGCTGCTGAAAATGGAATTGTCCCGTGAAAATTTAAGAGCTATGATTTATTACGACTTTAAAAGTGGATTATCACAAAAACAATGTGGAGACCGGATGATTGTTGCTTTTAGTAATGAAGCACCTTCAAAGACGACAATATACAGGTGGTATGCAGAATTTCAACGTGGCCGTCTATCCCTCACGGACGACGTGCTTGAACGTCGACCAAAATCGGCAGTGACGCAAGAAAACGTCGATGCTGTGCGTCAGCTGATAAAGGAAGACCGACATGTGTCATATCGGGAGATTCAAGAGTGTTTGGGCATTGGAATGAGTCAGATACAAATCATTTTACAGGAACAATTAGGCGTGCGAAAGTTGTTTTCCCGTTGGATCCCTCACTTATTGTCTGAGGAGCAGAAAACGACTCGTGTCAATTGGTGCCTCAGAACTTTGAATAGATTCAACGGAGGAAGCTCAAATGCAGTTTTTTAGGGTTCCGTAGTCAAACTAGGAACCCTTATAGTTTCGCCATGTCCGTCCGTCCGTCCGTCCGTCCGTCCGTCCGTCCGTCCGTCCGTCCGTCCCCAGTCTAGCTCAGAGACTCATAGTACTAGAAAGCTGTAACTTGGCATGAATGTACATATTAGTCACGCCAACAAAGTAGTAAAATAAAATTTTGAAAAATATTTTTTTTTAATGCACCTCCCCTACAGGTAACGTGGGGATGTCTTTTTTTTTTCTTGCCTACCCCATAGTGTGGGGTGTCGTTGGATAGGTCTTTTAAAAATATTGCGGGTTTATGAAAACAATTTTTCGATTAAGGGATCCGTTTATGAAATATTAAACTACAAAGCGCTATTAAGTTAGAGTCAAGTGTCCCCCCCCCCCCCCTTCAGCTAAAACTACAAGTACTAAAAATCTGAAAAAAATCTTCAACGAGTGCGCATATAACGAATTTTAAAGGAAAACTATCACGGCTAAGTAGACATGATTAGTTCCTGAGATACAGGCGATTAACGGGTTTATACCTACTAAAAATCATCTAAGACAGCGCCAAATAACTTTAAATAGAAAATTGTTTCATACATGTTGATTTTTGAGATAGTTTTTTGTGTTTGTCGTTACGGCTTCGAAACCCTACACTGAGCATGGTCCGACATGCTCTTGCCCGGTTTTAGCATTGTATCCGGTGACGAGTGTTGGATATATGCATATGAGCCTGAAAATAAAAACCAATCTCGAGTATGGGTCTACGAAGATGAGCTCAAGCCGACAAAAGTTATTCGTTCTCGCAGCACGGCCAAAAAGATGGTGGCTACGTTTGTCTCCAAATCGGGTCACGTGGCTACTATTCCTCTTGAAGATCGTAGAACGGTCAATGCCGATTGGTACACCACTATTTGTTTGCCGAGTATCTTTGCTGAACTTCGAAAAAAAAAACCCTAGTCGCCGCATTATCCTTCACCACGACAATGCCAGCCCTCACACCGCTCGGAAAACAACTGAGTACCTGGACGGTGAAAAAGTCGAATTACTGGACCATCCTCCATACAGCCCCGACTTAAGCCCCAATGACTTTTTCACATTCCCCAAAATTAAGGATAAGTTGCGTGGTCAGCGGTTTCAGACGCCGGAAGCAGCAGTGGAGGCTTTTAAAATGGCCATTTTGTCGACCCCTACTTCAGACTTCAATAAGTGCTTTAATGACTGGTTTGATCGCATGGAAAAGTGCATAAAATATAAAGGAGAATACTTTGAAAAACAATAAAAATACTTTTATTCAATTTAACTGCATATTTTTTTCTATTCCCGAAACTTTCAGTTTGACCCTCGTAATTTGGCATGAATATACATATAAGTCACGCCAAAAAGTGATGAAATAATATGTTTTTTTTTTGTGTAGTGGAAGGGGGGGGCAAGACGTGGCACTGGGCCTAAATAACGAAGGAATTACCCAATCAATCAGGTGTGTGCTACCACCTGACGTTGCGCCGCCACGTTGTCCATTAGGGTCTCCCCAGACCTATCGACGCGGAGTCGGCTTAAGCCGGCAAGAATAAGTTTTATGTCCACGCAATAAGATCGAAAACGACGTCGTTCCGTTCGCAACGCCGAGCCGTGCCGAGCCGAGCCGAGCGATCCCATTTTCACTCTTACTGCACGGACATAATTTTTTTTCTTACCGGCTCAAGCCGATTCCGCGTCGATAGGTCTGGGGAGACCCTTAGTCGGCAAAGGGCGTAAACAATAACACCACGCGGTTTATTTTTTTTTCCGGAAATAACAGATTTTTGCAAATACCTAGTGATTTCTTCAAATAATTTAGAGCGTGTACGTGTACTTAAGTAACAGCATTTCAGAAAAGACTTAAAGTTATTCACATGTGACAATATCTTCGCTAACAGGTAAGAACTTGTTTTTCTGTGTATCGGACAATGCTTTTATCCAGTTATTTTTTTAATTCAAAATGTCCCGTGGGGGCATGACGGGGTACAATAGGTAGGGGCAAGACGGGGTAGGTACATGCCTCGCTGGGAATACTGTTTTAAAATAATTAATATCAGACGAAAAATAGTATATTATGCAATTAGTGAATTAGTCTTCACATGCGAATATCGTGAGCAGCAATAAGTCGTTTTGCTATATACCCCATCTTGCTCCCAAAGTGGTACCCCATCTTGCCCATATGGGTGCCCCATCTCGCCCCACGCATGGGGCAAGATGGGGAGAAAGGACTTTTTTTAGTTCTTTTTTTTAAACTTTACTATGTTAATTATATTCTTAAAAAAACTTTAATATTAAAGACTAATTACCAAAGATGATTGTTGAAATAAAACGAATTCTTAAAATACAATACAGTCAGTTTCATTGGGCATCAAACCTTAAACACCCTGTCTGTTAGAGTCAAGTGTACCTACACCCCCCCCCCCCCCCTTGTAGTTTTGGCTGTAGAGGGCTACAGACAAAACTACAAACAAATACTAAAAATCGGAAAAAAACTTCATTATAAGCGCCCACAACGATTTTAAATGAAAAACTATCACAACTAAGTAGAACTATCACGACTGTAAATTTAAAAGTTCCCGAGGGACTAACGATAATCGAAATCTACGCGGACGAAGTCCCGGGCAGAAGCTAGTGTAGTATAATGTGTTCGCTACATTAACTGTAACTAACTTTTTTTACTTTCCTCATAATCTAAATAGAAAGTAGAGTGTTTAACTCGGGTGAAAGACACCATTTATTTCACACTCGAAATATTAGCGCTCTTGCTTTGCTCGAACGCCAAAATATCGCGGGTGACATAGGTGCCTTTCATCCCTTGGTGAACAATCTACTGATAATTTACTTTTTTGAGTGATGTATTATTTTATTTCAGTGCATATGTTTGAGAAAAGCACTATACATACCTCGCTGTGAAAAGCGGTTGCCAGCCTCATAACTATCCGGGCTCGCTTCGCTCGGCCGTCTATATAAGTCAGCCAGCGACCCCCTACTTCCCGGCCTGTGTAGTAATGTACTATTGATAAATTATTTTAAATAACAAATACATCTTTTAATCATGAAATGCTTCAAATTAGATCCTTAGAAAAAGCTATTCACTATCAAATAAAAAAGTTAGCAGTTATTTTTTTTGGTTTATCCCAATTGAGAACTACAAACTTATCCGACAAAAAACGATGAGAAAATCTGTATCTGTATTCTGTACTAAAATCGTGTAGCTGGCAATTTTTTCCATAAAAATGAAGCTCCGGCCGGTAGATGTTTCTCATCCCATAAATTAAGTTCGTTTTCCACGATTTTTTAATATATTGTAGTTGTAAAGTACTGGAAGAGGGATGCGTCAAACTACAGGTTAGTAAGACTTGCTCATACTTTATTTACCTACCCTCTAAATATTTATACTGCCACTGATAGTTAAAAGGGCGCATCTAACATGAAGTCGAAATCGAGAAATTAAATAATGTTTAAATTGAAAATTAAAAAATGTATGCTGTCTCTAAACAAATAGACATAAACACTTTCCGTAAACGAAGTAATATAGATATAATACTATATTGTGAATGTGGTAGTAAAATATTTTTCCTACTCCTGTACTTTTATCTGTCATTTATATAGTCACGAACACTAATATAAGAACATACATAATATGTCCGCAGAATAATCCAGAGAAAAGTCTATCTTGTCTATGCCCCAAAACAGCACTTGTGCGTTTTTGAGATAAAACGATACGGCCAGCTGCCAAAGCTTAGCGTTGCACAATCGATTTAATCATATTTTAACGATTGTGAAATAGGGACTATAAATCACCTAATGTTTTGAGAAATGATTTCAGTTACCTGATTGGTCGATTTTAAAATAGCTGTATTCTGGTTGGTTGATACGAAATACAAAGTTTTTTTAAAAGATTTAAATTAGTTAAAGAGTAACACATACCTAAAAGAACCTATCGTTCCGTTTGACAGTCGATGTGTAGGTATTGTGATTGGTTGATTTAATTTGGTGAAGTATTCTGATTGGTCAAATTAAAATGTTTTGGAATTGTAAATAATTCTATTTTCCATTCCGTCAATTTAAAAACAAAGTAAACCATAGACACATATTTTGTCATTTTCTTGTTTCCCGCTCGTTTGTTGTTCTTTACTTCGTTCGTTCGTTTGTAAGTTTTTTCGCTTAGTTTTGCATTTCATTTGAAACCTAGTCGTAGAAAAAGTATTGTATGCAACGGTGTATAACTAAGTCAAAAAACACTCGTGGCGCTTACCTTTACGATGTTCGCCTTCGGCTCACATCGTAACACACGCCACTCATATTTTTTGACCTCTCTTATACAACTATTGCATAAACTACTATTATAATTTATACTTAATTATTTATTTACCTGATGAATGATTTTTCTTTTCATCTTAGCAAAAAAATGTCCGGAAAATATCCGAAACTCCGTTTAAAAGACGCAAGTAACCATTTGCGCCTTTTCAACTGAGTACAATTACAAACTTCTTTTTAATAAACGTGCTTGACGGAGATTTCCAATTTTTCTCCTAAGGTGAAAGGGCGCATTTGGACACAAGCGTCCTTTCAATGTAGTACTTCATACTTTAAACAACTACTTTTACTCAAATAAAAAAGTAATATCTTCTTTTTTTTACGACTTTGACATGTAAT
This sequence comes from Acleris laterana, assembly GCA_963966035.1. Classification (NCBI taxonomy): domain Eukaryota; kingdom Metazoa; phylum Arthropoda; class Insecta; order Lepidoptera; family Tortricidae; genus Acleris; species Acleris laterana. Next base: position 16,657,874 of record OZ014445.1, read on the forward strand.
TCAACTCTTACTTGTAAAATAAACATTTTGAAATAATAATTTGCACATTATCAATGTTCTAAGTTCTAAGTAAGGTACAATCAGGAAAAACCAAAAAAAAAAACCGTGCGAAAAAATAAACGTTTATTAATAATTCGACTGATACTTATTATTTAAATGGGTCTATAATGTTTTTAATAACAACTATTTTCGAATTTCCATTTTGCTTAATACTAATTGCATAATTTGGATCTGCAGAAATGATCAAATAGTTTAAAAACAAAATGCATACAAACGAATAGTATAATTTCCAATAATAGTTTAGTAGTAAGTATAGTAGTGAATCTGCATAACAGATATAATTTTCACTTTGTTTAGTACTTATTGCTCATACTCGTAACGTTATTTTTTAATAAAAACCAAGGTCATAATGTTCAAAGAAAATAAAAAAGACTACGGAGCAGTCGACGGAGCTCCGCACCGCGGAGCTGCTGTTGCACTTGGTTATGGCGCTTCGCGCCTTAACACAACTCTAACCTAACCTAACGTATAAATAAAAGCGAGATTGATCTACTATTTATATACTTAATATAATATTCCATATGAATGGTATACAAAAGGTTGTTATGCTAATTGAGTGTTGTATTATGTAACTGTTATGCAAAAAATATAAGTACATTTTGTTTTTATAGTAGATGTTTGTTATCCGTTTCGTAGTTAGTTAAATGAAATCATGCAAAAAGCTTTTATACTGATTGAAGCGCTCCCCTTGAATTCACATCTAGGCCGGTGCTGTTTTCGAATGGTAAATTATCTAAATGTGTGAAGTTATCTTGTGAATTGACTTAGGGCCACTTGCACGCAGAATTTAACCCTGGGTTAAGGCACTAACTCGAGTTAGTAAACGTCAGATTCATACGAAAACTGTCATTTTAACTCGAGTTAGCGTCTTAACCCAGAGTTAAATTTTCTGTGCAAGTGGCCCTTAAGGGCCACTTGCACGCAGAATTTAACCCTGGGTTAAGGCACTAACTCGAGTTAGTAGACGTCAGATTCATACGAAAACTGTCATTTTAACTCGAGTTAGTGTCTTAACCCAGGGTTAAACTTTTCGTGCAAGTGGCCCTAATTGTCTTATGCCTTAGATAGCGACATCAAACCTCGTCCTCTTTTATGTGTAGGTACTTTATATTTAACAACAAAAACAAAGTTAATATTATCACCGTGTTGAAAAACGAGTACTAGATGATGCAGAGCGCGCGAACTTGACTGGTTATTGGACGCATATATCTATAAACGCTTCGGCTTGTGTTCACCGCGTAGGAATGTACAAAAATGAGACTCTGAGAAATGGTTCGTTAAAGTTCGCGATAGTGCGAGTCATTTAAATCTTTATACCACGATCTTGTAATATGTAAATCAAATATTATGTAAAATTGACTATTATAGGAATCTTTAATAGTAGTTTATGTGACTGTAGATAATCAAGGACATTAAACACGAGTGTGGGTTCGCCTTCGGTTTGGTTCGTTTCGCCTTTGGCTCGTTTCATAATAACATCACACAAGTGTTTTAATGCCTGATTATGTATGTACAGTTACATACACTACTTTATCTACCCACATATCATAAGCCTCCATGATGCATTCAACAAAATTTAATCGGTAATGGCGGTAATGAAAAGATTGAAAAGATTTCTAGCAGCTGTCAGTTTTTTTTTATTCAGAGACAAAAGTAGAGTCGACTCCAACGATCATATCGTTAGAAATATCTTACTTATGTGCGACATTTGTCAATTTTGTATGCAAATTGTCAATTAATTTCGAACTAAACGTCATTTCGGCTGATATATTAGAATAGAGGTCAAATGTTTTTTTTTTTGTTTTTCAGAGATTTTCAAAATTTTAATGAAATAATGTTATCGTAATCGATGTTATTATTTTGCAATACTAACATTTTTACAGATAGGAAATTTGTTTTAACAAATCAGTTTATTTTTCTGGTGGTCCATAATGTGCGGTTCTTGAACGCATCATGGAGGGTTTATGATATTTGGATCGATAAACGAATTAGACGTTTTCTAAACAAGTGTTTCCAAAAATATAACCAGTTCTTAATCAATAAACAAATTAGTAAGTATTACGCGTGAAATAAATACGCTACAACATGAAATTACCTTTACCTACTCTTTTCCGGACTACTTGCGCGCAGGGTAGTGATTCTGTAAACAACGCCGCCGGTCGTGCGGACTGTCGAGTGAAACCAAGCGGCGAGATTAAGTAGTCCCGTCAGTGCGAACAAAACACATTGTAGCGCGTGCATTTTCAATTTAGCAGCACGATGGGTCGAACGTATAAGGCTGCTTAATTGAAAATTCACGCGATACAATGTGTTTTGTTCGCACTGACGGGACTACTTAATTTCGCCGCTTGGTTTCACTCGACAGTCCGCACGACCGGCGTTGTTTACAGAATCACTACCCAGGTCTCCAACTGACTGAGTCTCAAGCGCAACTGATCGAAAATCAATAGTCGCCTGCCCTCTCACCTCGCTTAACGCCATACAGTAGGTACTTAGAATAAAGCGCGCTTGTGTGTAACTACGTTTTTTCAACGTAGCATCATCGCAAAAATAAAATATGCCTACATCAAAGTTAAACGCAAATACCACGAGCATTCTCTTCAATTAGCAAACTACACTATTGAAAAGGCGCAAGTGGTTATATACGTCTTTTCTACTTAGTTTTACTTGTAGATGTGTCCGCGTCAACATAACGTCATCAAGCTCTGGCTAAGTTGAAAAGGCGCAAGTACTTAGATGCGTCTTTTCTTTTACTGAACTGTTGAAAGTTTATACGTAGTTACGTCTTTTTTATGAAGATCACCCACATGTTTCTGAAATGCATCTTTTTAATTAAGTTTTTGTAACAAGGTGGGTGCAGTAACGCCCTTTTTGCAAACAGTAGTACAAGAGCAATCGGAGTTTAAAACTGTTCAGAGTGCCACAGGGTAGTGTACTAGGGCTACTCATTTTCTTGATATACATTAATGAGCTACCCCAAATTGTAAGCGATTTGTGTGTGCTATTTGCAGATGATGCCACAATCCTGTTTTCAGGTGAAAAAGCAAACGAATCATACATCAATCACACTTTAAGCAATGTTATTCTTTGGCTCAATACACTCAACCTAAAACTAAACAAGTAAAACAAAACTTTTAATTGCAGTTCAGAAATTATAGAACTCTTCGTATTGATCGGTAAGTTTCAGAGGCAGAGCTCAACATTGAGCAAGTAAATATTGCAAACATTTTGGGGTTTAAAATAGACTGCCCCTTAAATTGGAAGTCGCATATTGTCGAATTAAACAGTTAAGTTTCGAGGGCATGTTACATTTTGTCCATTTTATGTGCAACCTGTTTAGAAGTCATTACAAGAAATGCTTACTATGGTAATGTGTATTCCTTACTTACTTATGGTATCATCTTTGGGGGGACTCTGTTGATGTTCTATCTACATTTCGACTTCAAAAAAGGTGTCTGCGCGCTATCTACCGTCTACACAGTAGACACTCTCTCCGTAATGTGTTTAAAGAAAAGCGGTTGCAAACACTAACTGGCTTCTGCATTTTGGAGCTCTGTTTATTTGTAAAGCGTAACGATGAGTTCTTCTCAAAAAAGTCATCTTTCCGAAATATTCTGCGTAGTCACTAAGTATAGATATAATTACGAGTATGTAATTCCTAGAGCCCACAATAAGCTTGTTTACAAAAGTACTTTTATTGCTGCTATGCGAGTTTTTAATAAGTTACCTGTATGTTTAAAAAACTAGAGGGTAACCAATTTAAAACTTGTCTCAAGAATTGGCTCATTGAAAAAGTGTTCTATGAGATAAAGAAATTCTTCGGCCAATGAAGATTATTGTATTTTTTTAAATTCAGTAAATATGTGGTGCATGGTGCATGCGCTGAATGGATTAGTAATTTGTCAAACTGGATTAATTTAATAATTTAGCATAAGTATCCTTATTTTTATATTGTACGTCCGAAATGGATAAACTGTTGAAACTTATTTCTTGCCATCATTTTTGTATGTACACAGTTATACAATAAATGATATTTCTATTTCTTTTTCTATTTCTGTTGATACAGTCATGTTGTATTCCTGGCAAGTGTTATTTTGTAGCTTTAATTTGAGGTAGATAGATACGGTCATTATGCTAAAAAGCAGGCAAATAAACCCAAATCTTTCACTGCATATAACTAAAAATCTATCGTTCCGATTTTCATGCTTTTAACACCATTTGCAGCATTTTTTGGTATACCGCTAGGACTATTTCAAAAATATTGCGGGATGTAAACACAAATTATTAAGGGATCTGTTTGTGAAATATGAACATTTCAAGTGCTTATTTTTATTAAAGTCAAGTGTGTGTGTCCCTACAGCCAAAACTACAAATACCAAAAATCTGAAAAATATCTTAATTGAAACTTAGATTAACAATTGCCATTCAACGTGGCAATGCTGCCAGCATTTTAGGAACAATGCCCACTGGTCGTGGTTTGTTAGATTAGTGTAGTTTTAAGTAATTTTGTAAGTTCTTTCGTTTGTTTGTTTTCGGTTTAATTATCCTTACTTGAATTTTAATAAGAAAATTGTATTATTTTAAGTGCTTTATGTGCCAAATAAATTTATATTGAAACCAAATATAACCAATTTTAAAGAAACACTATCACGACTAAGAAGACTTGATTGGGTCCTGAGATAAAGGCGGCTAAAGTGTATAAACCTACTAAAACCACCTAAATGGGCGTCCCCTAATAAATAATTAGTCCATACTTGCCGTTTTTTGAGATGGTTTTTGTGTAGTAACGGTTTCAGGACCCAACACTGAGCATGGTCAGACATGCCTATTGCTCAGTTTTTTTTGATCAAATCATTCACTGAGTGAAAATAAGTTAATGCGTCACTTTATGGTTAAATGCGGTATCGTAATTTTACTGTTTTACAATGTTGATCCTCATTCTACTACACACAATTAAAAGTTGCAAGAACTGATCATTAATAAGAGTTTATAAACATTTTTTTTCCTCAAAGTTCTTGGTAAACTTCATTAGTATATTGTATTGTACGTAATGTTGACAGAATCATGCGCTTACTAAAAAGTTTACAAAACATGTCCCTACTACTAATGCCCATTTCTCGAAACACACCAGTAGTCCTAGAAGTACGCCAAAAAGTTCTACAAAAGCATGAGAATCGGAACGATTGATCTTTAGGCCATAATAATCAATTTGACCCGTAGCACGAAATAAAAACAAAAAACGGTTTTTGTATGGGGAAAAGTATGTTCTGAAACCTATCATGTGTTGTATCTAATGAAAGAACTTACTAAGCCGATGCTAAAAATATAACACAGTAACACATCCTTATATTTATTTCAGTCACCTAAAATGATTTGTCTCATATCCAACTCAAAGAAAGCAATTTTTTTTTTTTTTTTTATGGCATAGGGAAGACAAACGAGCACACAGGCCACCTGATGGTAAGTGGAAACTGAGACCCATAGACATTCGCATTCACAAGACTGCAATGCAATCCTAAGACTGCAAATGCGTTGCCAACCCTGAGGACTAAGATGGAATGCCTCTATGCTAGTGATTTCACCGGCTGTTTTATCCCCAAACCGGAACACAACAGTGTGAACACTGTTGTTTGGCGGTAGGTTAATGGATAAGATGGTGGTAGCGATCCGGACGGACCCTGCACAAGGTCCTACCACCCGCACACCATTTACATTTATTACACCGAAACGTCAGTATAGGAACAGCATACGTACGAGGACTCTCTTTGCTCCGTTGTCAACCATGTCTTTGATATGGAGAACAATTCTTCCATCCGCCTCTTCCATAGCTGCACTTACACCAATGTTTTATACTTTCTTTTTATATATTTCATAGCAGTAACACCAATGTTTTATGCTTTCTTTTTATATATTTCATAGCAGTAACACCAATGTTTTATGCTTTCTTTTTATATATTTCATAGCAGTAACACCAATGTTTTATGCTTTCTTTTTATATAATTTCATAGCAGTAACACCAATGTTTTATGCTTTCTTTTCAAATATTTAGTTGATAGATTGTTTTTTAAATAAAAATAAATATGTTAATATTAATAAGTAATATAAATTGGATTGAAAACTCCGCTTGCATTAGTATTTATAATTCTCGGTGACTAAAACTGAACTTTTTATACATGTTTCAACTAATTTGTGATATTATCACATTTTGTAATATTCAACAATCATAAAAAAATACTAAATGTAAATATTTTCTAAATTGCTTTGTTGGGGTTTAGATACCTATGAGGCTATAACATATCATTTTAGGTATATTGTATAAATAATGATTCAACCGTATCATATCTGGAGGAGCCCAAACTTGGTATGTTTTGAAAATTATTTCCTTAATCCAATTATTTATCTCAATTATTTATTGAATCCGAGATGGCGGTCATGGCGTTTTTGCAAAAGTGGACATTGGTGTAAATCAATTCTACAAATTTGACAAATAAACACTAATCTATCTTATTATTAATAAATAAATAATAAATATAAGGGGACAATCTCACACCAATTGACTTAGTCCCAAACTAAGCTCTAGGCTTGTACTATGGGTACAAGACAACGATATAAATACCTATATAGGGAAATATTATACTTAAATAAATACATAGAAAACATCCATGACATACATTTTGAGTGATAGAAAAGAAAAACGTTAGCAGCGTTTGCTTCAAGATTTCTTGTTTATCGCGTGACAAAATGTGGATAAAACATCCGTCACTATACATTTGACACGTATACTATAAGTAGAGAGTGACGGATGCTTTATCCACATCTTGTCATGCGATAAACACAACTATACTAGCCCAGAGAGCTGTGTAAACAAGCAGCATTGGCATAACGTAAACGAGATACGTCACAACTTGGAGGTATATTAGTAACGACGGCTTTAGACGCCGTCACACGTCATTCAGCGTTCTGATCGGTCAGACGGGAACAAGTGAACATTCAACACAACACACGAATTGTTTTTATTACGTAATGGAAAAAGCGGACATTAGTATTGTAGTTCTGCTGCTAGTGGCATTGCTCGGTGAGTCCGTTAATCTAAAAGTTGTTAGCTATTACGATTTCTTGTTAACAGAAAAAAAAACAAACAAATAGATAAGTTCAAGACAGTAAAAAAAAAAACGGGCTCGTTTCCGTAACTCGACGTCTAGCGCCTAGGTACTTTGCATGTGGTCAAGACTAGTGATGGGCGATTTCTGAACATTGCACAATTTTCCTTAACTGCCAAAATTACAGCTTCTGAAAGTTACATAATTGGATGGAAATTATTCTAACACAAGTAAATTTTGTTTAAATTTCATGACAATTTGGGTAACATGTCTAAACTATAGTAATTTTCAGAAATAAAACGTTTTCACTGTGGTAATTTTCTTTATATTGCTTGAAATTCTAGGTGAAAGTTTCATTTTTGAAACTTATAGAATATTGCAGAAATTTTAATGAAAGTTTCACTTTTGAAACTTACAAGCCGCCCATCACTAGTCAAGACTAAAGACATAGTGTGACAGTCACTTCCCGCGCGCCGTCTGTTTCTACGCTTGGATTTTTCTAACTACGCAACGCATTTTAATGCTGTTTTCATCAAAAAAGTTACTGATTGAAGAGGAAGATGGGGGGGATGGGGGGCTGGCAGGCTTTTTTTTGGATTTGGTTTGGTTTTTTGGTTTTTTTTTTTTGTTTTTTTTTTGTTTTTTTTTTTTTGTTTTTTGTTACAATTAATCCTGGATTATGTACGGTTAAAATATTTAGAAATAACTATAAGTAAGTAATTTTACTAATTTCAATTGACAAAAAACTGTTTCAGGACTGCCACTTTGACAAATGGATGACAGACATGCATCTAAAAAAAAATTACATTACGATAGTATCCGCTTTAGAAATTAGTAAACTTAGGTATTACGACTCTATTGAATCTTGTTCTATTTCCATATCTGTTTTGCTTTGACCTGTCCGAGCTATGGTAAAAAATATATTAATATGTCCTGCGAAGTCTGACAATGTTGCGCCACTTCACCCGATGTCACTAACGACACGTGTTGCGGGACATTGGTCCCCTAGAGATATCGTTGTCCAATCGGTACCCATATGTAGCTCAGTGTTCGTTCGGCACTAGGTCAGTTTTGTTCAGTGTTCAAGAAGTTGTTCTTACTGGTCGCAGGTAGCACACAGCGGCCGCCGTTGCGTTATGTGGAAGATTACCAGCATCACAGTGGGTGGTGGTGGATGAAATTAATCGAACGACGCGCGACTCGGAACGAGGCGTACTATATATGCAAGCTCGAAGGTACTAGCTAGTATCTAAACTTGTTAGAAGTATTTGAGAATAGACACTTAGAGATTAGTAGGTACAGAGTGAAAACTTGTTAAGAAGCATTTGAGAATAATCACTAAATGATTAAAAAGGAGTTCTGGACATTGTGGTAATGCCGACGTTATATCTTAGTTTTTATTTAGTTTTGGTAATTTTATTGCTGGACTTAATTAGATTTTGTATACAAATGTTTTGCTAGACTTTTTGCGGTATTTTTTTTTGAATTTTTTTAATTTGGGAATATTCGGCGGTTTTAAATAGGAGTTAGCCGGGCACGATCTTTTTCTTTGTAAGCTAGTTAGGTTTTTACAGATTTTAATTTAAACGCCCAATTCAAGTAGAAACTTAGTCTGAAAGAAATTGCTGAGTGTTTCCTAAGCCCGTTCACTATTATAGATTAGGAAATCAATATGTCATCACCGGAGATACGAGACTGGGTCTTCATTTGTATTTAGATCTACAGTCTACGTGTCTATAAAACATATTAACTAGGAGCTTCTTCCCGAGCAGTATTGTGAATAATATGTTTGGTTTTGCTCATTCTGAAACACATACGTAGGTACATAAATACCCTCACGCCCAGTCTCCTAATGGGGTTGGCAGAGACTGGAACGCCAAGTGCAACCGTCTCAACATACAACTTTCGCTTCCTCTAGATTCACCAACCTCTTCATGCCCTTACGTCGGTTTCGGGTGCTTTTAAGTTGGCCCTTATTAGTACATCTTGAATCTGATAGATCACTGATGTGCGTCTAGGGCATCCCATACCGACATCTCCACTTATTCTCACTCGCTCGCTGTACCTGTTTCGTAACTCTTCTTTCATGCATCCTTTCTAAATGGCCAAACCATCAGCGTACCCTTATCGATCTTTGTCACTACATCTTCTTTTAATCCACAAAGTTCTCGGACCTCGCCATTTCTAACTCTATCCATCATCCAACTCCACACATACTTCTCAGAGCTCAGCTCATTTCAACAGCATTAATCCTGCTTTCATTATTTTTTTGCTATACCCATGATTTACTACCATACATCAATGTTGGTGTCAATACTCGCTGAACAATGGCAAGGCGAGTTTTGCTCGATATGATCTTGTTTGCTAAGATTGAGTGTACAGTATTTCCCGTTTTTACTCTTCCTCTTATATCCCCCTCACATATTCCATCTCTGGTAAACATCGAACCTGAATACACAAACTCATCCACTTGTTCAACTTTTTCCACCTACCATCTTTATTTAAAAAAAAGTAACAAACTTAACGTCACAACATTTATTTGAAAAAAAATTGAACACATTCTGTTACAGTTTCATCCCTCTCCACGACTATCACTTTCTTCTTTTTAACATTAACTTTCATATATTTCCTTCTGAACGCCTCATTCATCCATCAAAGTAACCATTTTCTTGCAAGTGGTCCGCCGATGTTGCAAGGAGAACTTGATCATCAGCATAAACAAAGGTTTAAAATCTGACTCATTCATCCTTATTCCACACTCATAGTCTCTCTCACATCTAACAAACAACTGCCCGTGAATTGGTTGAACAGCCAAGGAGAAAGATCCGTGGCGGGGATAAGATATTATAGCTCTGTACAACGGCCGACGTGATAGCTCTTCAGGAGACGTGGCTTCTCAGTCATGAGGTGGTATTCATTTGGAGCAGGTACACCGACGACCGGAATTTTGAGTAGGTACACGATAACACGAGTAATGATGCTTTCTTACAATATTCAAAACCGTGGATAGAGTTGTGACGTCTCGATAAAATTTGACACATTTTGTACGTAGCAGATATCATTTCGGCTGATTGGGTTCACGTACAAACGGTGTATCTGTAGATGCCATAGATGGAGAAGACAAAGGTATAGAAGACGAGTTACATAATAAAGACAAACTAATTTGCTTTTTCTATTTTGAAATATAAATTTTAAAAATATTTGTTTTTACTTCTTAAATCGTCTATATTCTATCTCCTTTTTAACAAAATATGAAAAGCCAATTTTGTAGAAAATAGTACGTAGTAACTTTAGTGAGAAGTAATCATAATGATATTTGTACAGAAATTCAAGATTTATGAGCAAAAATGAGGATAAGATACCTTTAACCCCCCTTACACCCTCAGCACTACCTCCTCCTTGAGGACTTTTAGCACATTGATCTGGATACCACAAGGTATAACTGTACCAATTTACAAAACTACACGAATTATTGATTGATTTTATTAATTTTCTTGAATTCCATTATGTGCATGGATAATTTGTAATAATAATATTGAATTTGGAACATTTATATACTTGTACATCCTTTTTATGATTATTATGACCGATGAATACAACTTGATTACATACATACACATACATAAACTCGCGCCTTCATTCCCAGAGAGGGGTAGGCAGAGCTACAGAACTACCAACAACTCCAACAACCTGTTAACAATTCTGTAACCACATTTTGCACTTTTAGGCTAAGATGTTTACAACTTGATTGATTGGTTGATTATGTTTCAGGCCGCCATTTAGCATCGCCAGGCCAGTGGGTTAATAATGCAGCGTTTGAAGAAGTGCAGAGAAAGTACCCTCGCGGAGTGTGGACCGACTGGCGCGCCAGACCTGGCTATGACTACTACTCTGATTATCTTGGTAAGTAGTAACTTCTGGCCAAAAGTTATTTTGCCGTCGAGATGCAGCTGCGAGTATGACGTCAGATAGTTCTCTAAGTTTTAATTTATTATGTGTGTCGCCTGCACATCGTTATCTGAAATAAACACTTCGATTGTATTAAGCTTCCCATCAAAGCGACCGGCCATAACAGTAAATGCCATAATTTCACTTGTCATAATATTATATGCCATAGTACATTTTACATGCCATAAAAGACAAATATCGTAATACAATACAATACCATGATTGTACCATACCATGTGTATATTAGTGACAGGTTACAAGCCCATCGCCTAACAATAATACAAGCGTTTTTCCCTTAACATTTTAAAACATTTTAAAAGCCATAATATTTAGTCCAAGTTGAATAGAACCGCAGTACTGATGTCAATATGTCAATATGTACAGGTGAGAATATGACCGCATTTCTCAGAAGATACGTCCGATCCTGGTATAACCGACGGCCCCACAACACCCTTCGCTGCCTGGTGTCCATGCCATCCCGCAGGGTGAGGGACACCGACTGCACGGAAGACCTACCCTTCATTTGCTCCCGGTGGGGACAGTATTGGCGTTTTGGCAACACTGCGTGCAACTCATATGACAAAGGTAAGGGCCCTTTTCGATTAAAAAGATAAAAAAGATAAAAGATGTTCATTCAGTAAGTAAGCGCTGATGAATGAAGGTTATAAAAACCTTTTAAAATAGTGAATGACCAGAATTATTTTGCTATTTTATTTCATTTGCATACTTTAAAAAAAAACCTTTTACAAACAAAACTTGGAGCGATAACTAGTATATGGGAAAAGCATCGATAATTGAGTTTATCGATGTAGGTAATCGCTGGCTGTCATTTAATTTTGCCCCGTATATTCCTAAGTCTGAACATATAGGTCTGCCAGAATCGCATGAAAAATTTAAATGTCAAAATACCTATATCGATTTTCATATGGCAATGTTACCTTACGCGCTTGTCGCTTAGCTAATAAAACCGCGTGCATCAACGATTGAACATGAATTAAGAGTTAATTTAATATGATAGAACATTAACAATTAGACACATTCATTTGGACCTGTGCGGTATTGTTAGCTTATCCTAATAAACATTAATAATGCACATGATTGTTTTAATTTAACCTTAATACTTAAACAATAAGAAATGCAAGTCCAAAGTTAGTTTTAAGTTTTAAATAGGTAACTAACCGTTATTAATTAATATTATAAATATTGGTTTGTTCCGTCCCTCTACGGTTTATTCCATCTTCACGGCATAGAGGTTTTTTTTTAGGGATTGTATATGATTTTTCTTCAGGGTTTTTATGTTATAGCGTTTTTACGATACAAAAAAAAACAAAAATACGTTTAATAAACAACGTTTCTTGTATGTCACCCCTTTATTATTTCCCTTTCTTTAAAAAAATATTAAATAGTACATCTCCTAATTAAATTTCCAAATATATAAAGAATTCCGCGCGGAGTGAGTCCGCCACATCTTTCTTTTATTGGACGGGTGGAAAATCAAGTATCAAGACCTTCAAATCCTATTACCCCGGAGTTGCAAGTCCTAAATTTGAATTTCCCTTTTTTTCATGAGATTCTGGTAGACCTATAACACTATGAAACCGACCGCGTCGTATGCCGACCTTCGTCTCCCGGTTCGCGGTCGCTACTCTAGAACCTTACCGCTCCAACGGCCAACGATTCACAATTTGGTGAGCTATATCAGTTAAAGTATAAGTTAAGTGTATAAGCTGTGCGGCAAAATTGGCAGCGCATGCTTTGCCCTAAGCCGAGTGGCGAGGGTCGTCTCCGTAACCACCGCCCGCACGTGCAACTTTGCCACTGTGCACTCCCTGATGCAGTATGGAGTCGAGCTCTGGGGACGTTGTGCCGAGTGGGAACGGGTGTTCCGCCTCCAGAAACGTGCGGTCAGAATTCTAGCGAGAGTAGCACATGATACTCCAGCAAGACCACTTTTTAAAAAGCTAGGGATCCTGACGTTGCAATTATTATATTTCAAGTATCGGTTTATGTACGTATACATATAGGTGACTATAAAACGCGGAGTATGATCCACTCCTACAACACACGCAACGCAAATAAGCTTGTCGGCGTAAAACATAGGCTGATTAAATCAACTAAGCTCACTCATGTCATGGGTCCCGCGGTCTACAATAAGCTACCGGCAAACATAATCACGGCATCGACCCTACCTAGTTTTAAGAGCCGCCTAAAGCGCTCGCTTATTGAGCAGTCGTTCTACAGCTACAAGGAGTTCATGACGTTGAAGTCGTAATTTTTAATTATGTAACTCAAATGATTATTCCTATTATTGCTTGCTAGCTATCTATGTAGCCTAATTTATTTTATTTTTTGATATCCTTGTACCACATTTTATTGACATGTAAATTGGCTTTACGAATAAATTATTATGATTATGATTACTTAGTTAGTTCTCCTGCGGATCTCTTCATTCCTGATTCGATCTCGCAGGGAGACAACCAGCATAGCTGTTTTTATCGCCCTTGACCCAGAGGACCAACCGTTGTGGAAAACCTTGTGAAGGCCTTTGTTCAGGATGATGATGATGATGATGATGATGTCAGTGATTATTGCTATTTATAAACTGTGGGTACCTACTCGTATGCATCACTGCTTTGATTCAAAATTCGTGCAGCACCAGTCCGTTTAATGCGAAATCGTCTCTGTTAGGTTAGGTTCAGAAAGCTAAACCTCCCGCCTTAGCCTTTTAAGTTTGGTTTTGTTTATTAGGTTTTATTTATTAGTATGTATACTAAGTAAACAGATAGAGTAATTTAGGTCGGTTCGTCGGTAGGTAAATCATCGCAGTTCAACCTAACTCTCCGCCTCGCCGCGCTCGACGCCGAACCTACCTTTTAAAATTCAACTACCGAGATTATAACTTAAATGTGTTTGGTAGGACAATCTATACGTCCTATCCTACTAATATTATAAATGTGAAAGTTTGTGTGTGTGTGTGTGTGTTAGTTAGTTACTCCTTCACACTGCAGCGGCTGGACGAATTTGGATGAAATGTGTAATGGAGATAGCTTATACCCAGAATAAACACAGGATTTTCATCCCAGCAAATTTTAAAAGTTTCAAAGGGAATAACGGTAATCGACACAGACTAAAACAACTGAATGGAAATAAAACAGACAGGCTGTAAAAATCGGAACAGAATCAATTTGGTCGGTACTACTTAGAGATTAGATTATAAGTTAATCATTCGTTTGTGAGGCAGAATAACATCAATAACCGTTCGATATTTCCACTTTCGATATTTTGGACTTCGATATTTTAACTTTAGATATATCAACTTCGATATTTGAATACATACCTACCCATCAAGTAGATACGTACGAAATTTAAAACATAGGCATAAAACCATTCGATATTTCACCTCTACTTTCGGTGTTTTGATTTTGACTTTATAATGAATCAACTTTCGATATTTGAATACATAACCAACAAGTACGTTCGATATTTCTACTTACGATATTTTGGACCCCGATATTTTAACTTTCGATACGTACCCGGTATGTAATTCACCTTCATGATCAATATTTATTTACTTACATATACTACGGTGATGATAATTATGTCAAGCATCGTGTGTCCACAGAATATCGGTTGTATTCAACGGGAGGGTGCTACAAGTTGCACCGCAATGGGTTGGAGTGGCAGGCTGCCGTAATCAAGTGCAGGGCCGAGGGAGGAGAGCTAGCCATCGCGGATAGCTATGCAGAAGCCGATATATTTAATCATATATTACGAAGGGCCGAGAACGATACGATAAAATCTGGGTACGGCTATGGTATGGCGTATGTCGGCATCTACTACTATCACACACATAATCGTGGACGTTGGGTGACTATTCATGGTGAGTGTACCATAAGAAACCCTTTCTATACCAGTCCAGAACATAATAGGTAATTTATAGTCCGACAATCCCGTTTTTTTCCGATACTATTTACATAAACGTAATATTTTTGTGCAGGGACTCATTTGAGTGATACTGGGTTCTCAAGAATGGCATGGTATGAAGAAGATCCTCCATATACCTGCGGAGGATGGAACGTTTCTGGCAATTACCTTTCCCTTAAATGCGGAATACCCTACCGTTTCATCTGTGAAAAGAGACCCAATACCCCACTGTGAAATCTTTCTAAATTAAGTTAAATAGGTACTCAAAATATAATAAATATACAAAATGGTATACATATAAATATTATTTTAGAAACCGATCACAAGTCTTAATTACGGATATTAGTCATACAAAACGAAACATATAATTAGATGAGTCAGCTCCAAGACTGATATGATATCATATTTTAGAAGAGAGGAAGAGGAAGAGAGGGTATAGTAGGTACTGTTAGGCGATGGGCTTGCAACCTGTCACTAATACACTGGTAAAAATCTTAGCCTAAGTGTGCAAAATGTGGTTACAGAATTATCAACAAGTTTTTAGAGTTGTTGGTAATTCTGTAGCTCTGCCTACCCCACTCTGGGAATAAAGGCGTGAGTTTATGTATGTATGTATGAAGAGGAAGAGGTTATATTACACTGTATGTTATATTCCAGTTGAACAATTAGTGGTACCAGATGCTTTGTCTCGGAATCCCTTATCAAATACTGTCAAGGATACATTGGGGGCCAAATTCAGATTTGTTAATAAATTCTGTGTTACAAAATAGGGTAAATTGCCTATTACTGGCCACCCTCCGGTAACTGGCCACTTGGCAATAAAATGTGTAAAGCAAGAGATTTGCTCACATTTTTGCGATTAAACTGGAATACCTAGATCCTGAGTTATTACCCGGAGTACTGTCCAAGTATCTCTACTAACAGCGTCAGTAAGAAATTTGATGGCTAGTAACAAAATGACACTTTCTAAAGTGGCCAGTTATTGAAGATTTACCCTACTCCTCCCAATAATCATAGACCTATTAGTAGTACGCCAAAAAAAGCCGCAAATGGTGTTAAAAGCATGAAAATCGGAACGATTGATCTTTAGGCCATAAGAATCAATTTGACCCGTAGCACGAAAAAACAAAAAAGGAGAGGATTCAACCGTATTATATCTGGAGGACCCAATCTTGGTTTGTTTTGAAAATGATTTTTATTTTAATTTAAAACAAGTGAAATATAATGATGCGATATATTTTTAGTATTGGCTTCGTAAGTTTTTTCATACGATAGGTTTCAGAAGAAAAAAAACCCATTCAAAAACAATATGACATCATAACTCCTCTCCTTCAGGGTAAAATAGGGTGAAACAAAATATTTGGTGGTTAGGCAAGACTACACAAATTGAGAAAAAGAAAAAAAGACATGCCCCCTATTTCACCATCTTGACAATGACAGGTGACAGGTGACATTTCAGTGTACATGGCGCAGCTTATATGAAACCCAGTGATGCGTCAGCGTGTTGACTTTGCAATGTGTACTGAATTGTCACCTGTCACATGTCATTGTCAAGATGGTGAAATAGGGGGCTGGTGGCGCCCAACGATAATGTATCGACTACCTAATCCATCTTGTTATTTCGATTTAAGTACTGAAAATAATAATTGTAATGTTACTGTACCGCAGTTCAGGAAAAATATTATCACCTAAGTAAGAAGCAGAATTATAGATTATTTTATGTTGAATCGTTTACTTAAGAATAAAAAGGGAGATGTTGTAAGGATGTGACAAGTTTCTGAACGAATGAGCACGTGTGACAGCAATGTCGGCGGAAAGTCACTCAGCTTAATGGCGCTTGTAAAACCGGCTTGAAATTATAATATAATAATAAGTTAACAGTATTAAAGACTTTCATTTATACTACATAATAGACGTCCCTTTTTAACCAAGGGCATTATACTCGTATGTATATATGGACTGCCAATGATACCCCAAGTGATATCAAGAATACCTGACTGTTATTGTCTCTGGATACCTAGAGGATGCAATAGTGATGGGAATAATCTAAATATATAAAAGGAGAAACTGACTGACTGACTGACATATCAACGCACAGCCTAAACGGCTAAACGTAGGCACTTGAAATTTGGAAGGGACGTAGCTTAGGTACCGTAGAGGTGCACTAAGAAAGAAATTCCCGAAATTCCCACGGGAACGGGAATTAGCGGGAAAATTATTAACTCAAAAAAAATGTTTTGCCCAACGAAGTGGACACGGGAACAGCTAGTGTTTATCTAAAATAACTAATTAAATGGTTGAATATTATACTGCTACCACACCTACACTGTCAACTCTAGTTGCCACATTAAATTTCCGAGATTACTACCTACAGATGTAGTGCAAAATGATTTTCCTTCGGGAAAACTCTGATCTCAATCGGAATACGATGGCACCCGAACTGTCAATCAATAGTGTCAAATGACAAATGCTGTCATTTGTCACTTTGTCATTTGACACTAAACAATAAAGTTCCATTTTAATGGACATGAAAACGTCACTCATTTAATACAATCATTGATTGACAGTTCGGGTGCCATCGTATTCCGATTGAGATCTGAGTTTTCCCGAAGGAAAATCATCAAATGCTGTCATTTGTCACTTTGTCATTTGACACTAAACAATAAAGTTCCATTTTAATGGACATGAAAACGTCACTCATTTAATACAATCATTGATTGACAGTTCGGGTGCCATCGTTTTCCGATTGAGATCTGAGTTTTCCCGAAGGAAAATCATTTTGCACTACATCTGTACTTCCTTTGATGTTTTTTTAGGAACCCTTATAGTTTTGCCTTGTCCGCCCGTCCGTCCGCAGCCTAGCTCAAAGACCCTTAAAGCTAGAAAGCTGTAATTTGGCATGAATTTACATAAATTATTAGTCACGCCAACAAAGTCAGAGTCAAGTAGGTACACGAAAGTTCACGGACACGAAAGTATCCGTCGGGCCTTGTTAGGACCCGGTAGAAGCGTCCGTTTAGCTTCTTGCTCTTCCATGGATGCGTTCTTGCGGTCTTCAGCTGTTCTCAACAACGTTGGTCTGCGCCAGTTATCGTTTGCCAAGAAGAGAGGCGTAAGGCTCCTGTCTACCGAAACCACATCACGATGCGTCCCACACTCATTTCCAAGGAAATAATCACTGAGATTGCACACCTCGAGATTGTGGAGATTCTTAGCATTTAAAATGCCTCGTCCTCCATATTTTCTCGGGCTGTACAATCTCATGAGATGAGCGTGAGTGCAACATGCGATGTAAATTAAACAGTAAACGGACCCTCCTATCCAGGGCGTCCAGCTCAGCTGAGTCCACCTTATGCCAAAGGATTATGTGAGCAGCGGCATCACCCAGCCATGGAAGGGACGTCTCATTGCCACCCAACAAAAGACGAACTTTTGTCAAGCGGCAGAAGAAGCACTCCTTCACTGACTGCTTGACGTCGCCGTCCACAATACCCAAAGACTGTGACATACCAAGATATTTGTAGGTTTCAACTTCGGAGAGAGATCTGAGAGCCATTGTCACAGAAAACTACAAATTCGATGAATTTACAACTCCCTCGTGTTAGTTTGCATTAGTGTGCGTAAGTTTGCAGTTAGTGATGTGCGGTTTATCAATAACTAGCGACCCGCCCTCGCTTCTCTTCGGTTTATATGAGTTTTCTGTAACATCCGTACATAAAACAGAATTTATTTTACATAAAAACCTTCCTCTTGAATCACTCTATGTATTAAAAAAAACCGCATCAAATTCCGTTGCGTAGTTTTAAAGATCTAAGCATACATAGGGACAGACAGCGGGAAGCGACTTTGTTTTATACTATGTAGTGATAGTGATATTGTCTACAAGCAGAGCTGTGTCGTACACAAATGAAAAAGGTGGAACGCTTGACATTTGGCTACGCGGGATCTATGTTTTCCAACATTTATGTTTTGAATAGTAGATAAGGTAGAAGTTGTTTTGAAAGGATCGTTGATCCACAGATAAAAAAAAACATTGAGCAACATAAAATAAGTAGAGTCTGGTCAATGAAAGATGAGAATCCCTGACGTATAGTGCTAAAAGTAGTTTTTATACTTGTGATATTATGGAATATAATATAGGTATTTTTAAGGGCTTTTATCAGGTCCACCTGTAATTATGGTACTACAAAACTCTACCTGTACTATGAAATAAACAATATCGGAAAGTTTCAACAAAGAACAAGCTATATTCATAAAACATAAAGTATCACTGTTTTATGACATTACTTAGTTAGGTACATAATATTCTACTTAGCAGTAGGTACTTTAGTTTTGAAAAAACCAATAGGAAAGTAGATTATGATTTTAAATCGCTGGGTATCCTGGAAAGTTAGCAAAATGCACGATAACGTTACCAGTGGTAAAAAATTACCACACTTTAAAAAAATCCATCTAGGTCATAGATATGCATATTTTTTATTTAAAAATCGATGGAAACTGTCAAAACTGCGTTTAAAGTCCTGCTCTACGAGCTTTCGTTTTTGACATAATTATAATATAACATAACATAATTTGAAATTTGAAAATCGACGCTAAAGCTAACTACCCCGCGAGGCCTTGTTGAAACGTTCCATACGAGATCGAACGAAATGTGTGAACTTAAGTAATCACAAAATCACACATATTTTTTATTTTAACATTGTTCATAAAAGACTCCATGCTATAGTTCGTCCAAGATATCGAACCACTATCAAACCATAATCAATCAGGTCCAATCTGTGGTTTGAGGTTTGACAAATGACAAGTATTGTGATAAAGTGACTAGCAAACCTGTATATAACAAAGTAAAGTACTCCGTGCTTGTAAAGCAGTATTTATATTAATAAAACACTGATTACTCAAATAAATTTGAATAATAAATTTGATTGATAAATTTGTAATGTTGAAGATGTCCTCCCAGGTAAGCAGAATGAATTATTCGATTTATTAGCGATTGAACATTGTTTATTACCGGTATGAATGTCTGAACTTATTTCAAAATAAGTAGGTATTATCCATGTTTTATTTTGCTATTATTCAACATTTCATATTACTTGCTACCATCATCCTGTTGACATTTTACACAAAAATTGAAAACAATGTAGTTATATTTTTTTTATTTTTATAAGTATTTAGTTTATTTTGTGTTTAGTATAAGTATTCTATTTATTATATGTTTTATAGTGTAAAGATCCCGAATAAGAGTAACCGAGCCTAACCTAATTATTGACATCCGAGGCACAGATTGGTTTGGATTGACATTGTCCCCTGATGATATTTAAGTATTGGTGATTTATTAAATAAGAGTTAGTAGGTACATAGAAGATATCTGGAGAAATACGCCTGTCGCTTAGTGATTATAGTGCCTGGAAATAAAGTTTGCGGTGCCAATAATTGGTAGGATGCCAACAATATGTTACTTTTTATAACATAAATAAAATTAAACCAATCTTCTATTTACAGATAGAAACCATAGTGAATGCATACATAACTCTATCAAAGGTGCCTAGCATTGTCGGAGGAAGGCTGAATAACACAGCCACCAAGGTTACTACCACGCATGCCGTGCGGAGCATAGACAAGGGGAAGAGCACCAAATACGTGTATAACTATGACTTGGACAAAAATCTCAATGTTACTCACAGGAGCGAATTCGGAATTGATGTTTCAAGTGTGTAAGTGGGGTTCGGTTTCGATTTAATGATGTTGTTAGACTGGTTGGCAGTGACTGCAAAAAAATCTTGTGGTCCAAGTTGCAACTCCCGATGTGTATCAATTTTGTTTTGAATGGCAATCGGTCACAGACTAAGCGACCATAAGATTATCATGACTATTTGTTCCAGTTAGTCATAGTCAGAGATCTAAAATGGTATTTACCTACACAATAAAATATAAAATGAACTAAGAAATTACAATTATAATTTATTTATTATTTACAATCAAGTATAATCTACAGAGCATTCCAGTTAATACTAATGCGCTGATATATAGTGAATTAGGTAGGTATGCATTGATTGGCTTGGCTGGATGTTTCACTCTAGCACTAAACTATTAAACTGTTTAAAAAAGGGTGCTTCATAAAAATTGTCAAGAATGTATTAAAGTAATTATCTAATTATACATACTGGTTGCCAGTCCAGTTTTCGTTTTCATTCATCAGTTGGTTTTTCACAGTAATTGAAGTGTGCTCAATCCACAATGTCTTGACCACTACTTAATTACAACTGTGCAATGTCAAATTGACAGTTACAGTTACATGAAATTAATTCATAAATATTATGTATTAGAGGTCCAATGATCCAACAATAAAGTAAAGTAAATTACATCCATTAAAAAATTGCTCATAGATTGACAGTCCTTTGATGTGGAAAGTTATTGAAAGGAGTAAGGCCTGCTTGCACGCAAATGCTAAGGTAAGGTATAAAGGTTAACTTGTTAAAATTGACAGTTCTCGTATGAATCTGGCTTTTGTGAATAATTTAACCTGGGGTTAACCCAAGATTCAATCAACATGCAAGTGGGCGGGCCTAAGTCTGTGTGAGTTAATAAATATTAACGTAGCTTAAGTTTTACAATGTGTTACAAAAATATCCAAAGAATATATTTGTGGAACACATTGTATGTGGACCGTCTACTGTACTATGCAAATATTTTTTAAATACACTTTTAAGGGTTCCGTAGCCAAAATGGCAAAAACGCGACCCTTATAGTTTCATCATGCATGTCTGTCTGTCCGTCAGTACGTCACAGGGATTTTACTCAAAAACTACAATAATGTACGTTAATTAAATTGGGAGTATACGTGTCTTGTAGATTCCGCTACTTAGTTTGGTAGTAAATTAAAAAAAATACTTCAACGGGGGGCACTCTGAAGATGAAAAACATTTTTTTCAGCATAAACCATTGCTGTCATTGTGCTCATTTCAACAGTTCTTTTAAAAGTAGGTATTAAGCAGTCTTTTTTTGATTAAGTGAATATTTTCGGAAATAATCCCTCTGAGATTTGCACAAATTGTGTCCCCCCCCCCCCTTTTAATCAAAAAATATTGAAAAAAATCACGAAACGCTTAATAAATACTTTAAAGGAAAATAATTATTTCAACATGATCGGATATACCGTTCTTGAGTTATTGCCGACGAACTGCGCTTCTTAATAAAACGATGTACTTAGTTTTTTTTTTTATGGCATAGTGAAGACAAACGAGCACACAGGCCGCCTGATGGTAAGTGGAAACTGTGACTGTGACCCATAGACATTCACATTCACAAGACTGCAAATGCGTTGCCAACCCTGAGGACTAAGATGGAATGCCTCTATGCTAGTCATTTCACCGGCTGTCTTATCCCCAAACCGGAACACAACAATGCGAACACTGCTGTTTGGCGGTAGGTTAATGGATAAGACGGTGGTAGCGATCCGGACGGACCCTGCACAAGGTCCTACCACCCGCAAGTTAAGTGTAAGCGTAAGTCTTTTACTACGCAGTGCACCGTTCCACGTCATATTCTTTTAGATAGATTGTTGTGTTTGTAGTATCGCTTTAGTTAGGTATTGCTTCGGATCACTATTTCTTGCCCTCTTGTCCAGTTTTTGAAATGCTCTTGTCATTTAATTATTACATGAACTCATTAGGTGACAACTGTTCAAATATAATATAAGAGATAAGTCTGTGTCTGGCTCTATACAAATAAGCACTATTTACACGAGACATTTACTTGCACATTATACAGTGCCCCTATCTAAAGCGTAGGTTTATTATCATTTAACTAAATTGAAGGTGCCAAAATTGATTTATCTTCTTTACGTAGTATAAAACAAAGTCGCTACCGCTGTTTGTTCGCTTAGATCTTTAAAACTACGCAATGCAGTTTTCAGCAATACATAGAGTTATTCAAGAGGAAGGTTTATATGTATAATTGATTCTGGTAAACATCTTAGCCTAAGTGTGCAAAATGTGGTTACAGAATTATCAAAAAGTTTTTAGAGTTTTTGGTAATTCTGTAGCTCTGCCTACCCCACTCTGGGAATAAAGGCGTGAGTTTATGTATGTATGTATGTAGATTCTGGTTACAGCGATAAAAAGTAGCCTCTACTGCTAGTAGTGGTATATACCCGCACTTGTTAGCCGGCCGCAGTAACGCTATAATAAGTGTTCTCGTAGCTATGCAATCAACTTAGCCCTGAGCACCCTACCCTGTAACACCCTTAATTCATTGGGAAGGTTATGGTGACGTTACGTGTATAGTCGTATTTTTAACTGACTTCAAAAAACGAGCCTCCTCCTTCCACGGAATGTTTATTTTTTATGTATGTTCACCGATTTCGCTCTCAATTCAACGACGACGACACTTGACTCTAACAAAAATTAGCGCTTTAAAGCTTAATATTTCATAAACGGATACCTTAATAGAAAAGTTGTCTTCAGAAACCCATTATAATATATAATATTATATTTTTGAAAGACCTATAAACGACACCCCACGCTATGGGGTAGACGAGAAAAATAAATACATCCCCACGTTACGTGTAGGGGAAGTACACAAAAACTTTTTTTTTCAAGATTTTGTTTTACCACTTTCTTATATGTATATTCATGCCAAATTACAGCTTTCTAGTACTGAGAGTATCTGAGCTAGGCTGCGGACGGACGAAACTATAAGGGTTCCTAGTTTGACTAACCCTAAAAAACGCCTTCTAAAACGCTAAAAATAACTTATTTTTAAATAGTACGTATAGATCAGTCCAACTCGACACACAATCGTCGGCGACACACAATATTTTTAACTAAAAGCCATTTTAAAAGAGGTAATTTTTTGCGTTTTTGAAACGTTTATTTTATTTTATACTATTTAGTGATCATAATAAGTAGTTATGTAGTCCCACTTCTTAATTGATATGAAACTAAGACATTTCAAGCTCGCCGCAAGCAACGCCGCGGGAAAAGTAAAGTCATAGTTAAAGGCAATTTCGTTTATTTTACGTTCAGTAGTAATATTATAAATTAATTTATTGTTCTAGTATAAGTATACGGATAACGGCATTTTCTTTTTTTTAAACTATGAGGAGGCAAACGAGCACACAAGGTTCCTGATTAATAAATAGCAAATAAGTAAATGTCAGGGAATGTTACACCAATAATTGTGGTGACATTAATCACAATAATTGGCTTAGGTTATTATTAACCTAGTCCCAAACTAAGCTCTAGGCTTGTGCTATTGGTACTAGACAAAGATATAACCCACTTGTGCAATGAATATTACAATAGATATCTAGCTTACACCTACGTTCGATCGAAGACAGCTGTTGTCATGCCAAAATTATTTTACAAATTGACTGTAATTCTCTTACAGAAAAATAGAATTCAATTGACTGTAATTGTTATGATAAAATTAATATATTCATAAAACTATACCGTAAAACCATACAACTTTGCCCGCTTTTTGCAATTATTGCTTTTTTTTTCACGTTTACAATAACTTTTTGAATTAAACTAATAACACCTTTGGACTCTGTTCTTGGTGTCTGTTATGGATAGAATACAAAAATACGCCTTTTTATTGGTAAAAATGCCTCTCAAAGCTGCGGGCCAAAAAAAAACTTTTTTCCAACATTGCCCACTTTTGTATAAACGCTAATAACTTTGGCATCGACGACTTTATCATCAGGTCCTTAAAAACCTATAATATACATTAACTATGACCTCATTCCATATAATTAAAAGTCTTTTTTGACGTCGGATTCTCCACCTAAATTCGGTGGGCAAAGTTGTGAATCGATTTTGTGACACCTTCATACAAAAATGAAAGTCAATTAGGGTTGTCAATTTTTGATTTTACGCGACTAAGTCGAAACCTAAAGGAGGGTAATGTGTTTAAGTCTGTATAAATGAAGAAAGTCTAATCTTAGCTGTAAGCATCTTTTAAAATATAAATAATAGGCTCATTACGAATCAGATTTTTATTAATAACATAAAATCAAATTACCTCAGAAATACTTATTCATCATTAAAAAACAATATTTTTACTATACTCGGTTTTTATGGTACAAAGTACCTTGCCATACAAGTTCTATGCAAGAAACAAATGAGCACCACGTAGTAATTTCTATGGGCAGTACTTTATAGTGAAAAAAACCAGATTATAATTACGAATTAAACAAAAAAATGGCGTAACATGTACAATAAACAAATGACATTATAACAGAAACAACGGTGTGATGTTGCAATATAATCAAAAATAAAATGAATAATTCAGATATGCATATAGTTGTCCTTTTAATTCCGTTATCACGTCTTGAGTGACAACCCTAACGGTGAAATTGTGCTGGGCAATGTTGCGAGCAGCACTCCCGGAATTAGCATATAACATTGCCCACCGCCATAACTCAGAAATTAATTGAGATACAGTGTTGAGTTTTTGTCTGTAGCGATTACTAACTATAGAGTTATAACAGTCAAAAGTACATACCTGTTGGGACGTCGTAGGTGAATTTACCACAGAAGTTTTTTCGCACTTTTTGGCCCACCAAAATACACTACTGTGTTCGCAGCCGTCTGACGAGTGACTAAAGCATGGTGGGGGGTCAGCCGTTACTCGGTCTAGCCAGCGATATGTATAACTTTCTACCACAGATTGAAAATAAGGTGTGCGTTTGATATTTTTTGATTTATTTCGGTTATATTCAAAAGTGACGACTAGGGCAAAGTTATGTTCAAAGGGCAAAGTTGTAAGGTTTTACGGTATCTCTTTTGAGTTATAAATGTGTGAATGAATGTTAATAATTGGTGTGGTGAGGTTTTTCAAGAGGTTCAAAACGACGCCATCAACATTTGTTGTAGAAACTCATGATTGGAAGTATGGAATTTACTACCAATAATTTTAATGCGATTGTGTTCAGTGAATCTACTGTAGAAACAAGAGTCATGCAGGAAGTGCTGAATTAATTAAGGTTTAGCTAATAAGCATTGGCCGAATGCTTAAAATACTGTGAAATAATAAATTGATTGTATTGCGATTGTTCGTTCACACTGTTTCAATGACGTTCGTCTATTATAACTTTAAAAACAGATCACTGATACTAGAAAAACGTCTTTCTAAATCTTAGACAAAGTATACCCATTTTTAAATAGCTCCACCGTTTTTGCGCAGCACAGTGTTCAATATGCCTTAAAAAAATTCCCTATGCTGTTTATAGCATAAATCGATCAAGGAATGCATTTTAAACGCAAGACTAGAACACCCAGAAGTCTATTTCAAATACTTTTTTTTATAAAAAATCTTTTATATTCCGTGACTTTCACTTTGAAAAATTATTAAATAAAAATTATGTAAGCGTATCTGATCAAGATATGTATTTGTGATCAATACAGTTTGATAAAGGACTTTGGCGCATATTTTCTAGTTCTTATTTTTGGAATTTCACCTCTGGTTACCGATTTAATAATGTTTTTTCAAATTTTTGTTTTTATTTTTTTCCTCCACAAAAACTCAAAAGTGCGACTTGTGACCAGCACCCAAAGATTGGTCTTAACTAGGTCTATCACTGATAAAAAAATCAAGTTCCACCATCGCGGCGTTTGGGAGTTACGTGTAAAGGTCAAATGATACTTTTTAGGGTTGTCACTAAAAGGTCACACAAATATGAAATTTGGGATTAATAATAACTGATGAAATTTAGTAATAAGATATTTTCATATCCAAGGAACAATATGAAATACTTTGTTAGTCATTGAATTCAGAAAATCACGAACCAACTAACGGGAAGTCATGTTAAGCTGTAGTGTCTTTTCGCAAGTTGGTTCCAGATTTTATGTATTTTATGACTCATACAAAGCATTTTCATTTTGGAGTATCAACGTGCAGTCGTCAACATTAGGTGGAATTTCATCATCGCCTAATGATAAAGATCCATCTAATGCTGGATCTTCGTCATCGACTTCAGCCACCTGCAAGTTCTCTTCGTGAATCGGCTTCAGTAGTTCACGAGCTGCTTCTGGCAGGCAAATCCTACTAGACGATTTTCGGCGTTGTCTGTAATGTGCCATAGACACGAACGGGTCCGATGATTCTAGTGCACGGTGAAAGAGGTCTATCATAGTTTTTCTCCTGTTCATTTTCCGGCAATGGTGTTCCCTATCTGAGCGCCAAAATTTATTGCGCGATTCGGCCGCTTGCTCTGAGAGCAAACCAACAGGAAGAGCACATGATTCTATGATCTCTTCACCGTGTACTAGAATTTTGTGTACCGTTACAGTCATCGGGTTGTCAGTCCACAGCATCGTTCGCCACTCGTGTACCAACATGAGGGTTGGCGCCCTCATGCCCCCCTTGCAGTAAGTCCTCCGGTCGGGGCCCGGATGGACATCCCTCAGCAGGTTGGGTAAGCCCCTGCTGAGGCAAAGTGGCGCCATGGGTCTGTAGCGGCTCCATGGTGCCTCACCCCCGTTTCTCCAGTTCACATGTATCAGCATGGGGTTATAGCATGCATAAGCCTGACGAAGGTGGACCCCTTCCCACGCTACGTGTGAACCTTCATCGAAAGAAAAAACAACAATTGAACGATAAAAAAACGACCTCAGTTTTCCAAAAAAATCTTCCTCTTTATTTTTAAGTATGTACAGTCACCGTCATAAATAAGTGATGATTTCTCTACCTTGTCGCTTTTAATCGTTTGACAATTTCGTATGACATTTCAAACACGACGTTAAAGTGACAAGGTTCATAAATGATAACTTGTTTATGCCGGTGACTGTACCAACCTAGGGGTAAGTATGATAATCTATGTATATGATACATTTTATGTCCAAATAATATACAGTTTTGTAATCAAGGGAAAAAAATGATCAATTCTAACTACGAAACTAAAGGTCAATTTGATTGACAACCCTACCACTATATTTTGAAATTCGATAACTCCGAAACGCCGCAATAGTGGTACTTGATTTTTTTATCAGTGATAGACCTAGTTAAGAGCAATCTTTAGGTGCTGGTAACAAGTCGCACTTTTGAGTTTTTTTGGAGGAAAAAAATAAAAACAAAAATCTGATAAAGCATTAATAGCTCGGTAACCAGAGGTGAAATTCCAAAAATAAGAACTTGAAAATATGCGCCAAAAACTCCTTTATCAAACTCTATTGATCACAAAAAAATATCTTGATCGGATACGCTTACATAATTTATTTAATAATTTTTTAAGGTTAAGGTCACGGAATATAATATAATTTTTATAAAAAAAAGTATTTGAAATGGACTTCTGGGTATTCTAGTCTTGCGTTTAAAATGCATTCCTTGATCGATTTATGCTATAAACAGCATAGGGAATTTTTTTAAGGCATATTGAACACCTGTGCGCAGTAAGTAGGCGAGGCAAACTTTATTTGAAAAAATATTTTAAATAGCAATAACAGTTTTGGTTATGAAATGCTTCAAATTAGATCTTTAGAAAAGACTATTCTTTCGAATATAATTTTTTTGTTGGGGTATCCCAATTCAGAACCCTCTTGCTTTTTTCTCTTTGCGATTAAGAATGAGGTACCTATTTAATGCCATAAAGAGGTCTAATGAATGTGGAAGAAGCGAAAGAGATTGGTCGGGATCGTAGCAGGTGGAAAAAAGTATAATCTGCCTATACCTCTCTGGGAAACAGGCGTGTTTTAATGTATGTAAGTAGAAAGTCTAAAAGTAAAACCAGGTGAAATAACACTTTCAGGTTATTTTCAACAGTATCACCTAACGAGACTTTTAAAGCGGTGATTCGAGAGGAAAGGGATTCCAAAGATGTCAAGAAGCAATACTTGGAAATTTGGAAGAACAACGAGGGGTTGAGCGGCTGTATCGATCTTACTGCGCTAGATATTCATGGAGATGTATATGCTAACTGTAAGGAAATCTTTATGTATAAATCCATTAAGTGGGTTATTTATTTTGTTTAAGTTTTGATGTATAAGGAAATGGAATCTGTTTCTTAAGTCTTTCCCAACTAGACTGAGCCTGCATCTTGGGAACCCCAAGAGTGACGTTAACATGTAGGTAAACATACCGTTGTACTCGGAATCATTTTTGAGATAATGCTATAGCTTGGCCATTTTGTGCGTGACACCCATGGTCCGCGCGGGGGATGCGGGAGACGTTACTAGTCGATGACGTGTTGCACAACTCTATATACGATATGAATTACGTTACGGATATGTCTGCCAATAGGTATCTCTTACAATATTCTGTACTTAGGCACTTAACATACGAACTTGTGCAATTAATAATGATGGGCAAAGTTGCTGCAATAAGAGCTGTCGGCCGCAGAAAGAAATCGTGGCTGCGAAACATTCGGGAATGGACAACGGCAGCGGGGCTTTTCAACCTTCCTTATCTGACTCCCAACCTTCTCTAGTTACATAGGCACTATAAGAAAGAGAACAATAATCTATATAGAATATTGTGTACAGACGTGATATCGATGTTCAATACTGTACTGGTGTACAATACTAACAAAGACACCAACAAAACTAAATTAAATTATTCACTGTCACATTACTAATCGTTATCATATCATTTTAATGTTCCGTTAAAGTTGGAACTTCATGCGTATTTAAAATATCTAAAAGAGATCATTCATTCAAGGTCGCTAGAATTAATTATTTTGAGTACCTTTTATTATGGCATGAAAGCTGTTGTGCCATTCTGTCTTTTTATTTAAAAAAAAATGTGAGTAAAATTCCGTTCTATGACAGCTCATGAATTAAGACAGCACCGAGCAAACGTCGAGCGTCCAATGGCGCCCTCATTACTATTATTGTGTTTTCTAATTAACTAAACAAACTTTAATAACAATTACCCTTTCAGTAGTCAGCTTAACGGGAAAAGGTGGCCACTTTTTTCTGTTAAGTTGGTAACGGGAAGGTGAATTGTTATTAAACTATGTGATATACCCTTTAAGTTGTGTTTTCATTTGTAGTACAAAAACCTACCAACCAATTTCAAGAAAATACTTTAGTTTATTAGAATTAGAATACAATAATAGTAATGAGGGCACCACTGTACATCCGGCGTACGCTCGGCGCAGTCTTAAAGTCTGTGACTATGCTAAAAAGTCGATCCTTCGAACGTCCGTAAAAAGTCAGGCAATGATCAGACAGTTTACGTGCAGTATAGGTAGTTTCAAGTTGAAACTTTCAACTCAGTTGAGGCCACGCACACTATAACACTGTCATGTAATGACAACGAGATAAGAACACTAATTTCAAAATCTCGTTGTCATTACATGACAGTGTTATGTGTGCGTGGCCTCAACTGAGTTGAAACTACCTATACTAAAAGTGGTTTATCATAAACAATTCTAGCGATGTACACGAACTTTTTTTTTGGCCGGCTGTTTAAGAAAAGGACCAAAAATGTATAAAGGACGAATGTTCTCCTTTATACACAATTCGTTTGGCTTGACATCCATTGACTTTGTCTATCGGCGCACTCATCTTTGCGTAGCAATCTCGTGTGCGTTTTGTTATGTGCCACCGCGCTTTATGTGCACAAGTTACCGCCAATAGCGACGGCGGCCGACTGCTGCTGGTCCCGCTAGGGCGCTATATATCCCCTGCCGTGCGCACACTTTATATCGCCCCCGCTGTCGCCCGTCCCCCGTCGCCCGCAGACAATGGGGGTGTCACGAACGAATTTGCCAAGCCATAGAGAGATCATTATGATGTCAAAAAAAATATACTGTAAGTAAATTAACATGTATTGTATTTTTAGCAAGTATCACGACTTATATCAGAACATGCGGTATTTATGTGTGATAAAACAACTTGTGTTTAACAAATTAATTGTTCTCTTTGTAGCTGAGTTTGGCAGCTTAGATTGGTCCCCTGATGAAACTGCAGTAGTTTACATTGCTGAAAGGAAGTTGGAGAAATCGGACCCTTATAGCAAAAGGAACAAAGTTGAAGATGCATCAATATCTGGGGGAGGAGAAACCTTAACCAAGAAGGTAATTATTTTGCTGTCATACTTCTTTACCTAGCATCACGGCGTTTTCCAAAAAAAGTACTAAAAATTAACAGTGGTAACTCTTACTCGATGTCGTCCGAAACAGTCGTTTCTGCATCGATCCTGAAGCGATATTAAGCGATTGTGATGCTATGGAATGGCCTCTGTCGCGTCACGTGTTGCAAATAAAGTAACCGAGCGTTTACGGCGTTTAGGGGGCATCGCTGCAAAATGTCGCCGTGTGCGATCACCCTAAACCTTTTTATGGTTCGTCCGTCCGTCTGTCCTCACTTTAAACAGCTGTATCTTTTGAGCCGTATTAGATGGATTGTGGTGGATTTTTGTTTTCAGAATATGTGTTATTACTGCGGATATAATCACACATTTTTTAAAGAAACTGAAATATTAAAGGGCGTGTGGGGATACAAGAAACGTTTTTTTTCAACATATTTTTATTATGGTTGCATTGTAAAAACGGTAAAATATACAAGCGTAAAATTTTCTATGATTATACTGCAAACTCTAAACAAAAACAACAAATACTACAAAATGGTCAAGTGTGAGTTCTACTCTCGCTGATTCTATTCGAGCTCGAATTCAAATTGGAATATAATTATACCTACTATGCGGCGGAACGGTACCCTCGGTGCGCGCGTCCGATTCGCACTTGACTTTTCTTTTATTTTTCGCCAGGGTGAAGAGTACGTGTATAGGCAAGACTGGGGCGAGCAGCTGACGGGCAACCACCTGTCTGTCATAGTGGTGTGCAAGATTCAGAAGGAGGCTTTCTCCGTGCTCGAGGGGATCCCAGAGAGCTGCTGCCCCGGCCAGGTGAATGACATTTCATAGGATTTAAAGTATTTTTTCCAGGTTCATAAGGCAGATAGTGAAAAACAGGTCCAGTACAAAAGTGACGGTTTTTCTTTCTTTTTTTTCGTGTTAAAATGCTCTCTTACTTGTGTACCTATCACATTTTTGCTAAACCGTAATCATTTTCTCACGTGTAATTTTGAGTCCATTGAAACAAAATCAACCAATCACATTGATGCCCATTAGCTAAAAACTTCTCCGTCTTATCGGAATCAGAATCAGAAAAGTAAAGTAACTTATTTAACCAGAAAATAAACTTTAGGTACTTACTCATTAAGTTCGAGAGGAAACTTTGCAAAAAAAATTCGTTAAGTATATAAAAAAACCGGGTGCAGTCCAAGGATTAAAATTTAGTCAAATAAAGTTAAAGGTTACAAAACATTATTATTTACTTTTTTTTTATGAGTTGTACCAAATGGCTGCCTCCAGCTCTGATACATGCAAATACTCCCTCTGATTCATGTACTAAGAACGACGTGAAATAGATTTGATTCAGAAGCGTGTGTTGCATGCTTTACATACACCCAATTAGCATTTGATTTTTAAACGTTTTAAGGGTGAATTGCAAAAATATTGTACATAGTTAAGGGCTTAATTGAGACAGCGTTAACTTTCTTCCATTGTTTTTCCTTTGTGTAACGAAAGTTACCCATGTGATTATATGACTAATCTTCGTTACACAATGGAAAAAGTTAAAGATTGTTAAGGATTTTTTAATTGAGCCCTTAACTATGTACAATATTTTTGCAATTCACCCTTAAAGCTTCAAGGTTAAAATGTTAAATTGTGTTGACCAGGTACGCTTTGCTCCTGACGGCAAGAGCGTGGTGGGCGTGGCGTGGCACACGGAGCCGCGCAGGCTGGGCCTTGTGTTCTGCACCAACCGGCCTGGGTTCATCTTTGACTTGACGCTCGGCGGGCAACTGAGTGAGTGACACTGCCACCAGGCAATATGGAGCTATAATACTCATATTATAAATTAGAAAGTTTGTATGTGTGCGTAGTTTGTTACTCGTTCACGCTGCAATGCAGCTTATACACACGGGCTACGTTTTATCTCGGAAAATTTCAAAGTTCCCGAGGGAATAACGATAATCGAAATCTACGCAGGTGAATTAGCGGGCAAAAGCCAGTTGGGAAAAGATACATTTTGCCAAATGATTTTCGGCCAAAAGAGAGGCTACCTGGGTCATTCTCAATTTTCGTGATTTTTACGTGTCCGCCTGTGAGAACGTATCTCTTTATAACTGCAGAGTTTTGAAAATATTATATGTTAAAGTACGTGCCGTAAACTTATTGTTGTATTAAAAATATTTATAATAACTAGTTATAAAATACCTGAAATAAATTACGAAACTACGAAAACTGATCAAAACGGCAGCGTCCGACACCTGCCTCTTAACTTAAAAGTAAGAATAAGTCGAGAAATATCTTATTAATTGGCAACCTTTTATGTTTTATTAACAAGACAGACATTAAACAATACTTCTTTTAAATTTCATTAATATTGATTAACAAATAAAAAAGTTATTAAAGAAAAGGTAAGCGTCCGCTACAAACATCTAACTTACTTGAATGTACCTACAACACAACCGTTACCAAAATCGAACGCCGTTTGCAAGCGCGCATTTCCCCCCACCTATAGCAGTCAGTTGTCGGCAACCATCAAAGAGGACGGACGTGCGCAAGCGGCGTTGTGTTCCCTGCCACATCGATTCTCCGGCCCATCAAAAAACTTCGCCCACGCAGTATCTAATCTACTTGCAGGTATTTACTCCTTGTACGTAACAAGTAAAGAAAGTTAATATTCTTCAAGACATGCGTATTGAGTCTAGTTTGAATGTAATATAGTAAGTTACTTGATTTGATTTCAGTTTCGGTGATAAATAAATAAACAACGTGTTTTCTAACTTACCTGGATCTAATTTACTTTGACTTTTTGGCATTTGGCGTCCAGGTAGATTAGGTTTGCCCAAGTTACGTCCAGGTAGGTTAGAAAATGCCCAAGTAAATTATACATTTTGCTATAATTAATTTAAATGTGACTTCATTTTACACACATGTATGTATGTATGTATGTAGATACTCAGAAACAGTGATTTTGATGAGTTTTATGTTTTGGCTTTTACACGATTGTATTGTTTGATATCAGAAACATTTGGTGTGGCGCCAAATAAAAAACCGGCCAAGTGCGAGTCGGACCCGCACTGTAAGGGTTCCGTACCACCGTACAAAAAATCACGTGTCTTGTCTTTAGACCCCCCTTTAATTTTCAACTTAATTTTATTTTTATTATTTGTTGTTATAGAGGCAACAGAAATACATCATCTGTGAACATTTCAACTAACTATCACGGTTCATGAGAAACAGCCTGTTTAGCCTAAGCAACGAAGACCAAAAACTGCCCGTCTGGGGAAATAACTCGTGTATTAGCAAATTTTGGCATATTTGTAGGGAATGGTGTTTCAAACAACATACTAAAAGTACTGACGGGTGGGGGTGGAGCTAAAGGGTGGAGGGGGGTGTAAAGGTCAATATTTTTAGTTTTTTATAAATAACTTGTTAACGGTGGCCTATAGCAAAAAATGTGCCATGACATAATTAACCCACATTAAATTCTCTACAAAAAAAATTCAGTACACTTTTTTGCTAGGATCAATATTTGATGAGATATGAAGGGAAACTGCTTCCCGAAAGGCCATATTCGGGTTTGCATAGTAAGTCGGCCCTTACATCAAATGGGCCCGGGTTTTTTTTGTGAGTACCTCTTATAGTGAAGAATGTTTATACTGAGTATCAACAACTTAATTGTGACAGTTCTCGACTTATGATATTTTTAAGATATTTTTTTGATGTACTGTATTTCGGGATGTATTCAAGCGATTTGCTTCAAACTTTTCTCACCATAAGGGTTCCTTTTGAACCATTTTGGTACGGAACCCTAAAAACGTACAATTCAGTCTTACTTGGACATCAAATAATTTACTTGGACACCTACCTGGCGTTTTCATAATTTACCTGGACTGTTTTTAGCCTACCTGGCATTGAAATAATTTACCTGGACACTTTTTTTTAAAAAGCTTAATAACTTCTTTATTTCTCATCCGATCTGTGGCAAATATACATGTTTAAAGAGTGTAAGATAACCATTATTATAATAATTAGTTCAGTTACTTAAAATATGACAAAAAAAGTGAGTCAAGTAGGTTAGATAAATTTACTCGTATTTTGAGAATGACCCACCTATCTATACTATAGATCAAAGATCAAAGTCAATCCTGACACCTGTCATTCTAGCAAAATTAAATACCCAAACCCAATAATAGGTTAGGACTTGAAAGAAGCGCGTTGAGGGAACCCCATGTGCTTCTGTTTATTCCACCAGAGCAAATACTCTTTAACTTGCCACACAAATGTGCTCGCATGTGATCTCCATGGAGTTATTTCTTTAATAAGATAGTGGTTATTGTCTAAAACTCTACGTTGGCAAAATATACTTTGTTAAAACAAGGAGTGAACCATTAATCAACGACAAAAACAAAGCAAAGAGCATGTCGGACCACACTCAGGGTTGGGTTACGACGCCGTTACGTTACTTACAGTTAAATACAACCACAAAAAACCGGACCTGTGCACCGAGGGCTCCGTACCGCCACACAGAAGTTATTTTGATGTTCAGATTTCGAATCAATTTCACACTTGACCATTATTAGTATTTGTTGTTTTTCTTGATGGTTTCTACTATCACACACAGACTATGTACAGTCACGAGATTTAATTTGGTACCCACCTTAGGACCAAAGTCAATCTGACATTCTACAACAATAAGGTTAAGTTTCCTAAAAGTTACAAATGACTTGACATCTCTAATGACATTCAACATAACGACTTCAAGCATATTTTTCTTGAAATGGGTCCCAAATTAATGCTCGTGACCGTACACATAATATCCGGTAATTTGTACCAAGTATGGCGACCTTCGGGGTACAATGAGGTTATCATTGTAGTTTTATGACCCCATCACCCAGGAGAATTTGCGGCAGATATACTGAAGGTAATAAGTTTCTGTAAAAAAAAACACTTGGGACAAACTTTTGTTGCCGACTGTATTTTTCTTTGTACGACATCACTGTCTGCTTATCAAGACCAAACTATTAGGTAAGTCCCAACACAGTGGGTTTAGTAAAGCATGGCGGGAACTGGTTCACTAGATAGACTTGCGAATTTAGACGGACATCTTAACGTATAAGAGCGTGTCAGATATTTTAGCGCCCTATGTTGAATAATGTATTATTCCTGGCGACCGTACCAATAGACTGTTTTGTTGTTTTGATAAAGTCCTTGCGTTTCCAGCTAAGCTGTCAGCCGAAGGAATGGCAGTACGCGCGCCTCGCTTCGCACCGAACGGGGACCTGTTATGGTTGCAGCGGCCGGCGGACGGGCCCCATCACGCATGCCATGCGCTCGTCATCAAGAAAAAGGACTCGGTAAGCTGTTACCGACACTAACGACATCTAGCTACGATTCATGACAAGACATGACAACCGGTGACTAAAGCTCACTAAAATGGTCAATTTTCATTGATTTCCAAAAGTTCGTATATTTAAACCTCACCGGTGACTAAAATTCTCACACCTTTGCTATCGAATGCATGTGCCCCCACCGCCACGGAAACGAAATCCCCCGTGACTATTTAAATAATTTCTCAGCTGACAGTTTTAACATCATCGTTTTGTTCTGCGGTCAACTCCCGTGACTACTAATAAAAATAGCGATCGCTCATCTCATGATACAGAAATGGGTAATTTGGAAAAAAAACTGCGTAGGACGGGACTCAACTGCACGCTTGTCTATGACTAAAACGGCAAAATACAACTTTTGTAAAATAGTGATTTCAATGTCATCGGTGAGAATATTTTTTCATTAGTGATTTCAAAATCGTCAGTGACATTCAAAAATCGACCCCCAGGTCAAACTTTTGGCGTCGATAATGTCAATCAGCATGTAGGACTATTAAAAATGTAAGACTACATTCTTTTTCATCTAAGATGCGTGACAGCTCATATAAACACGTATTACACTTGTTTCTTTTTTAACTTTACATAAATACTAAATTGGTTGGTGCACACCTAGCGATACAGTTCAGGAACTGAAATAATTAATCGTGTTTGAAATTACGAAATACGGCGGTCACAGGACTCTTACATGAACCAGAGTGCAGGTAGTAACGAAAGGTAGAAATTTGGTCCGGGTGTCACGGAACCGGTTCTGCATAAACTTTTGTTAATCTTCCTGTTTTCATCGATACTATGGTATTGAAACGAACGGCATCAAAAATCATTATCATTTAAAAAAAAACAGTAACAGTTTGTACAATTAAATACTGTTCTGGCATTATTATTCGCATCTCTAATATTCGTAGGATAGGATAGTTCAAGCCTAGTGTTTACTAAACACTGTTTAGTTAGGGAAAGTAGGAAGAACGGTCTTGATATTTATTTAAACATTTTAATTCCAGAGTGAAGTGTCAACCGTCATAGATATAGTTCAAACAAGCATCCCGACCGCAGAAGGGCAGCCGTTTTACGGCATTTACAACACGGGCCTCAGCAGGGACTGCTT
Organism: Acleris laterana; assembly: GCA_963966035.1. Classification (NCBI taxonomy): domain Eukaryota; kingdom Metazoa; phylum Arthropoda; class Insecta; order Lepidoptera; family Tortricidae; genus Acleris; species Acleris laterana. The sequence goes on from OZ014445.1 coordinate 16,695,415, forward strand.
CAGCAAAGACGGCTCCAGGCTGGTCTTCAGTACTACCGGCCAGTACCAAATAAACACCTATACTGTGAATATTGGTGAGATAGTTTCAAATTTTTTTCGATATTGGTAGTGATCTACACGAAGGTGGGACCAGTTCATATTTCTATTGACAATGCCTTGTGCTTGATAGTTTTAGCAATTTTACTTAATTTGTAGTCTGATAAAAAAATCACAGTGTAATTTGAACAAATAAGGGTAAAAAAAAAGTGAAAAAGGTCCAAAAATACAACTATTCTCACGATATGCAGCTACTAAAAGTTAAAAGGACTAGTTCGAAAAATCCAAGTTTCTTGCATACTGCTACAATAAATTTATATTAAAAATTACATTGTAGCTTTTCTGTCCCAATACGGTGGATCTACATTCAGTATAGCGGAGATCCTGTCACCACCTTCCGGCTACTCCATCATCAGGTCAGCTCTTTGATAACATAATATTGCATTGTTATCGGACTTACACAATGTTGTCTCAGACCATTACATCGACGGCAACTGGTTCAAAATGGACTTATATCCAAATGCATGCAAATTTTGATGTACGACTTACAAACATGCCTATAATACCTAATTATCACTAGTGCAAATTTAAAAGGTTTTAAAAATAGATTGGAGCACTCCGCCCACGCAGAAAAGTCAAACATAGACTGTTACTCAGCGATAATGTAGCGTTTTAATGGTAAAATAATTTGAAATCAGTCCATTCGTTTTTGCGTTTATTCGTTATAATTATAAACATAAAATAAGTAAACGAAAAGCAAGCTTTCGAAACCCGACTGTTTTTTTTTATATTGTCGTCGATACATCTACACTGGCCCGCAAAACAAAAAAATTAAATCAATTAAATTTTCATTAAAAGTGTGATACATTGTTGGCCGGTGTATGTTAATAATTGTCATTTTGGCATTGTTTTTATTTCAATATTAACAGTTTAGGTTTCCTATGTCACGCGGGATAATCCATCGTACCGATACGATACATCTTAATCGGGTTAGTTGTTAAGAAGTTACGGTGGAATAAATAATCGTGCATACGTACATACATATAACATTACACTTCTTTTTTTGGACTGTCGTGTAAAAACTCAAATCTGTCCTCTATATAATAATGAATGAATGAATGAATGAATGATATTTATTTTGCATGTTATGTCAAAAGTACAAGAAATTACATTGGAATCGTCAACAATACACATAAATTTTAATATAATCAAAATAGAAATAAGAAGTCAGGATAACAATAACAATACAGAACTAAGAAGTTACTCGTATCACCGTTAAGGATCGTCTCAAAATAAGTCAAAACATTAAGTACAAATAATAAAAAACAACAAAACGTATTAAAACAAAACAAATTATAAGTCAAGGTCCATAAACTCTTTTACTGAGTATAATGGATTTTCCAATAAAAGGTTTTTCAGCCGGCGTCCAAATGCTTCGTCGGATGGTTCATCTTTGAGATTGGAGGGTAGACGTTCGTAAAAGGTGGGCCCAATTACGCGCGGGTTCTTCCCTGCAAGTGCCATGCGACGGGGAACGGTTCTCAAACGCCCCGAGTGGCGGAGCTGCTTGCCAACTGCGTGCATGCGGGCGAACATGTCAATATTTTTCCTTACAAACATTACAACCTCGTGAATGTAAAGTGAGTAGTGCGTCATGATGCGGTGCGTCACAAAGAGGTCCCTGCACGAGTGTCTAGGTTTCACTCCAACTAATGTACGTACAGCACGTTTTTGTATTAGCATAACTCTGTTGGCATCCGTGGAGTTTCCCCATATAAGAGTACCGTACGACATTAGGGAGTGAAAATGAGCAAAATATACTTGCTTCAGTGCGTCATCACAGATAAGGATCTTTAGCTTTCGCAACGCAAAAACTGCACTACTCAGTCTACCACAAAGTTCATCAACATGGCACTTCCAGTTAAGGTTGGAATCCAGAGTGAAACCAAGGAACCTACACTTGTCGCTTATAGGCATCGGATTTTTAGGCACGCTCGGAGGAACAGCGAGACGGCGACCCGAAAATAGCATAACGCTTGATTTTGCAACATTCAAAAGCAATCCATTTGTCGTGAACCACCCCTGCAGCTGCTCGCAAGCGCTATGTATTTTTTCATCTAGCTGCTCATACGTGCGCGCACTTACCACGACGGTTGTGTCATCTGCAAACAGCACTGAAAGGCCAGCTGTGATGGTGGTTGGAAGGTCGTTAATAAAAATTAAAAATAGGGTATTTCCTAATGCCGACCCTTGAGGAATCCCTAAGTGCACGTCACCAGTCCCAGATGTCAGTCTTTTGCCATTTGCAGACAACTTCACTACCTGTTTCCGATCGGACAAGAAAGACGAGGGTAGCTGGTGGCTGGTATCCCGGATACCGTAGTGTTGCAACTTGTCCAGAAGCAGTTTATGATTAATTACATCAAAAGCCTTGGACAAGTCGCAAAAAACACCCGCCACTTTGTACTTGTCGTCCAGACCAGAAACAATGCAGTCTAAAATTTTGTGTGCCGCTGTGGTACACGACATCTTCTGCCTATAAGCGAACTGGCGGTCTGTGAGTAAATCATTGTCTTCAAGGTGGGCCATGATATGTGACGAAAGAAGGGACTCGACAAATTTCGAAATAGTTGGCACTATTGTTATGGGCCTATAATTATTTACGTCACACTTGTCCCCTTTTCCCTTGAAAACAGGACACACTCTGGTACTCTTCAACACGTCAGGGTAAACACCAGTTGCGAATATTGTGTTAATTAATACTAATAATATATCCGATATAATAGGCCATATACATAAAATAATATTTAGTGAAATGTCATATGTGTCAACTACGGTACGCGTTTTTAATAAGGACCGCAGCACCCTGTCCAAGGCATCGCGCGTGATTGTCGGCAAGCTGAACGTGGGCACGTCCAGGTCGCGCAGGTGGTTGCGGAGGTAATGTCTGCATCTAGACTGATCACTAGCAATCGTATATTTAGACGCGATATTTATAAAGTGGGTATTAAATTTATCTGGAACCTCGATATCTGGTAAGTCAACTTCGCCCGTTGGGTCCCTGAGACATATGTTGTGTGACCTAGTCTTAGTGCCTATTTCGTCATTTACCACGTTCCATATTTCCTTAGCCGGGTTTGAACTACCTTTTAGCTTGTTTTGGATGTAGTTTTGGCGAGCTTGCAGCGTTGTTGACTTTATTAAATTATAATATTTGTCAATACATGCCAATAATATTAGTGTAGAAGACTTCTCAACTGCGACTTATTTCTTAGGAACCGGGAAAATCTCTGAGCTGCCGCGTCCTGGCCTGGGCTCTCTGTTCGTGCTGGACGTCATTAACGACGTAGTTCTCGCGACATGGTCCAACATGACCACTCCTGGGCAGGTAATCGATAGAGTCAAGGTTTTTCTTTATATTAGAGAGGGAGGCAAACGATGCTGGTTACCTTATAGGAAGTAAACACCAGCAACTCGAGAAGAGTTGTCGGTCAGTTGCCGGCCAAATAGGGAAATGTAAGCTCTTTCCTTGAAGGCACCCATGCCATAACTGGTTGGAATAGCGCCAAATGGAATTCTACAGATTCAATATACGAGGCAAAAAGTACCTAGTGAAACGCACGGTGGAAGAACGCCATTCATCATGGTGATGTTGATGGGACCTGCGACCAGTAGTTTGATGGTGGAACTCAGGGACCGGTAAAAGAATGAGGTGTCTTAAAACGTCGCCCGAAAGACGCAGCAGGCCCCTAATCTACTTTGGTTTTGCCCAGTTTAGTGTTCTAGTACTCTAACCTCAGTTGGTCTCAAAGAACATTTTAATACTTATGTGGAATGGGATCGATTGGCATTAAAAAAAATTACTCATTTGTGACGATTTTCTCGCTGATTACTTTTTATCAAAAATCTGTGAATGTCGATTGTCATCACTCAAAAAGTTGGGTGAGGTCTCTTAAGATCATTTTCGCGTGGCAGCAAGGGTTCCGGTAGCTGCCCTTAATGCCCCATCTCAACTTTCCACCCTGTATTTATGTGCAGTCGCCATCGTGATATTGCAGTTTGGAGATAGCCATCGTAAGATTGTAATCTTATGATTGCAGTAATGTACTAATAATTCCTCAAAGTTACAAAATGCGAACGAGAATAGACGCATTTGCTTTTTTTTATTTGAATTTGCGTTCCGATTCACGCAACAACCTCAATTCAATCTCCATGCGAGATTGTAATGAATTTATTTCATCAACTACCGATATAATACATTACTATTTGACGTAATGCTACTTGTAACCTGTCAGTTTCTGAAAGCGTCAGAGATGTTTTGCGATATGGGTGTAGATAAATATCATACGCATAACCCTACCCAAGGTGCTTTTGAAACTCGCAGGTGTTCGTAGGCAAGTTGCCAGCAGGCGGGAGCGAGGCGGAGATGGTGTGGAGCGGCGTGGGCGCGCGCCCCCCCGCGCCGCCCGCGCTGGCCGCCGCCGCC